>CM074949.1:15686068-15705550 GCA_037577455.1 Pangasius macronema
GTGTTTACGCTTCGATGAAACTACTTTACTACGGTCAGTGTCCATGTTTGTCTTAAATGTGTCTGAAACAATGACTGCGTATAATTTTTTTCTAAGAAGTTGGCTTTTCTTGGATTTTTTTTTATTAAATTAAATGTAAAGCTGTAATAGGCTGCACAAAAACAACTGACCAAACACATTCATAATTGATCAAATTCAGTTATCTACCTGAACACCAGAATTTTTTGGTTTCAAACTATACATACATACATACATACACACACACACACACACACACACACACACACACACACACACACACACACACATATATATAGACTTATTCTTTCAGAATGTAAATAATATCTGTATGAGATTAGGTTTGACTTTGTGCAATCACTGTGTAAACTTGTTAATTCAGAAATGGTCAGACAGAAAATAACCTTCAGATCGATCAGTCTCAGCGTTTCAGGGGGAAAAATAACAGACAGCATCAGCATGAGACCTCGCAGAGTGGCAGTCACAATAAATGGACACGAAGCCAGTAATAAGGGAACAGGTCAGGGCTCGTAACGCTTCATGGCTTTTAATAACCTCACCTAGACTGCTGCTTTTATGGGTAACTGACAGAACAATGTGGAGCAATTTAATGAGATTTTATAGAAAATTAACAGCCTCCAACATGGAAATGAATAAATGTGTGTCTTCTCGCTAACCCAGAATCACAATAATCACAATCAGGTCACACAGTCTGGGAGCACTGATAAGGAATTTCTTTAGGAATGTCCAAACTCAGCAAAATATGCATTATAATAGCAGAGAAGCATGATGATTGAAAACAGACTAACCCTGACGGAGTGTGAAAAGTCGTTACAGTATTTTGGATGCTGCAGGCAGGGCAACCCATCATCAGTAATTAAAAATGAAACATGTGAATCCTCCCTCATGCGGTTTGCATATTACGTCACTAAACCCCCTACCTACGTCGGACTCCACAACAACGAGGACACGATTAGTCACACTAACTGCGGTCCGGCCAGGGCTTACTGGATCAAGGCACAAAGATTGTCAGATGTCACTGTAAACATGCAAACATCATGCATATGTACAAGACCTTTCATCGAGGTCACAGTTTGAGAAAGCTAATCATGGCCTGTGCGTAGAGTTTAAAAAATGCACCCCATACAATAGTATGCCATGTTCTGTAAGAAGCTTGCAGAATGAACCCAGTATATTACATGCACCAAAAAAAAATCCAAGCTCCATATTTCTAAAAGTGACGTTTAATAAATTAATCCATGAGCAAATCAAATACAAAAACATTACAACCAAAAACACCAGCCAGTTCTATTCAGAGTGCAAGAGATTTCTGTAAAGGCCAGACTACTATGACAGACACTGAGTAGTAAACCGATTGTAATATCCTTCATCAGTAGAGCTGAAGAGCCTCTGGAGAGTCGTCTGAAGAGGTACTGCATGAAAAAGGCAGATTATAGGCAGAGACAAAGGATCAAAAAAGTCACAGGTTTTTTAAAAAATCAACAGTGACACTTTACTTGAAGAGCTATTGATAACTGTTGGTGACATGACATTCATGAGATACTCAGTACAAATAAAAGGAGAAAAGAAATTGAGCTAATATTAATCACTGGGCATAGAGAATGTATGATGATGATGATGATGTAAGCAACGCAGCAAGTACAAAATCAAATCTTTAAGAACTTTAAGAATTTGAGAACACCCTAAGACAGCTGGATTTCACCACATTAATACATGCTGTTACTGGTACTACACCTGTTAACTATAAAGCCCACAATGAGTTTACAGGAGTTTCCTGTTTACAACTTAATGTTTTCTAAAGCAGCTTTTACGTTGAGCTTTTCAAGTAAAGTGTCACCAAAAAAATCACTGGGAAATATCACATTTACAGTTTCTCACAAAACACAAAACCCGTTTGGCAAGTAGGAACTAGTGTACATACATGGGACAAATAAAAGTACAGTCACGACGCGTCAGATTTCACGAGCTTCATCACATGCTGCAGCAGGAGGTCGAGGCTAGCTTTTATTCCTCAGTAACCCCTAAACCGTCACAAAATAAACAACACTGGCTCTGCAGAGTCCCACTGTTCAGTTACCGTAACCCCCGACAAAAATGGGGAGGAAGACATGCAAATGTTATGGGACGTAATCCACGCCCATTAAACAAGAAAAAAATAGAGCGTTAACCAATGAGAACTGGTCCACCAGATGTGGAAAGAATGGACTACTATACACTGGTCCTTCATATTCAGTTTCAAGTCTTTGCACGAAAAAGAAACACAGCACGAGCTGCAGTCCATGATTTAAAAAAAAAAAAAGCAACTTTTTCTTCATATAGGAGGTGGAATGATGGACAGGCTAGAAGAGGATGTCTTCGTTCTTTATCAGAGACTCGACCACCTGCCTCTGGTAGCGAATATCATTCAGTGCTGTCATGGCGTCCAGGTCCGGCGCGCGCATCAGAGTGGGACCAAACACGATCCCCAAATTCTCTGCGTTCATCAGGTTATCCTTCTCATTCTGGGTCACCCTATAAAACACACACACACACACCAACATATGTGTCAGAATTACTAGGTGGAGCAGTATGAAACATTTATATGATAGTGGCATGATATATGATTTCACAATGCCATTTTGATAAAGACGATGGCAGGAAATCAAACATAACGCCATTGTTCCTCACCTTTTTAAGTGACCCATCAGATGCCTCAGAGTTTCACAGTGAGCAGGGGGCAGTTGCTTCAGGGCTTCGTGAAGCGCCTCAAGACGCTCGTCTGGGTCTGTCAGCTCTGAGACCACAAATAAACACAAGCTCTATTACACAAAACTGAACAAGCTTTCTATGACACCGACAGTTACTAATGAATGTCTCAACTCAGAGGCTGACTGGGAGGCATGCTGGCTCTTTATATGCGATATAATGTTTTCAAGCCTCTATTTCTTTTTATATACTATTCAATAGATAAGATACAGTCAAAAGTGAATTTCTAGCTGAATACAAAGTGATGAGAAAATTGAGGAGATGCTCATTCAGTGATACAGACATGCAACTCAGCATATCTGCATTCATCCACAGCACACAAACCCGTCAGTGAGCGATGACTGAGTTAACACTGTTATCTGTAAATGTGTGCGTGTCTGAGAAAGACAAAGACTTACTGGCAGCCTCGATGAAGCGTGGATATGCGTCGTAAGTGATAACAGGAATGGGCAATTCCCTGAAGTAGAGCTTAAGAGCACCCGTGATGATGTTAATATCTTCATACGTGTTCACTGAGATGTCTGCCTTCTCCCCATCTACACACAAAGCAGGAAAGAGACTGTCTGGTGACGCATGCTTCATCAAGGGTTCACTCTAGAAAAAGTGCTTTTCCACAAATATGGCCGGGGAGATAAGAGGATGCCAAGCACCATGGAGGATGGAGGGATATTTGTCATGCGTAGCTCTGTGTGAAGTCACATGACCCTGGCAGCGACTGGACAGCGCTAGTGTGTGGTGGCTGGATTTCGAAGCTTTCTGCCACTTGATTTCTGGCTTCTCATCACAAAGCTAGTTCGGTTCGACTGTGACGACTCCCAATATTGGACGAGCGAAAGTGTAGAGTGATTGGGTAAAGAGAGAGAGTAAGGGACTCTCTCTGGTCTTTTCATGTCTATTTCTATCCGTCTGTGTCTCGTTCCATCCTTTCTCACCGTTTGTTCTTCTACAGCTGACAGTTAGACCATAACCCTATGGTCTTCTCCACTTGCAAAGCACCATAAAAACTGTATTTTCTCCCTCAGAAGCCTTTCCCTGTGAACTCAGCAATTCTCTCTCTCTCTCTCTCTCTCTCTCTCTCTCTCTCTCTCTCTCTCTGTAGAGGCTAAACAGTCTCTGACATTGTCCATTTGTCCTGAGTGTGGGTATCTAATGCTAGAACTGGGGCCTCCTGAGGACACACCGCTTCTGTGCAGATGGAGCATAATCCGCACACAAATGTGCAGCTTTCACATTAAAGCAGCTCAAGGCGGCCGAGGCGGTACCAAAACACACAGTGTTTCCACTGTTAGACAAAGAGTGACCTAAAAAAGCTGTACTGGGAACACACGTGGGTGTTCAACACTTAGCAGGATTATGCACGGGGAGCTGTGTACAGGCATGCAGCAGATTTCATATGCAATTACTATATTTCATCAGAACTAAGTGCAATGAACCGAGGATGCGTGAAACAGGCGTTGTTTTGAATACGTTCCATGTGCACAACGGGAAACGTACCTCTGTCAAAGGACAACTTGACATCTTCGATTAAATCACTGAAGCCAGACACTCTGTAGAGACCTTCTGACTTCAGACCTAAAACAGAGTCGAGGTAACAGTTTAAAGTCTTTATTCGGAAATTCAGCAGCGATCTGATTCACATCAGACAAAATTGTACATTACTTAACATATGGTGTGTCTAATGGAGCAGTTCTTTTGAAGTGTAAACCAAAACCATTCAAACAATTAACCATCTGTTTAATGACATTCATTAATACAGCGTGCTGTTAAACTGCCAGTGGAATGAAATAAATTGAATTATTTAATTTTGAAAGCAATACAAAATGAAAAGCATCCACTCTATCACAATTACAGACAGATACAGATTCTGTTACACGAACATAGATGTTCTGAGTGATATTACTATGTCATGATACTGGTATATGGATAAGAATTGAACAGTGCTGTTTAGAGCTCTGTAACGTTTTATTTAGAGCTCTCCTGAAGGGCTAGTTTAACACTGATCCTCGATTAAAGGCGGCGCGCTCACCTCGTGATTCGATCTCCCGTATGCACATATCCACCACCATGGGTCGTTTGGAATTATGGGCTTTTACCAGAGTGGTCAGATCACAGCTGTACACTTTCTTCACGTGTTTCAGGTCCGGCTTACAGTCATTGGGAACCATCTTGGAGCACTGCTTATGAACATTCAAGCCACAGTCTGCAACAAACAAAAAAAATTAAGTGTCCTTGTAGTCCATGGAAAAACTGAAATAAACATAACTTTGATCATAATGATTGTTCATTTTCAGGAAAATTGTGAAGTCTCGAACATAATCATTTTCAGGAAGCCCGCAAAAACACATAAGCTTGCCTAATACGTGCAAATGAAAATTTTCAGCATCACGTGCTGAGTTCAAAGAACTGCACCGCGTGCAGAACACGGCAGGTTGAGAATAATACCTTTATTGATTGCCCATACCCTTTACCTAGTGCAGACTGAGTTAATTTTTCAACCAAGTGTGCTGAGGTTTCATTCCCCTAAATCAATATCTGTCCAAGCTGTCAATGAGCCCCGATCTCTGATGTCATCATTTTCTGATTGGTTTCCAGGCATGCTGTCAGTGTAACCATGGAGGAAGCTGCTAGGCCTACAAACGGCATCTGATAAAAAATACATGAGCTACTTCACCCATTTATGGGCCGTGAATATGATTATGGGCCGTGGATAGGTGTGCAGTAGCTAACAGAAGAACACACCCAGACTGAAGATCATTAGTTTCAAAAGAGCATGGCGAAATAAAAAAAGGATCAAAATATAAGACCTTCATTAAAAAAAAAAAAAAATCATCATAAATTGTCAACATGTCCTGTTAAAATAAGTGTTAAAAAGGCTAGAGCTGCAGACATGAAGCCCTTCCCTACACCCCAAAATGCAGACAGTACCAGGAGTTATGCAAATATAGGCAAATGACTTCATTAATATATAATGCATGGCTCCCTAAACAGGCCAGCTGCACTAGAGAAGGTACCATGTGGGCAGAAAAAAAAAAAAAAACAGAAGATAAAGAAGAGCTGAGTGAAGTGAAAGCCAGAGCGGTGGCGTGTTTAGGGCTGGGGCAGACGCTCAACCGCTGCTGCTTTGTGCGCGCAGAGCTCTCTGGGAGAATTAGGGAATTAGAGCTACGCTGAAAACAATGTGGCCTGAAGGATGAGAGGAAGGAGAGAAAGAGAGAGAAAGAAAGAGAGAGAGAGAGGGAGAGATGGGGGAGAGAGAGAGAGAGAGAGAGAGAGAGTGCAGCACACACCAATCGTCACGCACACAATAATCAAGCAGGCAGATACTCTCTGTGCTGCAGGCTACAATAGACCTCATTTCCAGCTCAAAATGGGACAGAATCTCAAAGCGCTCTCCTGCGCTCTGTCTGTCTGACTCCGATTTTAGGGGCCAGCTTTTTGGTTTGCACACAAACACCCACACAATTTCTTTAATCAACATTATTTATATGACGATACTGGCAATGATAAATAGCAGCCATCACATATTCCTTTCATTCTGGACTGAACAACAGAAAAAAAAACAACTGAAAACCACATTAGTGAGAAGGTGCTGAAAACCTGCTCGCTATGGCCACAGCCCATTAATCTACTAGACACCAATAACACGATTACTCCGACCCCTTTCATTTACCGACTGAATGCAACAATCATTAAATCCAATCTCCTGCTGGATGCCACCTTTTTAAACTGACTGAAGCTGGAGAAAACAATTTTCCCCATTACCTCCTGTAATTACATTTAGCACTATGGTACACCTTTATTCAAAATAAAAGTACTGAATATGGCAATAGTGATACCAGTTCAAAAGACTCAACATTAAAGATTGAAAATGGCCCCTTGAGCATTAGTGCCTTCATTTAAATTCATTGACGGAGAAATGTAATTACTGTACGAAAGAGAGCGAAGGATCTCTTAAGAGTGGGAGACAGGCGCAGTAATAGAGGGCACCGGTTAATAGATTCGCTTTATCCTCTAAGGTCTGCTGATCCCGTGTTCAGAATACTAGTGCCAGATGACCCTCAAGCCCTCAGGTGGGGGGCGACGACACAGATAGGCTCTTAACCTGCATACACACACACACACACTTAAAAAATTGAATTAGAGTAGAGTATGTGTGTTTGTTTATCAGCGAATGAAATCCTGAGCTCCAAGTTCCAGGACGCTGTGTGCACACACAGATACTCTCTCTACACACCAGAAGAATTTCTGAAGCCAATTCTTTGTCTGAAATATTAGCTTGAACACTCGGCTACTGGGCTTATGATGGCAGGTGTCCTCTGCTGGATCAGTAATATTTGGCAAAATCCCTGCTCTACTTATTACTCTCAGACAGTCAATACACTTGGAATTTCCCTTCTTGCAAAGAGGACTGGGAGCTTATCACAGAGTTCCCCCATATCGGGTTATGGGGACTGAATTTCAATGTGTGTCCCCGAGCTCTCAGCCCCGCGCTCCTTTATGAAGACATGCCAGCTTTGTTTTGAGCTCTGCCATGATGGAACGGCTTTCAGATGGAGGGAGGCTGTACCCTGATGAAGCAATGTGGCACAACATGCACAGACACAGGGGTTGGCATGCTGGCACCTGACCAAACACACACACACACACACACACACACACACACACACACACACACACACACACACACACACAGAGAAAGGGGGGGACATCGGGGAATGCAAATTTGAACATCAAATGCGACTTTGCTGTCCTAGTTCCTAGCAACATCACTTATAAAAAGAGAACAGGAACGATGTAGACAGAGAGAGAGTGAGACGGAGAGTGTGAGTGAGATAGTGAGATAGAGAGGGAGGGAGGAATGGGGGAGAGAGAGGGAGAGAGAGAGAGAGAGAGAGAGAAGAGGAAAGGAAAAAAATCAAGAATGGGATCTAAAAATAATGGCTTTGAACTCTGCTTTCAAAACTGATTCATGTATTATTCATAACCCCCAGACTCTGAAAACATGTATGTAGCTCACTTTGTTCTATAAATAAAACATTAAAAATAAAACACACATCAGTCTATTTCCACTAACTGACCTGAACCTGAAATACAGAATCATTCTTGTAAACAGGAAAATGGAAACATACAATCTATAACTGAATATAGACTAAAAAAGAGTGTTGCAACAATTAATTGCAGCTAAAAGAAGAAAATAATGTGGAGCACCTCATACAGTAATAACTGGAGAGTAAAATAATAGATCCTTTTTATAACAGACATCTCATATCTTAAACTTTAGTCAACTTCTCCATATGGAAAATAAACATGTGGGAAAAAAAGCACTCACTGCATTCATACACGAGCTTGAAGAAATCGACAGCCTTGAGTAACGTCAGTGTAAGATATTATTCAGTATATTACTCTCATCCCGTACACACAGGGCTACACACTACACACAGGGCTACACACTCCACACTTCACACACTCCACACTGTGACCTGCGAGTATGAACTACAACTACATCTAATGAACAATAAACACTACATCCATTCAGCGAGAGGGAAATCTTCAATCTTTCTTAGCAGAGTGAGATGAGGGAGTTATATATTCTGTATTAAAGTATTAATTAATAGCACACACAATTCTTTGGCCGAATTGTATTAAATATTATTAAACTGCCATTTAAGGCAAAAATGCATTAATCTACAATAAAATATCTTTAATGAAACCCAAATAACACAAATACACTGATTATTCTGCTTTTTACTGCAATTTCTGCACAATACAATATTTCTGCGATTCAGTGCAATTAGTACACGTGTGATTTTTAATATCAGTGTTACCGCTAAGAAGTGTTGTGATGTTGTTGTTTAATCACATTACCTTTTAAACTATTATTAGAAGTACAGGCAGTCAGCATCTAACTGCACTGACACTGGAAATGTGCTTATGAAATTGTTGATATAAAAAAATACGTAAACCAGTTTAAACTTGTTTTTAAATGGCATTAGAAATGGTGTGTGTGGGTGTGTGTGTGTGTGTGTGTGTGTGTGTGTTCACCTGCGCATTTGACCCCCTGAGCAATGAGCCCCCACATAAAGTTGGCACAATACTCGCACCAGTGCGGCCCTCTGAATGTGTGTACCTACAGAGCAGAGAGAGACAAAGCAGGGATGTTAAAACACCATGAACAGTGCACACACACACACACACACACACACACACAGACACACAAAGCTCCCTTGCTCTTTAGGATGGTACACTCGTCTACAACAGCAGAATTGGAGGATTATCTGTGATCTGGGCACGAGGGCTGCTACAGCTATGTCAAATCCAATGGCCTTTTCAATCCACTCAGACAATTAATCAGCAGATCAGTACACAGAGGGACAGAGGATGTGTACACAAGAAAGAGGAAAGAACAAAGAGAAGCAGACAGAATAACAGAAAGAGGGGCCATGAGCGAGTGTGTCGTTGGACCACGGAAGAACGGCTCTCTGAGGCAGAAAGCAGAGCTATCACAGCTCTCGTTCCCCTCTGCACCAGGTAACAGCTCATCCAATCAGGAGGCCTCGTGCTCGCTCTCTGGGGAGCATGAGCGGGGGACTGGCCGCTGGAATCGAAGCCTGGCCTCAGTGAACACTGAGCAGGGTCCTACAACCCAACTGCTTCTTTTATACACACACCAGCTGAGGTAAAACGAACGTAAACAGTTAGAGCGTGAACCGTGAAGCAAATATTTTTTGTAGTTACTGGACCTACTTGACATGAATGCACATTATTAATAAAGATCATTGCTATTAAAATATTTGTGTTTCATTCATTTAGCAATGAAATGTTGGTCTGTGTAATTTTACACAAATCTGCTTGTCGAGCTTTTGCTGTTCTAGCTGAAGGGGCAGTAGAGCAGAGTGAGTGTGCGAATGATGCTCTGAGACGGAGGAGATAAGGACCAGACACACCGAGGGAAAAAAAAAAGAATCAGCAATTTCAGAGTCTGTGTGATATCATAGCCTCTAGAGTCACATTACACACAGCGCATACTGTAAGATGGGGAAAAAATAAAGTGGAATAAATATGAGACAGAGAGGGAGAGTGAAAGAGGGAGAGAGGGATGGAGAGAGAGTGAGGGCAACAGAGGGAGGGAGGGAGGGAGAGAGAGAGAGAGTGAGAGATGGAGAGAGGGACAGAGATGGAGGGAGAGAAAGAGAGATAAAGAAAGAAGGTAAGGGAGGGAGAGAAGGAGAGCAGGAGAGAACTAGAGAGAGACAGAGAGGGAGGGAAACAGAGGGACAGAGATATACAGTGAGAGTGAGGGACAGTGAGACTACGGAGAAAGTATACACAAAAAAGAGAAAGAAACAAAAAAGAAAGAAAGAAAGCAAGCTTCAAAGGAAGATAGGAAGATGGAGGGGAACAGGAAGAAAAGAAAAAAAGAATATATAGGAAATAAACAGGATATATAGGAAATAGGAAATAAGCAATGTGGACAGGGAGAGAGGCCACTTCTGCTGACAGAAGCCAAATGGGAATACACCGCTCTGCTCGTGATGCCTATCAATCCCTAATCTTTCCATCTGTCACCCTGAAGCAATGGGGTCTCCCACACACACACACACACACACACACACATACACACACGCGTACGCACGCACGCACACACACAAATATATAAACAAACAAGACATTTCTTGTTGAAAAGCACTCAGTGAACATCTTAAACAGTCCTGATCTTCTTTATTCCCTTTCTGTTCTACTGTACTAAACTGAACGTGACAGACCAAAATGCAAAGCACACACACACACACACACACACACACACACACACACACACACACACACACCTTTCAAAATCATTTGCACAAGTGTTTCACGCCTTTTGTGCACGTTACTATAAAGGTAGCATTTAGATAACTCATATTTTACAATTATTTCATTTAAGATATAAATAAATCAATTCTAGTCATGTTTTGGACCAAAACAAAACAAAACAAAACACAACAAAAAAACAACAACAACAACAAAGCAATAAACACAAAAGAATAAAAAAATAATAAAGGAATTAACATCTTCGACACATGCACACACGCAGTAGAAGTAGGTCAATACAGCAGAGAAACCAAAAAGGTCTTACCTTAAAGTTGTGGACTTTCTCATACTTGGGGACGCGGTCGTTGTCCTTCAGCGTGGCCCGGCGCACCAGCGAGCTGAGCTGTGAATAAGCAAACAGTTTGAGAGGCTGCCAGAGGGTAGCTGGAGGTTTCTGAGGACGCATCCTCATGGCCAGCGCTGCTGCGAGCAGCTCCTGCTCCTTCCCTTCCTGCTTGGTCTTGTGCACTAGGGACTTCTCAGCCTTACTGAGAGAGTAGGACTCCCGCGACGGCATGCTCACTCACACACACACACGCTAAACGGTTTCAACACGGTGGGAACGACTGCCTCTCTAACACAGAGAGATGAAAATAAAAGCCCCTGACACTCAGAGGTTTCTAGTCATGCTGGGAAAGTCCTGCATTGCTGTACTGAGAGATCTGAGAGCCAAACATAAACAAAACAAGCCACTTCCCTAAGAGCTCAACTCCCACAGTGGGAAAAGTGTCCTTAAAACAAGCGCATCAAGTCCTGAACAGGGGGAATGGAATAGAAAAGCAATTAAGTGTGATAGTGTGTGAGATATTGTGTGTGTGTGTAGCCCCTCAGTCTGTCTGTCTGAGCATCTATATGCAGATGAGATGAGTGGTTGAGTTAATCCTCTCCTCTCTGCGAGCAGCAGATATCCTCTCTGGAACACTGCCTCAGAGAGAGCGAGGGGAGGTGGGAGTGGAGGAGAGAAGTGGGGGAGGGATTCAGTGACAGTGGCACTGATTACACAGCTTAAATCCACCAATCAGAGTAGAGCAGGCCAGGGTTTTATCATCGTGATCACTCTTTCCCCCTCCCACTCCCCCGTTCACCAGAGCTGTGCGTAAGCGAGTGTGTGGGAGGAGAGAGCGACAGTAGCAGGCACAGAAGCGTGGAGGAACTGGAGAACAAGCGTGGGTCCGTAACGACCTGTGAGTGAGTCATCCATCACCTCTGAGCTAAGCGCTAACACTTTGCTAATAGCAGCACATGGCCATTTCCAAGCACTTTACCACTCAGCAAACCATTAGTTTTTTTTTTTTTAAAGAAAAGAAACATGGAAAAAAACCTCAAGTGGCTCAATTAAAAAAAAAAGTAACATTTACTACAAAGTGGGAAATTTTCATCGATATAAAGTGACAACATTTTCAACACACAGTGCTGACAGCACATAATCAGAGGCCAATCTTAAGCACATTTCCTTCTGAATCGCAGCAGTCTGAAAATCCTCGCAGACCTTACAGAGATGCTCCAGTCTGATGTGCCTATTGCAGTGTAATTAAATCTGCTTCAGCACAATGCAGCACCTGTCACACAGCTTCCTGGCTCCCAACACTAAACCCAATTAAAGTGTTCAGTTAATGAGAGGCGGCGCTTTGCTCTCCAACACAGACCATTCACAGACACTGCACATTAGACTCGCTGCCAATGATGATTCCCGTAAAACTCCAGTTTGAAAATCAGTAACAAACTATAAGAAATACATAATTACAGTAAGTAACATGAATTAAAGCGTATCGATGTAGTAAGCAATGTAACCAAAATGTAATCATTACTGCTGTGATAAAAGTTACGTTAATTACAATTACAGTAATTTAGTGTATGTGCATCACACACTTAAACACATTTTTATCTGAAAAATGGTCAAATTATTGTGTTGTACAGGGATCTTCAGGTTGTTATGCACTGCCATGTTCATCTGTTTAGTGGCCCAAATATCTCCATGCGCATTCAAATTTAACCCTGAAGTGGGCATGGCCTAAAGTGGAAGGTTTTCTTTCTTTTTTTTTTATTTAAATAAACCCTACCACTATACCCCCAGGAACAGTGGAAAAAAGCCAGAGGTAGAAATGTCAGCACTGTCAGCATGATCTGTGAGGTCTGGCTCTAACAGTTCCTCAACCTCAGCTACATCACTTTTTTTAATCCATTACTTTTGTTGACACCTACGGTGATTGACCTATGGTGACCAATGATCCAGTGTGGCAACCCCTAACGGGAGCAGCTGAAAGAACAACAACAACAACAACAACAACAACAACGATATTTTCCAACAAAGTTATTTGGTTCTATTTCCCAAAACGTAACCAACTAGTAGCCTAATTTAAACCACGGCGACCCTGACCAGGCAATTACTAAGAATGAAAGATTAAATGTCATAAATGCAACGTAGCATGGTTTTTGGTCTTTGTTTGTCCCACAGGCTTCATATCTGACTGAATGAAAGTAAAAAACCTTCCACTCATCTGATTGTTTTTGCTGTGTCATGCAGGACCCAGTCCTGAAACACACCTCTAGTATCAACCAGATACCCAGATACTCTGGCAAACTTTCTAACCATCCGACTTTCATTAAAGCTCTCTACATTTTAACCCAACTTTTGCTTAAAAGAGTAAAGCTGGTGAACAAAAAACAAAGCACTGGCAATATCTTGACATGGTTGTGGATATTTCTTTATGAAGGACTGATTTCTTGCTGAGACTTTGAACACAGCGAGTGAAGATCAACCCCTCACCTAGATTCTGGAGCACAAGCTCCACCTTCTCTGTCATTTCCCATCTTTCTTTCATTGTCACACTTTCTCTTATCCTTGTATGATTATGGATTTTCTCCGACTTGACCACCTCCTTGGTCTGAAGTCGAAGGCAGTGTGAGTGCATGCGTGCTCTGCCTATATACACACGCTCACACACTCCCTCAGTGTGGTTCCCTTTAATCAATACCAGAAGAGTTCACTAAAGCTAGCCTCTTACAGTTCAGAGCCCAAATTGCGCCTAGGATAAGAGAGAACGGCCTGCCTGCTGCTTTCCAGATCAATGAGCCGAACACAGGCCGACTGGCTGTAACTGCTGGAGCCGAGATGAAAGGCTGCGAGTGTAGGACTCCAATGGAGGCTCTGCTGCTGTACACCCAGGGACACGCTCACCCAGCGACAGAAACCTGCACCATGTGGCTCGGCACAGCAGCCCTGCGCGTTTCATATTCACCTCCCCTCATGCTGCTGCTGTGTTAGTGTAATAGTGCGGCCCGCTGCGTGTTCAGGCTCTTTGGAGTTTAATAGCGCTGCCTGCTGCTCAGTGCAGTGCTGGCGTCTGGCTCTCAGGATGGGGCCGCTTATAGCCACTCCACTAATTGACACTGATTGATCTGCCCGTTTCTCATACAGCACCCGGACCCAAACTGCACTCGTAAAATGGATGGAGGCAAAGTGCTGTTAACTCCACACCATTTTCCACCTTTACTAAAAGCGAGGGAACGCACAAGTCCATCTGGCCGTGTAATTACTCATTAGTCTGTTGACTTTAAACACCTGATGGTTTAACAGGAGTCTGATGCTTTTAGAGACACATAACCTGGATGCCTATTAGCTGCACCAGAAGGGTGCCATAATGACCATCATGACGAGGGGCGAAATTATAATCACCAGCTATATGAAGCTCTGTTTTGTTTTGCTTCCAAAACCTGAACAACTTAAAATGGCAATGTATTTAATCTGGTCGAAAGAGAAACATGGAGAGATAACAAGAATGAAGGGAGGGGGAGCAGGCGAGTAGGCAAGAGTAGGCAAGAGTGCTGTTATGTAAGATGCACTGCTGATCTGTAAAGTCTTTAAAGTACCATCAGAGTGGCTTGACTTCCTCTCCTCCGCTCAAGATTTCATACTTACAGATACGCAAAGCTCTCGGTGCCTTCTCTCAGATACACAGAGAAGAAAAGATAAATGGGTTGGAAGTAAGGATGTCATTTTGTTCAGGTTTCTTGATAAATAAATATGAATATGGACGACTACGATTCCATCAACACACAGACGTTTACTATCCTTTCTTGAAACAATACCGATTGGGCCAAATATCTTTGGTTACAAGTTATGTAATGTTATATAACCTGCATTCAGGATTTGTAGGCATAGCATATGATTTGTCATTATTGACAAGGAAAGAACTAGGACTCTGGTTCTCAGTGTTCTCTGAAAGCTCCATACACTCGTTCTGCAAATCCCTTTACTTTTAGTAGCACTTCGAGTGCACAGCTGAGGAACAGGCTGGACCCGCACGCATATCTTCATCATTACCCTCCTCCTCAAATTCACAGCTGAACAGTGAGAAGACAAGCTGAGAACAGTGCAGAGGAACACAGTGTATTGGAGCAACTGTTACTATAGCAGCACTCTATATACCGAACAAAGCCTGAAGGCCTGTGATTATGTAAGACACTTACAAAGAAGTAAAGAGAACTGCAGGAAGACTGAAAGCTATACAGCTGGCATAGGATGACGCATTTAAACAAAGCAAACTGCAGAATGCATTTAAATGAAATAAACTTTTAATGAACAGACTTTTATATTGAATTATTTCATTTGATATCTGATGAATAACATCAGATCAGATTTTATTACCTCTCTTATTCATTTATAAAGTTTAGTTTTGCTTATATTTATCATCTGATCCAGTCAGTGCAGCCGAGCTGATGTACAATGTAAAAGGAAAAACTATTTTGTTCCTAAATTAGCTATAAAATTGTTACTATACGATTTCAATATCAAGCAAATGTCAAATAATCTTGATCATTAATTTAGCCACTATTGTGTAGCCTTACATACTGTATCATCACCCTAAAACCTTTATGCCCAAAATATAAAATACGTGTGAAAATAATAAAAAAAAAGCCATAATTATCCATATCATTATTATTAAAGTGATGCCTTCTTCATCAATCTCTTTTTAAACATTGGCTCTAAAAACTGCATTACCTGGGAACTGTATTTTATAGCAAAACTTCTACCTGCTCTATCTTTTTTTCCATTTTCACTTACTCGGCAAGAAGGTAAGGGAAAAAAAATAAGCATTGGGCATTGTTTTGGGCAGATAAATAGATTATCAGACTCTGTCTGGGGCTTGGACAATGATAAATGAGGTGTGACTATCACATATTGAGCGCATGCGCATACACACACATACACACACAAACACACACACCAAGGTCACATACTCTGTACATGATACATGGGCTAATACCCACAAATAATTACTTCATATCATTGAATACACTAGAAACCCATTAGAGTCTGTGTATGTGCGTTTGTGTGAGAGCTCGTGTGTGTCTGTGTTTGTGTGTGTGCGTGTGTGTGTGTGTGTGCACATGCTATTTCCACAGGTTAAGGTAAAGAATGGCTCAGCTCTGTATACATGAATATTTAATCCTTCGAGCATGATGTTCTTTCAAGCTTTTTCTGTGTTCACCACCGGGATTTAGACCTTTATAGATTTTGATCTATTATATAATTTTGATCTATTGTATAAAATTGTTCATTTGTATAAAAGGCAACATTACAGAAACTGCATTATTCTCTGTTTGCCTAACGAGCATAATTGTGGTACATATCTTTACCTTAACCCAAACCAATCAAAGTACAAAATAATCCAGCAAGTTACAGCACACAATTATCTTGTATCACAGAAGCAGCTTTGTATATCACGTATCACAGAAATGCCTTGAAGAATCGTGATATGATATTTTGGTTACATCTCCCACCCTGAATAGCACCAATCTTGTGCCAATCACCAGTTGCCTTAGCTGAGGAATAACATGATGCTTCCTTCAAATGTGGCTAAACTCAGGAAACTCCTCAGACAGCTGTGCTTGCCTCTGGATGGACCCTTTTTATTTTTACCCTTAAGATGCTGCCACTCAGATTGAATGCAGGGCTAATGACCATATATTAGAGGCTCCATGATTATTATTGTTGATTATAGGCATAATTATGTGGGTCTTATTGTAATTACTATAATATACAGAGTGATCACTAGTCTCTGTGGTGGAGAATACTTGAAATCTGCTCACTGCAGAACCGAGGGTCAGCCACCACCCCTGAGTTTCAGGCTGTGTCTCTGATCGATGTTATGTAAACTAGCTGCATTCTTCTCTTCGCCGCATGATGAGAGAAAAACAACCACGGAAACACATAACAGCAAACTTTCTCACATCCAGGCAGAGCTGCAGCACTGCAGTGAGAGTCCAAACCGCAACCGGTACACAAACCTGACATAACCGGACTGAAAGATCAACATCAGTAGCTTGAAGGAGATGAAAGCATAAGTAATCGCACAGACTATACGGGCTAATTACGATACATCTATTTAAGCAGCAGCCGAAATTAGGACACTGTACTTATCGAGACTGTATGCAATGTAGTATTTCGGCTATGAGGGTGAATGTTTCATAACTACTGCACAGGCACAGAGATGGAAAATCACTAGATGGTGCTTAGGATGGTCAAAAAAGGAAGACAGGGAGAGAGACCACTGACACTGGCTTGACTAAAAGGAAACATTTGATTCATTCTTAGCTCAGATATTTTTTTTAAAAACTAGAACATGTATATGGAAAAAAGGGATAAACAGAAGATCATTTTGTGCTACTTAAAAATGAATAATAAAAAAAGGGAGACTAATGATCCGTGTCACTTTACAGTGCCAGTTTCCCTCTTTGGAAGAACGGAAGATGTTTTAGTAAAGTGAGCTTCGCCGTGTTTATTCAGCGTGCTACGAGCGCTCATTTACTGTCGATTACTGCAGCTGGAGGTGGATATGGACCATGGAAGTCCATCCTTATCAAAGCACTCTGAAACATCTGAAAGCTTTAGCGTGACTCATAGCTGATGCTTCCATATGACGAGGAAAAGCATCAATATTATGTGCGCACTGAATGTGCGTGGGCCTAACGGTGTTTGTGGAAGGAGCTCAGTTTCCATAGGAACAGCTCGTGTGTGTGCTTCCGGTGTGTAGGATCAGTGATTATCCTGTTTGCTGGAACAGGGCTCGGTGAATTCTTTAAAAGGCAACATTCTTACACACTTAAAAAGCTCCACCGACTTCCTCAATTATTCGTCCTTCTTACACCCACACTGATTTGATACACATAAAATAAACTAAACCCTCCTACACCCCAGAAAAGCCTCCCACTCAAACCTCCTACATCAGATGCTTTATCCTAATATATGATGCAGAACCTAATGTTGAAGTTTATTCACATCAGAGGAGAACTAACTCAAGTGTGTCACATATGCATTGTGTTTCGTGTGTTTGAGTCGAACCCTGATGCGCTTTTTCCCCCCTTGGTGCAGTTGTTTAAGCTGGAATTGAATCAAACTTGCTGTGTATTGGGTTACAGGTAACTTTTTTTTTTTAGATGTGAGCTTCTAATCTGACTCTCAAAGCACAAACTGAGCCAAAGGACAGCTGTAGTGCTGAAGAAATGTAATGCGTTTGGGATATTTGCACTGAAGAGCTAAAAGAAAAAAAATAAATGCCGGATGCAATATACAAAATGTTTTAAACTAGTTATTTATATAATGGATCATTTATTTAGCCCTGGCTTTGTGTTCTTTATACTTAAAGGTTTGTTATATGTTTCTTTGTTGCCATATTACTGACGAATGAATGAGAGTTTTACGAGTTCTTTTCTGGTTCATTTCTCATCATGATGGAGAAGGTGAACCCGAAGGTCGTGGGTTTGAGTCTCGGGTCCGGCAGGGATTGTAGGTGGGGGAGTGAATGACCAGCGCNGGGGAGTGAATGGCCAGCGCTCTCTGCCACCCTCAATACCATGACTGAGGTGAGACCCTTGAGCAAGGCACCGATCCTCCAACTGCTCCCTGGGCACCGCAGCTAAAATAGCTGCCCACTGCTCCGGGTGTGTGTTCACGGTGTGTGTGTGCACTTGGATGGGTTAAATGCAGAGCACAAATTACATGTATACTTGGAATTTACCATACCATACTTGGCCACAAAAGTCACTTCACTTCACTTCATTTAATATTGAGCAGCGTAAAACCAAACCAAAACGCAAGTATCAATTCCAAAAGTATCACTTTTGCCCTGATTTGGATAAACAGCCTGATGTGTGTGAAAGCACCATTAAACGCCCTCATTCTATAATTTAACTCATTCTTAAAACACAGTAGAGATGTAAAATAAGTTACTCAACTATGTAAAAGGGCACGTGCAAGAACATGAAATGCCTGGGCTGTTTTCTAATCCTTCAAGCTTCTAGACTAAATCTGTAACTTCATATCAGCAATCATGTTTGATTAGTGATATGATCACAGTATATTACTCCTCAACATTAATTGCTTAGAGACTTGGTGCTTAAACAATTAAAAAATTATTAAGACCTTTAAAACTCTTAAAGCTGCAATCTCTATATGTCATTTTTAGAGAATGCACCACACCACGTAAAATATCAGTCTGAATGTCACCAGTGTTAAAATCTCCTGAAAGTAAATTCCATAATTATAGTGATCAAATAAGTCCAAAGGCAAAGCCAGAAGCTTAGAGGCTGAGACACATGAACAATGTTTCGCTAGAACAATCAACACGGAAATTCTCTGGAAGCAAAGGGCCCTTTATGGTTTCACCAGACTATTCAGGAAGCTCTTTCACTTACTTAAACAAAAAAAAAAAAAGAAAAAAAAAAAAAAAAAAAAAAAAAAAAAAAAAAAATAAATAAATAAAAAAATATACAATATACAAAAAAAAAAAAAAAAAAAAAAAAAAACAAAAAAAAAAAAAAAACAAATAATAAAATAAAAAAAAA
>CM074949.1:15705650-15762886 GCA_037577455.1 Pangasius macronema
TTTCTCTGTAACCAACGGCCCCTTTATGGTTTCACAAGCCTATCCAGCAACCAATACCACTTACATAAAAAAAAAAAAAAAAACAAAAAAAAAAAAAAAAAAAAAGAAAAAAAAAAGCATTCACACTGCATCATCAGATTCATCTGACCTGATTTTAACAGAAAAACATCCATGCTTTCTTCCCTGAAACTACTGAGCTTCTGGGTGAATGTGCTTTTTATAACCGAGTACGTAAACAAACACATGACTAGACACTGGTCTAGTCTTCTAGCGAGTCGTGGGTATATGAGCTGAAAAAAAAAAAATCCCAGATTATATTTCGTTGAGGTCCATGTAGTTGTAGTTCCGTTCAGCAGAGATTTACTTATTTCTCTTACAGTAAGCAGTGTCAGTGGGGTTTCTCGTACAGAAGAAAAACTTACTTGTAATGTAAAAGACCACTGATTCCACACACTGTGTGTTTTCGGCGTAATACTTCATAACGCGGCTAATACACATCTAACCTCTTCTCTAAAGACGTATTCCGATTTGCTTATATAAACACTCACGTATCTATGTATAAAGGGAGAGACGAATCATAATAGTACGGTGGTACGAAAATTTGTTTGGAACATAACGGAACAGAATAAATGTAAAATTTATTTGGTATAATCTCTATAAATATAATATCCATGACAAGTTAGAAATTCATTATTCAACCCATAGAGCAAGAGAAAGCTCTGATGCGCTTGCCCAGTCTCACGTAGCCAATGAAATTAAACCGCAAACTATGATGAGGTAATTAATTGTATTAAAACAGAGTAATGAAAATTAGTGAGTACTCAAATCCCTCTGTGCATCCAAAACCCTCCCGTGATCATGTCTCTGATGTAGCACACGCTAGTACTAGAGTTACTTTTAAACCAACATATGAGGTAAAAAAAAATTCTTTGCAAAAGTAGACGGAAGAAAAAAAAAAATTTCCAGAGAATTTTGTTTGCCAATATCTGGCCCAATATCTGCAGTAATATTACAAGTATCACACAGCTGATGTCACCAAGACAAGGCCGAGACTTTGTGACTTCCTGTTGAGGGGAGAACACCGCTTTATTAAAAATAAACCCACAGAGACACAAAGCAATTTACACAGGACACAGTACAGGACACAGCGCGCAGTCAGCACAACCTATAATACATCGTTATTAACTTCTCTTTGCACCAGACACACAAAGACATTTCTATCTGGAGTCTCTCGCCCTGTGCCTGAGTTTTCCGTGCTTCTAAGAGACAGTTCTTTGTATGAATTACAAATTCATTAGCATCACAAAAGAAAGGCGCCATCTACAATATCTGCAGGAAATGTGTTTGGCAAGATGAACAAAACAGCACAAATTATAATGTTCCAAAAGGCAAAACAGCAATTAGGACATCGTAGCTCGAGAAAATTCCCTTCTCATGATTAGGATCTCATCCTCCCTAATAACTCAGGCTAAGAGTTCGAATGATGACTGTGTGTAATTAGCGCATGTTTAAAACAGGACTAATTTGCTGAACAGCTAGCTCCTTAATTGTGCGGCTGAGCCGACTGTGTGTTGTGGCCACACTACGTCGACGTCACGGGGAAGCGTGTCGCAAAGAGTCTAGAAGTGCTCGAGTCTGGTTAGTCGCGTCGGGGGCGAGAGGCGAAAGAACGTTAACACCACGTCAGTGAGAGTGACGATGAACGTGAGATTTCGAAAGAGTAAAATGAACCGTAGAAGATACTCAGATTTTCATTTCTGAGTCTCATCTTTCATCTATTAATCCATTTTACACTTACAGTAAGCCGGCTCATTGTTTTCCTTCCATGTCAAAAGGCTTATTATTGTTTCTAAATGGAAAGATTGGACACAATCTTGAGTCATATGTATCCCCCCCCCCTTTTCTTCAAAAGAAATATTCCAGAGCGAACACATGAGTCACAGCTGAGTGCTGGGAAACGTCACCATCATTATTTGGCACAAAAGCGGAAGTGTGGAAGCAGTTTACGGGAAAAACACACACGACAGATGCAAACACACAATGTCATTTCTCCAAGCAAGGGCAGCTCACGGTGTCTGTGCGTTAGTGAAACACTAACACAGAAGCCCAGACTAAAACATGTACACAACTCCAAACTCCTCCAGGACGTCTACGTGACTCATAAGTTACAAGCTGAATGAGTCAGCAATGCAAGACTTGGAATTATTATTCAGCAAAAACACCAGAAACAGTGAGGCAAATCCACATCGATGTCCTGCGGATACATTACATTTCCAATTCAACAAGTAATTCGTTTGATTTTGTGAGAAGAATAGTGCACAAGACCATTAGCATAACGACACAATAATCACATCTGCACACAACACACAAGTACTCTACATCAACAGCTTAACTGAACCCTTTTAATAAAGCTAAAAGAGGGAATATGGATCCGTATTATTATGGAAAAGGCATCACTTTATGAACAAAAGCAGGCTGTTTTTTGTAGTTCATCTCGATTTTATAACAAATGGTCACTTGTTTTTCTGGATGGTGTAAATGTTGTGACTCATCAAAACACCCACACAAGTGCTCATTAGCAACAGCTGAGACGGGACAAAATGTTCACAGTACACAACAAAACACTCGATATTTGTTTGAGGTCTCACCTGCACAGGAGAGTTTTCTGCATTAACAGTACTGCAAAGGCCAATATCGTGATGGACAATTTGGATGGCATTACTTTAATACTCAGATCAGACAATTTGGCCCTGGCTGATAATGAAGGTTAAAAGGAGGATCTCTGCTACAGGATGATAAATCAACTAGTTCCTATTGAGTGTATTTGTTCTACTTGTAAAGATAAATATTGAGGGATGGACAAATCAGATTCTTTGCACCAACTATTACAGTTCTTTTTTACATGTCGCTGCCTGGTGGAGAAAGCAGGTTCAACAACCAGAAAAAAGTAAATAAACCCTACTTCCCATTTGCTTTTGCAAAACAAAGCCTTTCCTCTGATATGTACCCTCACCGGCCACTTTATTAGGAAAACATGTGCACCTGCTCATTCGTGTGATTACCATGGCATGGATGTTGGTGCAACTGGGGGCAGGCATGGCCTAATGGTCTGAGAGTTGGACTTGTAACCCGAAGGTGAACCTGAAGGTCGTGGGTTCGAGTCTCGGGTCTGGCGGGGATTGTAGGTGGGGGGAGTGAATGACCAGCGCTCTCTGCCACCCTCAGGTTTGTTATATATTTCTTTGTTGCCATATTACTGACAAATGAATGAGAGTTTTACGAGTTCTTTTCTGGTTCATTTCTCATCATGATGGAGAAGGTGAACCTGAAGGTCGTGGGTTCGAGTCTTGGGTCCAGCAGGGATTGTAGGTGGGGGAGTGAATGACCAGCGCTCTCTTCCACCCTTAATACCACGACTGAGGTGAGCAAAGCACCGATCCCCCAACCGCTCCCCGGGCGCCGCAGCTAAAACGGCTGCCCACTGCTCCGGGTGTGTGTTCACTACTGTGTGTGTGTGTGTGCGCACTTGGATGGGTTAAATGCAGGGTCACCATACTTGGCCACAAAGTCACTTCACTTCACATGAGCTGGGTTGAATATTTTAGATACCGCACATCTCCTGTGATCTTCAGGCACAATGGAGTTTCTAGAGTTTACAAAGAATGGAGTGAAAAACAAAAAACATCCAGTGAGCAGTTCTGTGAGTTTCAATGCCTTGTTGGTGAGCAAGGTCTGACGAGAACAGCCACACTTATCGAGCTGTAACTCAAAAAACCACTCTTTACAACCATGGTGAGCAGAAAAGGATCTCAGAATGAGCAACACATCAAAGTCTAAGGCGGATGACCTACAAGAGCAGAAGACCACACTGGGTTCCACTCTTGTTAGCTAAGAACAGGAATCTGAGGCTAAAGTGGGCACGCGTTCACCGAAACTGGACAGCTGAAGATTCGAATAACGTCATCTGGCCCAATCTTCACCTGTCCAGGTGTTCTGAATACAGTGGCTGGTGAGAGTATGTTTAAACGTAACATGCTTCACAATAACGTGACTCATCTCGATGCAAAAACTATCAGGAGAGGATAAGGACCATGGATACACAGTTACCCCTCTCCTGGAAGTCATATATCCGTTTGTTTCCTTTATGTTGCATTAATGCACTTAACTAGGTGACTGAGACATTACATTATGTTACATTACCTCCCACTTTTTAGTCTGGTCAGTTAGGTTTCCAAGCAACCAAAAAGTAGGCTAGGCAATGAGTTTTAGATTTGTCCACCCCTCATACTTCATTGCCACAGATAGTTCTTTCTGACTCAACTATGGAATGTACAAACCACAAGAAAAATGACATAAATGCAGGAACAGATGCTCTACACCACACATCAATTTCCAAATTCAATGATCCTTTAATACAGTACAGTTTATCATTTTTTACTAAAACCCACAAAGTATAGATGAGAGATAACGACAGATTTACCCTCTCTTCCAGGCCGCTCTCCTCCCCGGTTGGCTCCTTCCAGTCAGGTGTGTCTGTGCTGACGGGTGCAGGTTTCTTCAGTGCTGGCTCACGGTTCAGCGTGGTATATCCCACATGCTCATAAATGGGGTTAATGGTCATCTTAGAGATGTACTCAGCTGCTTTGGTCTCGATGTAGAGTGTGATCAGGCCATCTGTGACCAAGTCGTGGATTGACTCAAACCGTTTCTCTCCCACAAAGTGTTTGCCATCGTAATAGAGGCGGAAGTTGCGGGTCTGGTTCCCGAAGCTGAGGGGGGGGAAGAAGGGGGGGAATAAGTGCCGGTGGAAAAACCAATAAGAGAGGAAGAGAGCTAATGACCAGGTGAAGAAAGAGAGAGTGATGGTAAGGGAGAAATGCTCTCTAGCCAAATGGTCACTAACCAATAGAAATATGACCATCTAGTGAACCTGAGTACTTTATCCCACAGTTGTGAAAGGATCTTTCCTTTCGGGGACAAATAAAGTTTATCCTTATCCTTATCTGATGGGAAAGCCAAAAAATCCTTAACTGTCCTCAGCTTTCACACACACACACACACACACACACACACACACACACACACAGATCATCTTTCAGAACTAAAGCACTTAATGGCCATGAAGGAGCCAGTTCTTGGATCAATAACTAGATTAGGAGCAGTCCGCCTTTCATCAACACACAACAGCAAAACAAAACTGTGTTATAACACACAGATAAAAAACAGAAACTTCACATGCATGCAAAGCTTTTCCTCTTCTATTCTATTCCAGTAGTGATTGATCTTACCTTCTTCAACTAAAGTTAACGCTATTTTCTACCAAAGCAGTGATATTAGCAGAAGGGAAGAGTAGTAACTTCCCTAAAGATAAATTATACATTAGCCTAAACATGCATTAGCCAAGTTTAACATGCAGTCAACGTCATTACGTGAAACTGATCAGGTAATTAAATATTGATGAGGCAAAGTCGAGTACACTCCTCTTTAGATCAACAGATTCAGTTAGAACACCAGAACTCAGTTAGCCAGTTAACATGTTATAAACAGTGAATAACCACTTTACACTTTACACACTGCTAATTAAACTAGACCTACAATACTGTAACCACAAATACAAATCAATCGCTTAATGCTACAGAACAGTAAACTATGCCAGGGCCTCAGTCAGAAATGTAGTGGTGGATGATGCACAAAAACGGAGTTACAATAAAATACAGCAATACAATAATGTAACCATTTAGCAGCAAACATAAACAGTGTGACCATATTATGAAAAAATGTAAGTTCAGATTTTGTTACATGATACTGATACCAACAATATGACATCTTTGTGATGCTTTATCCAGTGCAACACGAGTAATATGAGCTTCATAGAGACATGTATGTGTTATTACATGATAACTTTATGTTAAACAAAGCACTTAATGCAGTGTTCAGGGTTCTAATGCGTTCTGGCTGCTTCTGGGTCCAGGCTGTGTTTCCTGTGTGAGTTCAGTTATAGTCCCAGAGAGACGGATATCTGATGCACACAGGAATATCGGACTGCAGGGGGTTCCGCCTCCACACACAAAATAGTTCTGCGCTAGATCTTGTTTCCGGCTTCCTATCTGGAGAAAACCGATACTCCATTATCTCCACAGACACGCTGAAGCTAATGCAATTAATCGATTAGGATCAAACGTCATAACACGTTAATAAAACGTATTAAAGGTTTAGTACATGTTTAGATTTAGATTTCTAGGATGGTTTGTCTTTTAAGCTAAAATTTAGATAAATGGTCAATCATGTTTGCTTCTGATCAGTACAAAAGGGAAAGTTTTTCCATCGTTGAGTTCTAGTACAAATCAATTTCGCAAAGCAATAACTCACTGCCATGTGCATAAACAATATGCTGGTTGGTCCTTTGTAATGCAGACAAACAAATATATACACAGAAATCACACACACTCACTCACACTCTCTCTCTCTCTCTCTCACACACACACACGCAGAGCACATTAAGGGGTTAAAGCTTTCGCTACGCAGACGCTTTGCCTAATCCTGTTAACATCTAACTGACCAAAACTCTTATTATGGAGACGTCATCTGTAACCAGAGGCTGCAAAATCTGGGAATTTACACAAACAGATGATGTCTCAGCCCAAATTAAAAAAGATAATCCTCTTTCTTTTTGCATGCCATTAAATCCAAGAAAATGCTCCTGTCTTGCACAACACAAAATAAACCTCACAGAGAATAAGACAGAAATATTAACTGAGAAACATGATAACCTAGGATAACCGATTTACTAATACCAAATCACTCAAACATATCCATGTACACAAGAGCCCATCTCCACCTCACATCCTTCACTGCACAACACGATGAATCTGAAAACCCCTCTCAACATGATTTCTAATGTTAAAAAAAACTCACTGTGGTCACTGTGGTACTAAAGATGCCATTAAATAAACATTTAGCAATGGTAGATTCAAGAAATACATGATGGTGAGACACACCTTCTTCTTCTTCTTTTTTTTAAATCATTTACTGCGGATAGTTGTCAGAAAAGCACATCAGGTTTAAGATAGCAGTAGAAGGGGCTACTTTTGCAAAATGTAATCCACTCTTTCTTTAATTTATGTTGCACTTTTAAGGTTGTCATTTGACTCACCCTTGTATAATCCCTAACTACAATTTAATGATAACTAACAGCTACAAAGTCCTCATTTCTGCTTGCAGGTAATATTGCAGTTTGTGTACTTCACTGTTCCTTCCTCCTTTCCAGCCAAGTTAAAAAGCTATACTGATCATCAGAGCATGGCACTTCAACCTGCGGCACGCATACGGCTTCTGGTTTAATGAAACTCTTTACAATAAGCTATAATGTCCACTCATTTACCTGCCTACTCCTACATATCGGAGAGAGGCTAATTAACCATTTATGGGCGTGAGTTTTGCCACTGATGCTTGGCCAGAACAGATTAACTCTGACATATTTTTCTGTGTATAACCGAATTTATGGTACTTGCCTTCCATTGGCTGCTGAAGCATTAGGTAGATCACGAGTAGCTCAAGTGCAGCCACTCTGCAAATTCTCATTCCTTTCACCATTAAAGAAAGATGAAGTTAGAACTAACCACCATTGTCACACAAAATACTATGCTTAAATAGCGTTTAAATTGAAATGCTAAAAATGATAATTAGCTGCAGTTTTGCTGATACTCAGGCTGAAAAGAGGCTGAGTGAGCACTTCTGCACTTGGGATAAGAGGGAAGCTGATGAAAGCAGATGTCTGATTCTGATTGGTACTGCGGTAGGCTTGATGTCACACTTCCCAAATATCTACGGACGAAAATGGTAGAAGAAAGAAATTCAGAAATCTCCTAACTGAAAAAGCAAAAACAACAATGTTGTATCTTTTTGCAGCTCGTGATAAATTCTCTAGATATGCTATAGATGCGCTAACAGCAAGAGGCTAATTATGAAAATAACTTAACAGGGCTTTAAGACTGCATACATTAATCCTTTTGTCACAATGTGGATTGTACAACCCAAGGCATGCTAACTGAGATCGGATGTGCGCTAATGATTAAAGGAAGGTCATCCATATGAGTCATTACATAAGCTAAATTTAACACAGTACACAGAACAGAATTAGATGGCTGGGACTGCAGTAACACTTTCCCCTCAGGACTGCAGCCAGGAAGCTTTAAATAGGTTTAGATAACTCAGGTTCAAGTTAATGACACGGAAAGGGAAGAAGTTATAAAAGAAGGAATGAACATGAGTAATCGAAAGGTATAAAATAAAGAGCATTGGTATTGAGGGTGGAAGATCACAGACCGTAAGGCTAAGGTGTAAGTGCCAGGTTGTCTCTGGCTCTCTCTTATGAGGTAACTTCCTTCTGCCACACTCAGCAGCTGATCCGCCTCCTCTCTGGAGATCATGCCATGGTACCTGAGCAAAAAAATAAATAAATAAATAAAAATGTGCTGAACCATTTCTAATCATTTCATGACACAGATATCAAAGCTAGAAGAATGTTTTGAAACTCACTCTCGACCGTAGTATTTCGGCCTATTTTCAACCTGCGAGACGAGAAGAAAGAAGTCAACATATAATCCCATAAAAAAAAAAGCTGAGGAGAATGTTCTTATTACATTGGGGGGAAAAAATCTCTCTCAAGGGCTATTTTCATATCCAATTAACCTGAAACAAAGTGTATTATATACTTGGCTTTTGGTGAGGATTTTGTGAGTGTACCAAATTGTCGGCACAGGAGGATGCTCCCTGATTCTGTCAAACATTAAAAACAGGGGTGTTTAGAAGAAACAAGTGATTTTAGAGCACAGTATAAGCTACAGCTGGAAAGCACCAGGACAGTGGGATGATTTATAATGTATGATAGGTATCCACAGAGCAGGGATCTGCTGAAAATAGGTTATTACAATCAACATATTAGCATAATAAACCCACAAACAGCATGCCCCCAGCTGTTTAACCTTGAAATGACTGCGAGGCGGCAATCATCAGAAAACACATGAAACTGGATCTCATGCAGATTACAATGATATTGGTTTGTTTGTAGACTCAACAACGTCCATTTCTGTCTTCGGGGAACACTCGGCCTTCCCTCCCCTAACGATGCACGTGTCTGGTTCGTCTTATACAGCAGTGGAATAGCAACAGTGTAAAAAAACAACAAGAGAGAGAGAGAGAGAGAGAGAGAGAGAGAGAGAGAGAGAGAGAACAAAGTAAATGAGTGGTGTTATTTTTAGTCGACACAGTATCAGTTCCTCCAGATCAAGCCATGCCATCTATGAGCTGTATGTAATCTATAAGCTGTATGTGTACAACAGCATGATCTGTTCAGCTTCACATAATGAAATCCACAGAGCAGGGGGAAAGCTGTGCGTAATATGATGAGACAACATGTCACTGAATAAATGAGTCTGGGATTGCCCAATTCTGTCCTTTATTACAGTGAAAATAAGAAGGAGGAGAGGACTTAATGAGAGAATCACAAGTGCTTAAGTTAGTATGCAGTGGCAGAAGGGTGTATATAGGTGTGTGTAGCTAGCTATACAGACTTCGGCAAGCTGCGTCCTGCTTTTAGCTTTTTAAAGAAGCAGATTTGGATTCTGGTCAAATCAAAAGTAAACGTCAATATTGCAAACTTGCACGTGAAGACAGATTTCACTACTTTACACTGTCTTTGGGGCTTCTGAAACATAGAACACACTGAAGATAGGAATATGTCATTGAAACGTTATAACGATAAAGAGTATAATTACACATGGAAAGAACAGCAGGGAAAAGGAGGGAACTTGCTCGAGGAGCACACTACGTGTGAATGAAAATCTGCTCTATACACAGAGGAATGGAGGAGAACTCAAGCCTGAAGGTTGCACTAAAATGGGTCCAACAGTGATGACTCACTCAAGGGGAGAGCTGAATCTGTCCTCGCTGTTAGATAAAAACAGGAAAGACATTATGAATAAACAAATCATCTTGCATTCACCCTGACAGATTGTAATCTGATTTAACTTCTGTGTGCTGGTGGTATAAAGGCAGTGCAGCACTAACCGGAATGCTTAGTGGACCATGTGATGAGTTCAGCACAGCCACAGCCCACAGCTCTGATTAAAAATGAACAACCCCACTGGATGACGTCACAGGGACAGACCGTCCCAGAACGGTGGAGCCCGAAGTGCTGCATTGCTGATGTTCTATCCGTTCAAGAACTAATCTCAACTGCGCAGCACAGACGGCCTTTCAAACTGCCTCTACTATCCACATCATAACCAATCATATACAGACAAATGCAGAGTGATACTTCGCTTATAACCAAGCTATTGATGTAGCTTGTGCTCTGCTTCCTGTGTCGGGGGATAAACAGCCAGAGGCTCAGTGTAAACAGCAGTAAATTAGAAGTCTTATAGATTACAGACGGTCACTGAACAGTGCTCAGAAGATCCTTAATAATAAGACAGTAGCAAATGAAGGGTCCAGCTCTCACTCTCTCTCACACACAAACACACTCACTTAATACAGCACATCAGCATATTAACAAACACTTCATGATGTGAATCAGGTTTACAGGAGCACAGAACGAACTAAAGATTCATGCTGTAAACACCCAGATCTGCTCAAAGATATTCTAAATTAGGAAACAATGAAATAACAGTACTACTGTTTTTTTTGTTATCCTTCAATTAAACACTTATCCAATATCAAAAATGCCTGGCCACCTATTTATCTCTTATCACCCATCACATTAGTATGTGGTTCTGCACTGTAATGCCAAAGGAAGAACGGACGTAACTCCACACTAATATGAAGAAACAATCCTATCAGTATAAACTAAGCCTGCAGCTTTGCAGCGTGAGATTACAAAGACGCTGCCCAGACATCACGGACATCTGCACTAATTAGAGCTCATAATCAAGTCAACATAAGTACTTAAGGATTTGGACAAATGATAATCCCAAAGAGCAGAGCCCCTCTTACTGAGAAATACAGAGGAGCACAGACATGCTAATATACACACAGAGCTTCAGGAGCCATGGTGGCTTACATCATCAAGATGAATTTGTGCACAAATTTGGGTTAGATGCTTTTACACAGGATGTTTTACTCACTGATACTTTCCATTCACTTATTATTGGACTGTCCCATATTCTGTCCTGGGGGTTCTCAAACTCTTTGCAGCCAGGGTCCCCTTTAACTGTAAGATTGAAGGGACCCATTTATTTTATCCAGCTATTTAAATGTGTTCAAATTTGAACAATAATATTTTGGCTATTTACTGAAACCATAGAGACTTTTATAACTGAAATTTCCACTAGCAGAACACAGATTCAAGTGGACATTATTTATAGATTGGCTTGTTTTTGAGTTATTCAGATTTGGATTAAATTCACTCAATTCAAGTGACCACACAAACAAGCTAATAATCACAAAAACTCTATAATAAATATAATATTTGATAACGATGTGTTGTGATTTCCACTGCTGTAAGGAAAAAAAAAGACCTCTCACAGACCTCTCTTGGAGAAACATTGTTCTTTCTCCATAGTCTATGACTTGCACGGCAACGATGTTGGGAAAAACACACATTTCTTTGTGCCACAGCAATTTAGCCTATTGCTGTCCTGATAAAATACGGAGTTGGTGTACAACAACCAAAATAGCCAGAGTGAAACATTTGAAAATAGAATAAAACATTTCACATTTCATTCCATTCCAGTGAGCACCATCAGCATGGTGCCATTCTGCTCGCTCACCTAACAACTCACATGCCAGCCACCCAACCCCCCTGTCGAATGAGTACCAGGATCTGTTCAGTATTCCTTTAGGCTGGTACTGTTAAATATATGCAGAACCACAAGGCAGATCATGCATGACAAATGGGGCTCAGTCACTGGATACAGTAATGAAAATAAATACAACAGTAATAGCAGCCAATTCCTTGAAAATTGACAGCAAATATTGCTTTAGTAGCCTTAAAGACTGCCTTTGAAAATGTTTGCATAATAACCCATTTGAGAAATGCAGGAGAGACAGTGGATGATGTGCAATGCTTAGAAAACATTGTGTGCGGCTGCTCGGCTCCTGTTGAGGTTTTGCTTGGGGAAACTGAAGACATATTAGCATATTCTGAATGAGATGTAAATCAGGTTTTTTGGACTCCTTTTGCACAGGGTTAAATCTCTTGCCACATACACACAATGCCTCTACCCGGGGGGAAATGTGCTTTTCAATAGCCGACTTTGATGTATGAACCTACAGCGCAAAAAATAAATAAATTAATTAATAAATAAATAAAGTCCCAAAATGAAAACTTAATGACCTCTGGAAGAAGAAACATGCAAACATTTGAAGACGGAGTTATGTCAACTTGGCTGTATGTTAATCCATGAATAATTGTGCATCCATACTGCTGAGATAGAGCTCTGGGAGCTGGGTGTGTGTCCATGTGTGTGTGTGTGTGTGTGTGTGTGTGTGTGTGTGTGAGAGAAACACTAGGTGAATTACAATAATAACAGGCACAATAACATCACTCAGCAGCTCAAACGATCGCACTCTTTTGTTTTGTGATAACCACACAGCCCAAAATTGTGCTTTATTTATTTATCCCAGTATCTGTTTACTTCACATTTCCAGTGAGAATGAGCTTAGATGAGATCTAACAGTCATTAAATTATGCACATCAGTGGCAGTACAAATGTTAAACAATTTAGTGAAAGAAGCAACATTTTTGACTGAACAGTTTTCTCAGATTTCTGCTAGTATGTTCACTCTTTAATAAGCACCTCATGTTGTACTTTATTTACACCTGCAAATAAATCAAAATGTAGAAATTCTGACATGCCATCAGTGCTCCTGAATTGAATGAATTTCTGAATGAAGGCTCTTGGCCTGGTTGCGTTTCTGCTCGTCTCTAAAGCCATTACCAACTGCGCCACTTCCCGCTATCTACCCCAGCCTACAGACGCTCTCAGACACTATAATGATAATACAGATGAATAATTCAAAAGCATTACCCTCTCCTCCTCTAATTAACACTTCTATCCGCACGACTAATCTGGTCCTGCTGGATGGATGAGAACGGGGAGCGAGTCTGCATTGTGTTAAACACGGAGTATGAGTGATATTTGCAGTAACACACTGTTTATATTATAGCGAGACTCAGGGGCAAAAAAAGCAGTCTAGACCATCACGCAATTAAAACGTGAATGTGTAATCCGAAAGCAACCACTGGCCTAGTTATGAATAATCACACGGATTATAAACGATTTAATCAAAAGAAATGAAATTAAAAATAGAACCGCTCTATGAGCTGTAATGAAGCGTCTCTGGACAAGCGTTGGAAAAAAAAAAAGTGAGAATATGGACATGTGTCGGGACAGGGAAAGAATACCATGTTGTTGTTTTTCATATAAATGAATTACATGTTTATTTCCATCATCTCTCACCTCACAGATGCATGTGACTCGCCGAGGGTGTGGCGCCTCCTGCTGGAGCTGATACACTACAACAACAACAACAGAGCAATCACACAGGGTCCTGCACAACCAGCAGCTCTTCTAGCACACACACAGAATGTACTGATGAAACAATACTGCCCATAAATTATATCTTATGTGAATGATATAAAGTGTTTATTGCTATGTAGTACTTTAGGAAAATGCTCTCTTACTGCACAAATATATCAAAGCTCATATATGATCAAACGATACGTTAGAATGATGATGTGTTCAAACTGAATTAATACAGCTCTGCATTTCCATTGGTGTGGAAATCACACAAATTTGAAAAACATTCTTTATTATTCCCAGTTCAGTTTTAAAAATAAATATATCCACCTTTTCAGATACAGTACTGTGCAAAAGTCTAGGCATGTGTAAAGAAATGCTATAAAGCAAAGACACCTTCAGAAACAATGAAATGAAACATCTTCTACCTAAAAATATACTATAAAGAGCATTAATCAGTAATAGACAAAGTTTATTTGGCATGGAAACACTTTTTTAAAAAAGCATCAGTAGTCTCAGATACTGTTTTTTAAAGGAAACTGGAGACTGTCACACTTGCATCTGTGTTTGCATTCATTATGTTTTGTTTTTTTTTGTCTTAAAATTGGTCTATGATTAAGTTATTTTCTTTCCTGACAAACAATCTTTCTATAACATTTAATTTTTTGTTGGAAAAGTAATGCTTGGAAACATAAAATGTTTTTATTGGCTCTATGATGCATAAAATTGAAAATAAAAGTCATAAAATAAACATCTAAAGCATAAAATTGTATTTAAAAGAAATAAGATGTCTAAGACTGCTGCATTATGCTTTAAACGGTCTTCTATGCTATCCAAAGAGCAAATATGCTTAGGTATGAGATGGATTTCAATGCTTACAGACAGGTAATATTATAACATCCTTTGCTTTAGTATCAATATCAATCCAAGTCCCAAAATTTTGCTAAAACCAGCAAAACCATATTAGCAGTCAGCAGAGTGCAGTGAGGTGAATGTGATCATATTAAAAGCTTTACTCACAGTAAGACTTCCATACTGGTGGTCTATACTCATCGTTATCTGTCAGAGAGAATTTCAGGACAGTGTTAGAGATGGTGATGGCGATGAGACTTCACACATGTCAGCTAAGGTAACACAAGCAGACTATACAAGACTACACAAAATGTGTAACAGACAATATTACATTTTTCAGCAGACATTTTATACCTGAGCCACACAACAGTACACTGGTTAAGAAAGTGCACCCTCTAGTGGAGTGGATATTGTACACATGCTCATTGCTCCATGTGCAATTTCTTTTTTTCTCTGTAATAGAAAGCATTAAACTTTCTCTAAATTGGGATCAGAATACAAGCACCAGTGAGGCTAAGATCCAGTCAGTGAAAAGTGTGCTCTACTAAAGCATGCAGAGTAAACCAAACCCCTCAGGCATTCAGCATCAGCTGCGTTAAATTCACCAGACATTGCAAAGACAAGCTGAGTAAAAATGAACTACATTAATTACAATGTAGAGCAGGTAGGAATAATAAACAACCTATCAGTATTATGCTCATTTCCTCATATTCGATAACATACTCATCTATTTTTTCAAGGTAGAAAGGTCATAAGGCAAATAATTTCCATAAACATATTAAAAACTACATTGTGTGCCAGATTAGAATTATAACTAATTATATAACGTATTATATTTTTAGGTTAGAGCATTCATTAGTACATTCACTTCTATTATAACTTCACTTACTATATCTAAAATACAATTTAAACTACACTAATGCTAAGTCCCACATTTCACTTGATAAAAAGCACTTCTGTGCTTTCAATATCCACTTTTGTAAGTGTCTGTTATTATCTCAGGTGACTGAACTTATGGTATAATCTTAAAGTCCTGGTGGCAATATTCTTATCTGACCACTAAGAGATCACTCGGCACCAAAGTTCCTATCTAAGGAGTTTGTTCTTAACCTCGAAATGCTTACTACCCGTAAAATAAACATTCAGCTTACTGCCTTCTAATGTGCGTGGGAAATAATTAGAGGGTAGTATTGATTTTATGATTTATATAAACAGCTTTCTTGATTATCAATCTGTACCTTAGCGCAACAATAACTTTGTAGTGAGTGAACAGCTAAAAGAATGAATGATAAGCAGTCAGGAAAGTCATTTACTGCTTGATTTATAATATGATTTACAGAAGACTTGGATATTCCCAGTTAAACTGCAACATACAAACCTTTTTGAAAGCTCAACTGCAATGTGGAATCCCAGCAGCAGACTTTTTTATGATTGTGTTACAATAGATGCACTTTCGAAATGATACAAAAAGCTATAGTCACTTAGACTTACCACCAGACAAACCTTTACTGCTCTTTAATTCAATTTGCAGTTCAGTTTTATTTAACAACACACACTGTCACAAAGCAGCTTTACAGGAACCAGGATGTACATTTATATCCTTGAACAAGAGCGTGGCAAAGAAAAACTCCCTGAGATGACAAGACGAAGAAACTTGGAGAGGAACCAGACTCAAAAGGGAACCCATCCTCTTCTGGACAGTGCGATTATCAACCATTACCCTTCTCCAACTGTATACTGTAAAGACAAACAGCACTAAGAGTGCTGAAAGGNAGGAATAAATCTGGGATAAACACAGTACAGTCTTTATGATTACTGCAGCAGTTCTTAAGTACAAACAAGCAATACTTTATATTTGTAAATGAGAACTGCTGCAGTAATCATAAAGACTGTATTCAGGTAAGATGATCTACAAACTGTTTTGGGAAGTGTAAATCATTTTACACAGTTTGCTTCTCGTAAAGAATACTGAAAACAGGATGAAGCTGTACAACAAGGAGGCTTTAAACAGGAACTAGTTCGATTCTCATTCAAGAGTCTGTGATGGAAAAGAGAGAATACGGACGAAAAGGGCTTTTCATGTGCTTAATAAAGGTACCTGCTGGTGCTTCACAGGCTTAATGAAGGGCCTCAGGCGGGAAACTCTGCAAAAACCTCTCAGCGTAAGCACTCACAGAACAATGCATCTCCGGAGGAAAGAGGCTTTAGACAATGTCACAAGGACTCTCAAAAACCTGGTCCTTCTTCACTACACTATAGGACTCTCTCTCTCTCTCTCTCTCTCTCTCTCTCTCTCTCTCCTCTTATGAACAGAAAGGGAATTTCCTGAGAGGCAACAGTTTCCTCTGTCTTTTATTTACAACATGTCCCAAATTTAAATTGGCCAATTCTAAGCCACTTTCACTAATCCCATGAACTCATAATGACACAGTACTCATTCTGAATCCTTCTGACATTGTCTTTAATTATTAAAAGGGTGACAACAAAACTCTTTCTTTCCTATCTGCTTCCCTTAAAAAAAGGACACGAGTGCATGAGCCACCCTGCTGGGAAAAAAAATCATAGAATTTGTAATGGTTTTAATGGTTATAATGGGAATTGTATTGGTTTTTGCAAACTGTAATGGTCCCTGTGGGTCTCTACTGGTAATTTGGTGTGTTCTTTTGGTGGCATGTTATGTCTAATGGATACCATTAAGGATCAGTAATGATAATGGTCTTAATGGTTAGCTGATGGTTCGTGATGGTATTTGTAGTGGAAACGATTCGGCTTTCTGTGATGGTTTCTATTGTTTTTTTCAGCAGGACAGGAAAACGGCTCTAAAATATTATAATGAACTTCCAGTAGTAGAAACAAACTCTCTATCATATCCAGAGACAGTGCATGAGAAATGTTTGAACACATCACAAAAAGCATGAGATGGCCCTGCATTTAGAAACATCCCCAACCATAAAGTCTGGAGGAGGAAGGAAGACACTGTGGCTCCAGACAATGTTGCGGAGACGTTGTTTCATGCCAAATTAGGACGTGTCCCTGAATCATTGTGCTCCTCCTATGATTCAGCATTAAATATTGATAGAAAATGGCTGCTCCCTTATCCTGAGATAAGAGCTGCAGGGAAGAGCACTTCCTCTCCATGACTACTCATTTAACCAACAAGTGTCTGAAGTGGTCAGCTTTCATATCATTGTATTGCTGTGTCCTTCAGTCATTGCTGTTTGTCCTCTCGAGTGCGCTAGTACTTAAGAAAGTGCTGTAAGTAATACTTGGAGAAAGGAGTGAGATTTATTCAGCTAGCCCTTGAAGACAGGTATAGTATAACATCAGTAGCTCCCTCAGTAGTGCTCTTGAAGGCTGAACTGGAGACAAAGTCCCTAGGGCAAGAAACTGAATGACTCTCTTGTGCTTTTAAACATATAGGACATTTCGGGGAATAGTCATTTTACACCAGACCGATAGTATACTCCCGAAACACCTGCAGGGAACAATAAGTAGAAGCATGCTACAAATAAAGGGCATGTTGTAAGCTAAAGCCGAGGAGAACCTGTTGGTTGTGATAAGCCTGTTAGCTTCACATGGCCAGTCTATTGTTGATTAGCACCGGCGGAGACACGCTGCCAAAACCCTACACACCCTGCAGGGCTGTGCTGCAACACGTTTTCTTCAAAATAATGCTCACAATACTTAGGTTTTACATAATATTTAGGTATAAAAGCACTAACGGGTGGTGTAACTTACCGAAAACGAGGATAGCCATGTTACTGCTGTTAATTCCAATGGACAAAGCTCTGCACTGCAGCGACAAGTTCCTTCCTTCTCTCTCTCCCTCTCTCTCTCTCTTTCTCTTTCATTCAGATATCCCGTGAAGGAAATCCCCACCGAACAGGCTGTATGAATATTAATATATATATTTTTAATTACCTCACTACACTAGGTGTCTTGATTTGCTCTTTTTTTTTCCTGCACAGCCTATACAGAGCTAAAGTTTAAACCCCACTGAGTCTTATCTCCCCGCATCAGTTTAGCGCCTCTCTGTAATTTAAACACAAAGCAGTGTCGCTGATCAGCACTATTATCCAAGCCCGTTCATTTTTTCAGATCTGGTTTGCTGGCGATGCGCGGCACTGTATGCTCCGACTCACTCTGAATCCCTGTACTGAAGCCGCCATGTTGTGAGACCACGTGATCCAAAGCTCATTCTGTCCTCAGGGACTGCAGCCTCTTCATGGCGCGTTACCATGGAGACGCACTGCCTCAGCATGATGAGGTCATGGTCATGATGCTGCAGTTGGTGTCTGGGTGATAAACATGTTATAACCTGTTGAGCAAGGGGACAGAAACAAATGGGTGGCTGTAGGATGGATTCTTGTGCCAGTGTCTACTCCATCCATCCATCCATCCATCCATCCATCCATTCTCTGTAACGTTTATCCTACACAGGGTTGCAGGAGAGCCTGGAGCCTACCTCAGGGGCAGAAGGCAGGGGATACCATGGATAGTGTTCCAACCAATGCAGGGCACCATCACACCCACCACAGACAATTTAGAAATGCCAATCAGCCTACAATGTGCGTCTTTGGACTGGGGCGGAAATCGGAGACCCTGGAGGAAACTCTCAAAGCATGGGGAGAACATGCAAACTCTGCACGCACAGGGCGGAGGTAGGAATCGAACCTCCAACCCCAGAGGGAGACAACAGTACTGATAGTTGATTTTTGCACAAGCTGCATGTATTCACAGTATTCAAGCTGCTGTTTGGGCAGTCGATTTTTAAACAAAATGACTACTTGTATACCATTTCCACTGAAAATGATGAAAAAGAAAACCAGAAGTTAGGACACCAGTTAGAAAAATGTTAGACATGAAGATGCTCTCTGAACCATCCATGAGTAAACATTTGGAACTGTTATAAAATATTTCAAATGCACCCCACCCATCTGGTACAAACACTGTTGAAATTAGATCAACAGTGTTGATGTTAGATTTGTGAATAGGCAGGAGGTGGGAAGGGTGGCATATTCTCTCTCCCCTGTCAATCACAGCAACACTAGCCAATCGTGGGCGTCTGTGAGCTCATATATGTGGAAGAGGGTAGGTAGCTCTTTCCTCAGAGTGTGTTACACTGACCTGTGACGCAGTCTTGCAAATAGTAAGTGTAATTTTGTTCAGGAAACAAATGCAGAATTGGTCAAACTTTTATTATTTTTTTTTACATTAATGATATTCATTATTTGGAGACATAATACTGTAATCCTTCAGTTTATCATTAGCTCCCATTAGCTAATAATTTGAGTTTCATACTTCATAAGATGCAGGCTAATGTTATTTCAGCAATGATTTTATTTATTTATTGTAGCTTGCTAGACAACAAACAAATGTCACTTACGTGTGTGTTTTTAGATCCAGTAGACAGCCTATTCACTCTATACACAGGGTTAGCTACATTATGTCATTTTCCTTGGATGTAGATTGATATTTTGGCCCACCCAAACTGCCACCCCAGTAAAGTCACTGGGTCTAACCTGGCCATCCCATTGTGAAAGGTTTGTCTACACCCCTGCAGATAATGTGACAAACTGTCCTCCACAATCGCCAAATTGTTACTCTCCTGTTTTATTTCAAAATGTTATTTATGGCTCAACAACCAAAATATTTGAGCACAAGATTAATCTCACCTTTTAAACATTTAATTTTATTTCTTTCTGAGTGGCCTCTTTAAGCCTTATTCATTACTGTTGGGCATGCAGGTCAGTTCATGAGAATGGCTTGTTCAGACTGAAGTCAGCAGTAGGCCACATTAAAAAGACAATGTGAATAACCTAAAAAAAATAATAAAAAACAGAATTATGGATCCAGGAAAATGGATTTGCGCACTCAGGCTTGCAGTGTGAACTTTGTTATTGTACGTTGTAGGGCATAGCACTATGCCCTAGATTTTTTTTTTTACATTTTTATTTATTTATTTATTTATTTTACAGCTACGGACTAAACTTTTAAGTTGTTGTTTACAGATCTTATTGTGACAGATTTTTCCATCATATGATCTGTATAATACATGGTAAAGTATTTACTACTGTTTGAGATATTTTACTTGTTTTTGCTCTGGAGTGAATCAGGTATTCTTTAAAGTTTTATTTTATGTTACTGCCCAAATTCACTCTCGTCCTGATTTTTTTTTTCCAAGTGCTATCAATACCAAGCAGAATCAGCATTAAGACTCCTGTGGATGAAAAAGCAACCGCTGAGCAATACATTTTTCTCTGGGGAAGAATCCTTTTCTTCACATGTCCCAGCTTGGAAGTTGGGGTCAGGGCGCAGGGACGTCCATGATAGCGCCCCTGGAGCAGAGAGGGTCAAGAGCCCAACAGTGGCAGCTTGGAAGTGGGATTTAAACTCATAACCATTGTACTGTGTTATGTTGCATTTAAAACATACCATTACTGAGCATAAGCACACAACATGTGAACACTTTCTCATATCTTAACATTATATTTACAACACAAGAACAGTGGACATAAATAAAAAGAAAGATGTGCAAGAAAATGTCCAAGAATGCAGAATGCGAACAATCGCCACTGGAATCACGAACCATTAATTAAGTATGGTCTAGTTTTTCATCATTTTTTTTTTATCCAAGCCAGGGATTGATTCATCTGAAACCTCAGATAGATAGTAAGATTCTGCTCACCACCTAATGTATCAAAACAATCCTTCTAACAAAACTTACATAGTCAAGTTTCGCAGTTTTAACCAGGCTTCTTTACATCTACTTCCCTGGCAACTGGCTCATGTCTTCTGGCACTGGACTGCCCCTAAATTCACAGGTTACAGGAAGGAACACATAGAGCCTTTGAGTCTGCTGTACAATCTCAAGTACAGCTTCAGTCAAATGTACAGCTCCAAACATTCCTCTTTTCTTAGTACGTTGAATTTTACTGTTATTCCTCCTGAATGTTTGTACTGTAATGATTCTAATTTAATTTTTGTTTACTAGTGATTATTAGCTGTTTTCATTGTGTATGTAGTATGTTTGCAACCTTGGATGATACATGATCTAGCTACAAACTAAATCCATGTTCTTAAAATACATACAACTCTTCTTCTTCTTCTTCTTCTTCTTCTTCTTCTTCTTCTTCCTCTTCATATTATTATTATTAATATTATTATTATTATTATTACTACTACTACTACCATTCCCAAAATCCAAACATTTCTCTCTAGTAACCTCTGTGTTTGCTTTTTCTCTCCACATGGACATCCTGCACTGACAGAAACATAAGAGAACGTGCACGCTAACAGGAAGTTTAGACAATAGCAGCCCAACAGCCTGCGTGCGGTCAGACTGCTACAACGGGAGTTTCACTAGAACATAATTTTGGTGAATGCTCATTTCCCTTTTTAACAATACAGCATAGGTGGCCAGAGAGGCAGTGAAAGCCTTCCATGAAATTCATGATGTCATTTCTTGGATACACTCCTGGAAGCATTTTATTGTGTACAATATATTGTTAAAGTTAAGGTTAAGAAGTTAAGTTAAGAAATTTGTATTTCTATATGCATGGCATTTACAGTACATGGATAAATATAGGGTAGAGTAATGGTGTACTTTTGATGAAATGAGGTAAGTCAGGTGTAGATTTGAGGATCTTCTGATGTATTCAAAGGATCAGTTGCTTTCAGTGAATTTCATACTAAACTGCTTACTGCAGAAACCTCAGCAGGATCAAGGATAAAATATTAATACTTGGTGCACAAGCTCTTCTAGATAGCAACAGTGTAGTTTAGGTTTTAAGTTGTTTACATCAACAGTGTTCACAAGCAACTTGTCACAGACATTAAATGGTAAGAATTTCCATTTTTGGTCCTTTATGTTACAAAAGCTTATACAGATAATCTATGCCAGTGTGTCTGACAGATTATTTTGCATAATTGTGGCATTAACTAATCTCACACAGTATCACTCAAGACATTACAGCCTTGCTGAAACCTTGCAGGTTGTATGCATCTACAAATTTTCAAATTTGAGTGATTTGAATTTGCACTCAGATTCAGTCAAGGAATTTAATTATGGAACATTTTATCATCTTAACAATATAACAGATTTTACAGATTTCAAGCCAACTGTAATATGAGTCAAAGACAGCAGAAAGCACCTACCACACTAAAACATGTCGGAGAAATGACATCCCAGTGGCAAAACCTAGTTTAACTCTAAACCAGCAACTCAAAAATCCCTGGAGCTTTTGCTGACAGAAGTCAGATGAATCAAGCCAATGATTAAAGAAACATTTAATGGACTGCAGAGAATACAGATGTGAAGCATTTCAGGCAACACTATATAAAGCTTCCTAATAGCATTTTCATTCCTTTGCTGTTCCTCTTGATTACACAATCTTTTGTCTAAAATCAAAGAATCAAGTTTTAAGGCCATGGGAAATCTTACGATGCTGTCTTTAAGCCTTAGCAGACTTTCTCAGTTAAATCTTCTGCATTCAGAGAGCTAAACAAATTGGAGGCCCTGAACTTGAACTGAAATAATATTTTTAAGAAAGAAATTAGCGTTTCAATCTAGCGTAAACCTGAGAATTCATGTCAGTGACAACACCATTTCAGTCTGTTCCAGATGAAGATGTTGAGGCTGAACAACAGCAGACGCTTTTCCTTAAATCCACAGGTGTTTGGATCCAACACTCAGTTCCACTCTTTGGACTTGAGAGGCGATGTGTGGAAATGTGACTGTAGATTACTGAGCCTGGAGAGGTGGCTGGAGTCAGAGAGAGTTTCCTATCACAGTGAGGTGCTCTCACCCAGAAACTCTGAAAGGTCAGTACCTCCACGCTATCAGCAGTCCAGTGATCCATGGTGCTGACAAGCAGTGCAGCAGAGCGCAGAGCCATGTTCAATCAAAACCAACCCACTCAGGCAATGGCTCACGGGCCACCAGACAAACCTCCCATCATGGTGACAGATACCACACTCAGAGAAGGGTGAGCAGGAACGCTCCACAGCTTATGATCAAGCATACAGAGAAAGGAAACGCTCCGAAAGTACCGCAATACTGGAACCAGCCACCAGGGGTAGTCTTGTCTCCTTAGAAATGAAACCCCAGCTGCACTAACTGCTAGATGTTCTAACCCAATTGGACAAACTGCCAAGAATGAAGGAAAGATCAATGATGCATGCTCTTACAACCAGATGGTCATTCTCTTGTAGAGACGACACTGTCAGTGAAGGTCGAGACACGTGAATGCGACCTCAGACCGTGTTTCACTGTACTTCTTAGAAGTACTTCAGAGTCATGTACAACCAGTTCCTCAGTATAGCTGTTAATCATTTCTCAGATGAAAAAATGTAACAATCCAACGAGCCAAAACCCAAACGTGTAAGGTTTACTCTATTATATACTCTATATACTTATACTCTATATACTATATATATACTCTATAACTTTAATTAATTAATCACTAATGAATTAACTATAAATCTATAATAATACTAGAGTACATGAGAAGTATATAGTATATACTACAAATTAAGAAAAAATCCACTCAACAAGGAATAACAATAGGCAAGGTAAACAACTATGTTTTTATTTTTTTATGTTTGTCTTTTCTGATCTTCACTGAATCACTTTCCAAAGTGAGGTAAGAAAGGCATCTTCCACCAGGTGAGCTGCGAGTGATCCTTCGGTCTAGCAGCTGGTCTGCCTGAGCTGAGCAAAGAGCGTGGAATGGCTTATGCGACAAAATGGGCCTTTGCTGTCTTCTAAAAGTCTCCCAAGCAAGTGAACCGTGCACTGGATTTTGTCAGAAACCCCATTCCTTGACGATTTCCCAAATATCTGTAGCATGTTCTGTGTGATTTTTTTTTATTAGAACTCAAATTTAAAGATGTTTCAACAAGATCCAGTGCACAGCTTCCCCAGTGACTGAGGCTGTCAAATGTTAGCAAACTTTAAAAGCTAACTGATTGGATGAATAAATTTGCTTAAACACAGCTTTACAATGTAACGTTTCAGCAGCTCATCACATCCTGTACACCACAGAGCAAAATATTTTAATCCTAGAAGAATATTTGCTGCCACATGAACAAACACACAACATCACACATTTATGTCTCTGGGTAGAAATTCAACTTTTTTTCAGTTTTCCTTCCATTAACTGACACCATATGAATAAATTATACTTATTATACTGTGAGACTGTATATTAAATGTTAGTAAGGGCTTGCAGCACATTTGGAGATGTACCTGTTCATACTATAGCAGTAATATCTACAGAGACACTGTTACTGAATTTTATTTACTAAGTGATAGTAACATGGCTGAACCTAGATTGTACAACTTTATACTATGTGCTTCAAATCTTGACCAGACTTTTTCCAGGTTTCACCACAAGATGGCAGACTAAACCAAAACAAACCCTTAGAGAGGGGAGTATTTTGACTCGAACTGTCCACTATTTTTATAGTCGACTGTTCGAAAATTTTTTAGGTGTGAGACCCTTATCTTTTAAAGAGATATTAAAAGATTTATTACAACATTGTATTAATTTATGTTACTTTATACATAACTTTCACGAAATTACAAGTTTACTGCCAGCACAATAATAGTAACATCCTTTTTTCCGCAGCGTGGCCAAAGTTGAACAAACGGCAGAAAGTAAACCTGCCGCCTCCTGACTGAGAATCAAAGTTTAACATGTTCTACAGCAATAATCCAACTAAGATATGATTAAAATACCAGTCGAATTCTCTCGGAGAATCAGTCCTTCATGCAAGTAAGCACATAACAGTGACCATACTAATTTACCTGGAAAACAAAATCATTCTTCAATAGATGACATGTAGAAAAGCAAAAAAAGAATGCATCAATAAAACTACACAGTAGTAAGCCAATACATTTTAAGAGATAAGGCAATCTGAGCCTAACTGATGAGTTACTCTTACTCTGTAATTATCACTAAGCTCAACTGCAATTAAATAATTTAACTTAAATAAAGTACATAATCAGTTTCCTTACTTTTGGAAATAACCTCCTGATTATAATATTAACAATTCAGAAGTTGTATTATTATTATTTACTCACTGTTACCTATTTTGTTTTGAGGGAATAAACTACTCCACATGTCAAGTGTGGAACGCGTTTCGATTTTTTTTAAAAGAACATGTTCACTATTCTTCTTGCTTCCCGACATTCTGGGGTTGTATTTGTTGCGTGCCTTAAAGACGTCTATAGTATATGTTACAATAGCAGCAGATTAATGAAATTTACAGTGTTTCCTAAAATGCAGTATCTGACAATCAACTGAGGTGAATTAATAACAGCAAAAAAATGGTATTTTATCTAACAGTGTTTTGAAAAGTAGAACACCACAGATTCAGAATCGGTCCTTTTGTCAGCGAGTGGCAAAGAACACCCATAAAAAAAGCATTATGCCTCCCACTCGAAGGTGTAATACATGTACTTTCGGAGACACTAGACTCTTGTGTTAGATGAAAATATGTCGGCAGACGGACGTAAGTAGAGTTACAAATCAATATCTGTAACTAATACATTTTTTTTTTTAAAAATGGCACACGGCTAAATCAACATCAAAGACATGTCTGTGTGGTGAAATATGCACTATAGTCCTACAGTTACCGAACTGGAACAAACTACTCATGGAATGTTGATCAAAGCTTTGCTCTTAAAAGACGTGATTCTAACCAAATATCCTTAAGACTTGCTTTTACAGGTCTAAGATTACTTAAAACATTCTGCCCACATCATTCCACTTGTGGACGTAGCCAACGACTCACACACACAGAAAAAAAAACTGTTTAAACTGCGCTCAATCATTGAAGATTTGAAACAATGCATGTACTCAAATCTACTCCTAGAAGCTGCCAGAAGTGGCCATTTCAACAGGCAAACACTACGTTAAAAAATAAACCACCTGTCTCTCCTCATGTGCAAAATGGAAAAGGCATAAAGAAATAAACATGGCTGCTCCGTCTCTCTGTAGGCCTGCAGTAGTGCTGGGGAAAATCAATTTCCCATTACAATGAGCCATGACACACTTTGGCATTTGACTCTTATATAAAACACACCGAGTCAGTCATTATTTCAGAGTTCCAATGTCATACAAGTCGTGATCATGTACACGTAATAAATAAACTTGGATACTAAAGAGGAGAGAAAAAAATTTTTTTGACAATCATTACAGCCTTACTCATGGTTGGTAAAATGCCATCTCTTGCATCTTTACTACATTTTGATAAAATGTGTTTGATGGCAAATTAAATAAACTCGAGGATGAGTATTCTCCAGACTGAAGAAAGGTGAGGAATCGTTTTCCACCTCACGTCAACATGGCTGCCAGGAATAAAAGTAACCCCAGAGAATCCTGATCAGCTCTTAGCCGGCTGGGTGTGAGTGGCCGGGGCGGCGTTCGACTCCTCCCCTTCTGTGCTCTGGTCTGTGGTTGGCCCAGTGGCAGAGCCGGATGCCGTAGTGGAGCTCACGCCATTGGATGTGCTGATAGAACTGTGCTGGATGGCCTCGTTATGAGGGCTGCTGGGGACGGACATCTCCTCACTGCTGTCCTCCTTATCGAGCACTGAAACAGAAAAGCAACACCACTAAAACAAAAAACACTCCTTTAACACACATTAGTCTTGGAAGGGCTTGTGCTGATAATCAGTTATACAATTTAGTGCAATATTTAGTAGCACTTTAATATAAAGTTCCCTTGACTTCCTTTATTTTCTGCATTATTGAACATTAACAAGCAAACGTAATCATTAATAAATGTTGTAATGTTAAGCAAATAACAAGGTAAGTTAACACATGTATTAACAGATGTTTGTTTAAATGCTAATAAAATCCACCTGCACACAAAATAACAAAGATTTCATCATAGCGTGTTACTACATGCTGATAACTTGGACTTGAGACCGAAGGTCGACATTTATAAATATGATAAGGTTGGAATGAAGACCTAAAACGATACAAGTAATTCTAGCTGTTCATATTGCCCACTTGATGGGATAAACAACGGTTTATACATTGTAGCTCATTATAAAAAAACAAAACAAAAAACAATTAATACAAGTGTCAGTTACTTTGTTACTTACGGTGGATTAGCGCTGATGTTTATGTAAACTAATGTGTTACACAATGTCAGGTAATGTAAAGCAGTACCCAATATTCCTGCAATAAATCAAGGATTTTATTTGAATTTCAAAAGGTCCATTGTACAAAACAAATATATATATGTGTGTGTGTGTGTGTGTGTGTGTGTGTGTGTGTGTGTGTGTGTGTGTGTAGGAAAACAAAACTGGTTTACCTTTTCAAAAATTTTAAGTAGTTGCTACAATGACAGAGTAAAAATGCAGCACATATCACCCGATGCTCTCAGCCAAATTAGACTTACGATTTCGGTCTGGGACTGAGATGACTTTTATTGTCTAAATTGAGTTGTGTAAAAGGAATCTTGATTGTGCAAAGAGTCACTGTATAACGGTGCAAAGACGTGCAGATATTCTCACGATGCTTGGAACACTGAGCGGATTGGTAGACAGACCATGCATGGCATCAGGAATGTTTCATCAGCAAGTATAAGCAATGCTTGGCTGTGTAGAGGAGCATCACATAGCTACGATTCAAAGTGGAGACTCAGCCGCTCTGTCCGGGCGTCCCCAAGGACTCGGCTGGCCGTGCTGTCCTTGGAAGCAAAAGACTGCAGTGTCTCCAGTACTGTTATGGGAACAGCTAACAAGCAGAAGTCTGCATGTTCACATTAAAAAAAAAGCACAGCGCTTAGCATTGTCTTCCAAGAGCTCTGACAAGGCATGGCTTGCCATCTGAAAACGGTTAGCCCCATTCACAAGAGGAAAAAAAGTGTTTGCCTGGAAAGACTGGTGTTAATACTACACGAGGAAAATGGTTAGGACTGAACTGTTACCAAGAAGAAAAGTTCACAGCATAAAATCAAACTAAACTCCAAGAATTATTGCCTTCCAGTAACTGGCTTTCATATAGCCATACAACCTAAACACTGAAAAAAAAAACCCAAGAACTTTCTCAAGAGGCCATGGCACTGTTTCTGCAATTCCTGGTTGGAACTTTAATAAAAGTAACACCGCAATGCCACAGTTCTGACCCTGTAAACACAGCATGCAAAACAAGCTAGCGTCTATTCAGTCGATTTGATGCGTAATTGCTATTAAACTCAGTTTCTGAGCCTGATCCTTGCTTTGCATTTTATTATTCCCTGTGCTTGCTTTGTAACCTTTAATTAAAGTTACAATGTCATTTTAAACCAACATCATAAGGGTGTATTATAGGCAGTGGCGTGTGGCTGAGCCCTCGTACCCCTCCCAGCGTTCTCATTTGTTTCTTGCTACCTTGCCAACTACTGCAGCGACAGATGATTACAGCACCTGATTTTAATGATGCTCACACTGGAGAGAGGCAGAGACTCGCAGTCCAAATGCCACCAGCTGCTCCACAATCGCAATGAATTAATTGGATCCTGATGAGGGAGGAGAGGAAAAAAACTCTCTCTGTCTCGTAAAGAAATGCAGACTACTATGATAATTAATACAGCTAATGATGCAAAAGTCCACTGAAATGGCACTTGATAATTAACATGGGGGGTTGTTATCTCGTGTGTGTGTGTGTGTGTGTGTGTGTGTGTGTGTATACGCTTCTTATTTAGGCTTTGAAGACACACAGGCTGATTGTTTAAAGCACTTGCAGCATTGTGTGAGACCTGGCTCTGAACAGGTGACATAGCAAAACATGTGCTTCCAGAAGGCCATAAATACTCCTGACAGCTCCGAATAGGTCGCACTCAACACAAGTTGACGAGACAAGCATTTTTTGCTCTCTCTTCTTGCTCCATATTTAGGCTCCTATAATTACTCGTAATGGCATTATACAGAAGAGCACAGGGTGAGATATATTATCATACGCAGCGCTTCTGGTTCCTGAAACTGCCTTTATCTCTTCCTCTCTTTCTCTCTCTCATTCGTTTCTGATCATCTAACCAGCACGAGCAGATGGATTATGCTCGCTGCCAAGCCAAGGCATGGCCTGCCATGTTTGCAGGGCAGCCTGTGTAATTCCCCCCACACCTGCCACTGTGGAGCCATGATCAATAGTGCTAACAGTTAGAGAGCCACAAGCATGTGGACCTCACAGGCCTGGCTACTAATGTTGGACCAAATAGACTGACCTGGCCTACTTCATATCCATAATTCAGCTCAGTTAATATATTAAACACAAAAAAAAGGTCTTTCATTACACTAGAGAACTTCCTGACAGAAGACAAGACCATCTGCTGTTGCAATGCCAGCAATAAATGTTGGAGAACCTCATTTCATTGTTTACTAAAATAAAAAGACAAAGTGATATTCCAACCTCCATCTTATTTCAGCTTGCTTCTAATATATGACCCCTCATACTGCACTCCACCACAAACACGAGTGAAGGATGGCCTCATCCATTACCACAGCCCTCACTCCGCTCCCCCAAACACACCAACCAGACACCCGCAAATGAGTTCATTCCCTGACAACCTCATCCCACCCGGCCACCATCGCTCCAATAATATGCATGAGATGTGTCAGTCCTGCTGCTTTAACAATGGCGTTGGATAATGAACGGCATGGCGGCGAGGTGGCGTGTCTGCAGCAGGACAGCCTTGCCGCTATAATACACTCATTTCGGAGGCAATCATTGTCAATACGTCTGTGCGGCTCTCTCAATGAGCTCCGGAGACAGACCTGAGGAGAAGCAATGCTCTCAATCTCTCTCAATTGCAATCACTTTATCCTCACAAACATGCACACGCAACACCATCAGAGATCTGGAAGTCATTTTGTTTAAAAATAAATAAATAAAAAAATAAAAAAGAAGTAGTAAAAAAAAATAATAAAGTTGAGGAAGTGCTATAACCGAGGACTCGCCAGAAAATGCTTACGCAAAAGGCAGCCATTAAGTTCTGGTACTTGCAGAAGAGCCTGAGGATCCGCTGCTAGCACAGCCTCCCACAACTGCTCCTTCATTCCACTGACAACAGCAAATTGATATGAAGTGGCTGCATATGGGAGACAAGCTACAGATCTGCTCATTTCATAAGATGTCATTAGAGCATAACGGCTAAAGATGTGCCTGAATCACATATGCCCCTCCATCTCAGACTCGCTCATTTACCTTTAAAGTGAAAAGGCAGCAGTTTGGAAGAAGAGAAACATGAAAGCACCATTGCTAATTAAAAAAAAACAAACCAAAAACCTACATACATATAACCTATAATTCATATATAAGCAAAATCATTAAAGAACATGAAGTCGTGAGAAGCTAAGCGTGAATCCGTGTGGTTGTTATCCTACCTACGGGCCTTTTCAAACTCAACGCTGGTTCATATTCTAGTCTTCACATTTCATCAAGTACCCAACACAGCAATTACACCAAAGACAAATAAAAAGAAAGAAGGGATGAAAGCAGAATATGAGGTTTTAACAGCGTGTTAAGCAAGCTTGGCTACTGTAAGGCATACTGATGGTCCAAATACAGGAGGAGCGTGAAGGAGAAACATATCGGAAAGTAATGACATCATGGAGAAATCTTTAAAATGCCGAAAGCTGTTTCAGCAAAACACTTTAACACGCTGTTTAAGCTAAACGCGACATTCTGCAAAGAGGCCTGTTGGGATAATATTCTAATATACTAATAAAGCATGAATGAAAGCAATTTTTTTTTTTTTTAGGTTTTAATCTAAATGTCTGTTGCACTCGCAAGACTCATTGTTGAACGGAAGACTCCCTTTGCGCATATTTATGTGGGCGGGACTTTGGTTTTATTCATCAGGATTTGATTGGTTTATGAAAAGCAGGCATCTCTACATGCCTTTGCTGATTGCCTTTTATTTTTTATTTATTTTTTGCTCCGTCCATGACTATGACAGTGACATAAGCAAAAGTCAAATCATGTATGGAGGCAGGAAAGAGGCACTGTACCTTAGCGGAAGCAAAAATCATTTTGTTTTTTAAGTCAATAGTATGGCTGAATCAAGTACAATCTGAGGAAGGTCATGAGTTAACAAGGAAGAAAGGTCAGGTTTGATTTCAGTCTTTGGATTTACACTGTCATAAGAGTGTAGGGTGCTCGTGTCCAAACCGCAATGCGTTTGAAGTCAAACTTCAGTACTCACAGTGGTAGCCAGATTTCTTCTGCATGAGCGTCACTGGACAGTCCTTATGAGCAAGCAGGAGCTGCTTCAGCTGGGCCACCTCGTTCCGTAACAGAGTCACCTCACTCTGCAGAGACAGAGGATGAGACAGACACATCCAGCTGAGATCATATTCATGTTAGGACAAGAACAAATAACCTTCACATACTTCAATAACATCTCAGAATACATATCCATTCTCAGCAGAGATGGTGGCTTGGTCTGTTTCCGAGGGTTCAACAGCTGTGAATAGAAATTATGTACAACAGAGACAATGTAAATGTGCTCCCAAAGAAAGAGACCTGTATATACGAAAATGACCAAACCCACAAGATTTATAAAGACACAACTATGGAAGACATGAGAACAGATTCATATAGGGGTGGGAAATGCAATTATAAAAGTTTCTTTATGTAAATTGGTTTCATTTTTTAGCTGTATATCCTACTGCTTTTCAAGCTTGACCACTCACTTTTTAAAAAATATTCTCATCCGTAATGAAAAAAAGACACCCCACTAGCATTAATGTATTTTCATTATCTTTTATAACACCATATTAACAAATTAAAAGGTGTATCAACTGGCAGGTTACGCCATCTCTGTATGTTCAGCCAGTGTAAAGACTGGAAGGAAATTAACATGGACTCCAGAATGTTCTGAATTTTTAACTCAATCTGTTTCATAAACTCCATGTGCCTATAAAACCTCTCGGTTTGTCCATTATTTTTCTTACCTTTGAATGCAGTCCAAAGGTAGGACTATGTCTTTATGTTTCACTAAGGGTTTTAAGATATAGGTTAAAAAAAAAATCATGCATAAGCCCATGTAGATGTCTTGATTTTCAGAGTTTGTGCGCTGATCCAGAATCTTTCACGTGAGAATTGCAATGCATTTGAGAGTTATTATTTGTGCCCTCCCTAATCGCAACCCGCTCAACAGTTACGCAACAACGAACTCAAAAACACCTTTAAACCAAGTTTCAACAATCAATGCTGAACACCATTTACACGAGTAAACTACGGAATTCACTACCAGTTAAACCAACTAGGAAATAGTTGTTTCACTTAATAACACAGTAATGGGAGTTTTTCCTTTCATCTCTTTATGAGATGAGGGAAAGACAGAAGGAGAGAGCGCTATCCTCTCAGTCAGCAGAACTCCACACCCCATTCTGCCAAGATTTACTCTCCTCTTACTGCTCCCATGGGATGCCGTGCTGTGCGTGTCAAAGATGGGCCCGTTTAACAGTGAAGGTGACTTTAAGGGGATTTAGAGGAACATGGGCATGTGAGAGCAGCAGACTACTACATGGCAGATTTAAGTGCTTTCTCCTCTCCTCTAAAACATGGCTGCGGCTTTAATCTATTCGGGTAAAAAGCGGCCAATTTACTTGATTCCATCTGTTAGGGCTTGGCGGCGCTGGCAAGGCAAGGCTGTAGAGGAACAGATTTAAACACAGCTGCTGGAGCCGTGGCTCTCCTCACCACACGCGCGCCAACATCCCATTACAACCAGCACTGCGGCTCTCGCGCTCGCTCCGTAGCCGGCTCGTTCGCCTTCTACTCTATCCGTCCCTCTCTCCTTTCTACCCATAAAACACTGATGGATCCATGTAACCCCTTTATACTATACAATTCTACTGGCAACATAGGAGAACTGGAGGCATCAGGCAGATAATTACTAACTAAATATAGGCGCACACGTCTCTGAGAGGAAGCGATCGGTTATTAGATTAATAAGGGAATTCCATTGAGAAACATACAAAGTACAATTGAGCCTGAAGGACAACAGCAGGCATGTTGCCGTTCAGTGCGTGACAAAGTACTTAAGGAGCCAAATCACCAACCTGAAAAGCTGCGAGTGCATGAATTTCAGTGCTTTTACAGTATCATACATGTCTTTACAGATCATCCCAGGATTACTAACGAATCCAAAACCTCGATGCACCATTTATTGTGTGGTAATCATATTTTTGGAGGCTCAAAGGTGGTGTAATGCGCAGACCTCGTGCAGCACGCTGGCCGGCTGGCGCCGACATCTCGTTAAAGAGCCCGTTAAGGATGATGTCAAAGTAATCGTACATCATTAGAGCTCTCTGTGCTGATCAGCAAAACCAATGGGACAGACAGAGAACATTACAACACTCTAATGGCACTGATTAACATACTGCATAAAAAGATACACTCTAATGGTCTACATTTAATTTCAGTATGAAGCTCTGCTCTGCTCTCTGCAGTTACACTTGCTGTTTTAATACCCTTCTTTCCTTCCATGCCCCCCCCCTTTACCACTCTTCATCTGCCTGTGTTCATTTAACCCTAAGCAGAGTTACAACAATCTCATCAGCACCCCCCGTCTGTCTCTCCATCACAAATTAATCACTCTCGTTTCCTCCTCCTCCTCTTCTCCCTCTTGAAGCCCCCACCCCTTAATGGACAAACAGGACAGACAGCACGCAAATAAACAGCGGCACATCTCATTAAATTGTCTGGAACACGTCGCCTCATAGCCTAGCATGTCCCTATCAGCGGAGACAACAGTTACGTGAACTGTTTCGAACTTGTCAGGAGTGAATCCTAATTGCCTGCCGCAAAATGGCGGTTCAAAGAGACGGGTTTCCCTGGGAGAGTTCCAGGGCCAGCTCTTAAATGCGCAGACAGAAGAGACGACACGCTTGTGTGCCGATGACATCTGGAGGAAATGTCTTTATTGACAGGGATGTATCAATGCAGGATGCTTAGACAAACACTTACACACAACTCACACACACACACACATGCTCACATGTGCACATATTCACCATAGCTGTCAGAACAAAACACTTCTTAATCATCATTAATGATTTCATCACTATGTCAGCCTTTATTTACGGAAATTAGTCCCATACTTGTATTTGTGTGTGTGTGTGTGTGTGTGTGTGTGTGTGTGTGTGTGTGACACACACACACCCCTTACTATCTTTGTGCGGACATTCTACTGACATAATTATCAACGCAGCTAATTAATGCTACATTTAAACCTAACCCTAACAACAAAAAAATGTAGCTCAGAGATTGTAGAAAACATATCGGATATCAGGTCCTATAACAAATAATTATTTATTATTTATTATTTATTTATTATTTATGGGTATAGAAATTTTATTTTTGGTACTGTTTACATACAAGACTTGACTGTTTTTCCCCCCTTTTTTAGGATTGATTTTATTCTATTTATACCTGATCTTTTATTATATTTATTATTACTACAATGTAGGTGATTTTTGTTTAACTGTAAAGATTCAGTTAAAAAAAACATTTTTAGCAGAAAAAAGAAAGAAAACAATATTGAATGGAAAAACAACAACAAAAATAAAACACTAAAAGACAGAAAACTATGGAGGATGTGTAACGCTATCAGCTGATAGTCAAGGCTTCAGCATCGGTATGGAAAAAGAAAAAGTGATGTGCCATCTCTATTATATATTTCTTTTTATAAATATTATACTAAAATGACTATTATTATTATTATCTAAATCCCATTCATGTTCTATACCCACATAAATAATTTACATTTGCAAAATAATGTTAACTGTTAAGTTCAATCAATCAGTCAATAAAAATAAAGGTTATTATCCAATGTACATATTTTTAAAATAAAATAAAATCATTCTAACATTTGTTCTGTATTTATAGAATTTATATATTAATTACAATTAATATGAACTATCTTATTCCAAACCATTTTAATAAGAAAGGTGCATTTTGGAGGTTGTCACATGATACCCTGACTGTATCTGCATGGTTTCATCTCGACATGTAGTATAATGTGTCTATATTAACAGAAGGTGTATTTCTGCCGCTCTGTGCAGGGGGTTTAAGGTGGCGGTGCCTGGAGCCAGTGCTGAGTTTTTCAACTGCACTTAGCACAGTACCAGTGGAATTAAAATATAATCCTGAGGAACTGGAGATGCTTCTTAAAACTTTACTTCTTAGTTTTGCTAATTTAATTACCTAATTTATAATATACACAGGCATCATAAGAATAAGCAAGATGGAATATTTAAGGTGCCATAGTGTATAAATGATGTATTTCCTCACGTACTGCAGACTGTCCACACAGAGTTAAGCGGCACAGAGAGATGACCAAATTATATGGAAATTGTGATATTAAAATCATGATATACTTGTCTGAGCATTGTGTATATATTTTGTGTATCTGCAATTTCATCTTCCCTCCTTACTATTTTTTTTTATAAATGTTTGATAAACCCTTTGAATGTATAAATATAATTTATAATAAAGCTCCAGTGTTTTATCGTTGCAAGCCTTAACAAACCTAAATATGGTGATACATCACGATATGATTTTCCATACTGGTGGTGGTTATGAAAGAAGTAAACATGATTCAACAAGCAAAATATGATTAATCTACCACTGCTGTGTTAACAGGACAGGCACTACAGCGTCAATATTTCTGAGAGTAAATTTTATTCAGTTGATCATTCTTTTTCTTATCTGTTTTACTTTGCTTCACTAAGCTGAACCGCCTATTGTAAAACATCTCTGGACTCCGCTCTTCTCTAATCGTACCGCTGTGATGTGAGGGAAGCTTTAGCGGCCTCTGAGTGTAAGGTGTATAAGGTGTATAAGGTGTATAAGGTGTGTAAGGTGTATAAGGTGTATAAGGTGTGTAAGGTGTATAAGGTGTGTAAGGTGTGTAAGGTATATAAGGTGTATAAGGTGTATAAGGTGTGTAAGGTATATAAGGTGTGTAAGGTGTATAAGGTATATAAGGTGTATAAGGTGTATAAGGTGTGTAAGGTATATAAGGTGTGTAAGGCGTATAAGGTGTGTAAGGTGTATAAGGTGTTTAAGGTGTATAAGGTGTGTAAGGTGTATAAGGTGTGTAAGGTGTATAAGGTGTGTAAGGTGTATAAGGTGTGTAAGGTGTATAAGGTGTGTAAGGTGTATAAGGTGTATAAGGTGTGTAAGGTGTGTAAGGTGTACCTGTAGCTGTCCGTTCATAGAGCTCAGGTCTTCAGCTTTTTTCTCCAGACTCTGCACCCACACTTTCCGCTTCTGTCTGCAGCGTGAGGCCGCTGCTCTGTTTCTCTCCAGAAACTTCCGTCTCTTCTCATCGGGGTCTTCATTGGTTGACCGGCGGCGCCGCCCACCTGTACTGGGCGTGTGCTGAGCGGGCGGGGCTGGCGATGCCTATAAACATACACCGGTACACACAAATGAACCTCAGTGCCATGCACAAGTAAAAGTAATACTACGTTTTGATTCATACAGCAGTTTTCAACAACTCAAAGATTATAACAAGTAGAAAAATACAGCTTACGTACTGAAAAAAAGGGAAAATAATTGTAGTATTGAACTATAAACAACCAATAAAAAATGAAATCAAATTATAATTTGACTTATTGATAATTTGGCTGCAGGGAGACTAATGTTTAGGGAAAAACACATGCGTTAGATGTGCAGTTAAACTTGATGACAGGTTAGCTGTCTCCCTGAGACCCCAATATACACATGCAAATACACACTAGTACGCACGGGTGTTTCTGTGGTTGACGTTGCTGGTTGTTGTAGTGATTGTGGACGTGTCTCCTCTGCTGGTGGCTGCACTGGTGGTTGCACTGGTGGTGGGACTGGTGGTGGGACTGGGGGCGGAGTCTGGCTGGCGGCCCGGCTTTGCTCTGTGTCTCCGTTGGTTACCTGAGGAAGCTGCTGACTGAGAGCTGCCTTCAGCTTCTGTATCAAAAACGAGGTCAGATCACACACAAAAAAAAAAAAAACAGGTGTGGTGAGGACACCAACCTACAGGTTCATCATCGGTCACGATATCATGGGTAATAAACACGTTCAAACTCATTTAAACTGTAACAAACCACCTCCGACGTCACCAATGTCACTGAGCTCCAATACCAAGAATCACTTTTATTTCATCAGCTTAAAAAAAGCTAGTTCGTGTAGTTTCAGTTAATAGTTTTACACACATTTATTTATTACTTTTCCAATTAAATATAAAACAATATTAAAAAACAAATCCAATGATGTATTTCAATTACATGTGAATTTTTTTCAAATAGCTAAATGTTTTATTAGTTTTCTTTTCAAATAATCCATCCTTGAATAATGAAATCAAACTTTTCTTGGACTCCTTCTTCCTACTAAAATTGAATCCATGATTCTTATATTCATGAATAATGAAACTCTGCATACAATTATCGCAGCTCTCACACAGGTATGAAGTTCCTAACTCGGCAAGTCACACAGATAAACTGTGTTCAGTACAAGACCCTGGATTTTAACTGCTGTGCAAGAATGACTTGTGGTCAGATGTCTAATTAAGCAGCGAGCTCTAGCGCAACTCAAGAGCTTATTCAGTTATCTACCTTCTCCAGCAGTACAGCAAATTACAGAAGAAGCGAAATGCTGCTCATCTTTTTACTGCCTGTATAAGCTCCCTTTTTCTTTTGGCAAAACTGCTGCTCAAACAGCCCCTCTCATAAGTCAGAGAGCTAAACCGCATTAGAGAGAGGCAGGTACAGGAGATTAGAGTAATTAACTTCCAGAGAAAGCGGGAGGCAAGGATTAAAACAACATATTCATCACCACTAAAAACAGATGCTTCCCTGCATCCTGTTCCAGAGGAGTAATAGCTGTCGTAGCTAATTTCCTACTCCCTTGAGACGGCCGTGATTCTCTCCTGTCAGGGAAATCTTTCTCTCCCGGGCGAGTCGTAGCTCGCATAGCATAGCGACCTCAGCGCTAAGCACCCCTTTCCTAACTCTGCCTCCCACTGAGCCTGTCACATTCCCCACAGCTGCCTAACAATAATGTCAACTCTCACACGCTGAATGACATCCACACTCGCTCGAAGCATCCAGCCATACTGAATCACGTCCGTCTTCATATGGCCATTGGCTGGCAACGTGCAAAATATATCGCAGATATAAAGTGCCGTACTATATACATCACAGACTTAAGATATCTCCCTGAAAAAGAAGAGGAAAAACAGCAACAATGGCATGAAAAAAGTCAAAGGCATCAGGTAACAAATGCGCCCACAGCAGGTGAACAAGGCAACTGAGGGCTAAGAGAGAGAAGAGAGATTCATTAACATGGAAAAAACAAGAGGGGGACATTCTTTTAACAGCTACCTCTGCCAGACCTATCTATCTAGCAAATTAGTTTATAGTATAACAACCCTCCAGAACTCCCTGGAAAGAAAGAGGGAAAGAGACAGAAAGAGAGAGAGAGAGAGAGCGAGAGAGAGAGAGAGAGAGAGAGAGAGAGGGAAATCTGAATCATATTTCATATCTGCCACAGGAACCTCATCAGTGCAATAACCCTCCATCTCTGGGGTGTTATCCAGCCATCTGCTACTATATTACTTATCTTTATTTTTCAACTAATTAACAGCATAATCTTCTAAATTCAGCAAGTTAATTATCATTATTGTGGTCTTTGCAGCATCATCAGTCCTTGTAAAGTGCCGTGTCTGTGTCTAGGGAGGAGAGGAGAAAAAGAGAGGGATAAAGGGATGGAGGGGTGGATGGCAGGAGGAGGGGCAGCCTAAGAGAGGGGTCTGTTTTCCTGATGTGAGCTCATTAGGTGTTTTGTGTTTGTGTGTGTGTGTGTGTGTGTGTGTGTGGTATGTCATTGAAAGAGTACGTACATGCTCTGATGTTTCAAGCCCCCGTATGCATGTGTGTATTTCTGTTATGTGTGTGAGAGAGAGAGAGAGAGAGAGAGAGTGTACAGGGTCAGGTTGGATTCTGCTGAACAAAAGGTTTCATGCAGGGTGAGGAGCAGAAATGTGCCTTTCTGAGCGCGTGCCAACTTCCATCCCCACTCCGGTTGCCCCTGATGACAACCTGCTGAGCACAGCGCTGTATGTGCATCCATATACAACCCTGCGACAGACAGGCCTCTATCCCTACACCCCTCGCCCTTGTCCCCCAGAGCGAGTTTACATGCTAATGTCTGGAGGAGCAGCATGCTGTGAACACTTACAGCAGAGTGATCAACACTTCATCACTACACCGCAAGCCTGCATGTATACTCCCTACACACACATACACTCCGCGTGCATTACAATACACTGTACTAAACACAAGATCACATCTCTGTGACCGCGTGCCAGAGAACAATAAATATATACAGAAACATTTTATTATTCACTTGGACTATATATTTATTTTCTCTTACCAATATCAGTAGTATGCTGTGGTACAATTCAATGAAACAAATCAATGAATCACACTGTAATTACATTCTAATTTTCCGAGCAACACAACGTACCATTACATCCATACAACCCCTTTCTTTGTACAACAAAAACACACAACTTTTATAAGTGGTGCCCTCTAGTCCTTAAATAAATGAATTACATTCAGAGGCAATGAATGCAAGTCCAGATATAGTAATTATCACACAAAAACAGACCTTAGATAGTTTATACACTCTGATTTTAAAAATATGATGTCCTGCTGTGTAAAGATTTAAGAAAAACATGAAATCAAACCTGTAAGTAAATATATATATATATATAAATAAATAAGTAGATAAAGGGAATTACCATCTTTGCTTCTGATTGGACGGGTTGTGGAGAGGAGGGGCCAGGGATCCCGGGAACATTAGGCACTACGGTGACTGGTCTTACCAGCTAAGACAGAACACATATGGACAACATGGGGAAAGGAGATAAATTGACATAATTAGTCTCTCTGAAGACGTTTTACACCCCAACCTTCTAATTGTCCACTCCACTCTCTCACACAGAGACACACCCACACACACAGCGAGCAGCATGCACTCAGGCTAACCCCATAGCTCACACTCATTAGGCTGACTGCCTGGTATTTGCAGGCGGCACAACCACAGAAAGATGTAGCTACCGAGTCCTCATATCTACCAACGTAAACACACCCACACAACCGAGAGAGAGAGAGAGAAGTGGAGCAGAAGGACATACACTGAAAATGTGAACAGACACACAGATATATACAGCATATATTACGATAAGGTTTTGTTTGTCCTCCCATCACCCACCCCATTACAACATCCTTCCACACATGGAGATATGCACGTGAATATGTACATCATGCAGCTCTGATCCGACTACTAGCCGCCCATACAAGGACAGTGAACATGTCATAGATCTCATTATGTTTGAAGTGTCCTCTCGCTGTGTCTTTTTCTCTTCCTCCCTCTCTCGTTTTATTGCTGTGACATACAACTGCCCTTTTCTAAGGCCCATTAGTTCTCTCATTCTCTCTCTCCGTGCTACACAGACGGTGTCGGAATAATAAATACCGGCCTGTCCTCTGTGCCACGCTGAAACGTGCCACTGACAAATCACACCGACGTCACTCATGATATGAGTACACTGCGCCACACTTTTGGAAGGGAGTCACTTTGAAATGTTTAATCGCCCAGCAAAAGAACGAATAGTCCTCCAAGAGTTCTAGATGTAGATAAACAGGTTGCATGTGTGGAGGAAATGTAGTAAAAAAAATAGTACTAATACAATTTTCTTCAAAGTTCTGAAGAGATTTTACAGGAAACGTTCCCTCTCAGTGCAGTAATACCCCCAGGAATGGCAGATGGATTACATGCTTTTAAGCTTTGCAGTGTGGCTACTCTTAATTGGACAGAAAAACTAAGTATAAACATATCTGGTATGAAATAAATAAAAAGTGTGTAACCGTACAGGTATGGCAGTGGGGATGTGTACGCTAGAGCTGGCGATGGTGGCTGGGATGGCGACGGGCATGGTCTGTCCATTTGGCAGCTGCAGAATCACTGGGAATGTGCCAGACACAGGACTGAAGACAGAGCAGAACAGAGCAGAGAATAGTAATACCATAAATATCTGCATATTATGTTATCGGTACAATTGAACATGAAATACAGATATGTGTATATATAAAAGAAACATATAACTGGCTGTATTTGTGTTTTTAAGCCTTTTAAAGCAAATTAAAATGAGAATGTTGGCGATAGTGGTGACAAAGTAACTCAGAAAAATCTTGCCAGCTGCAAACATAAGTATAAGCAACTTTAAATAATAGATGACTAAAATAAAAAAAAAACTCCTGATGATTTAAAAAAAAAAAAAGTAGAAAAAAAAGCTGTGACGTGAAAATTAAAGGTTCTTAAGTAACAAGTAACATTTTGGAGCTACTTACACTATTGGCCTATTAGAGGATGGGACTTGAGTTATAACAGAACTAGATGTTGGAGATGGAAGGGCTTGCTGAATAACAACACTAGCGTCAGTACTGGCCAGAAGTACATTGGGGACTTGGAGGGAGGCAGGACGGACTATAGTGGACGTAGGCAGTGAGGTCGGCTGCAAAGAAACCTCCTGAAAATATCATATGAAACCGAAGGTGCATCAACCATTCAAAAAAAAGTGCCATTTCAGTCCTTTACAATTATATTCCATGCCCTTTATACATTAAAGAAGACACTGGCTACTACAGTAAAGCTGACTACGTGAACCTTATATCAAAAGACAACTGGCCAGCTGAGATAATGCTAGACAACACCAAAAAATGTATTCTGCAGACTGGCAGGAAGATAAATTGGAGTACAGACCCCCTCAGGATAATGTTTATTTGATTTGGGAGGCTATGGTCACAAAACTGAAATTAGGTTTATACACTATACCCACAGGATCCTGCACTACATATAGAACAGCAAGTAAATAAATCAGAGGTGCGACATTCAGTGATGAGCGACTGTAAATATTCAAGACATAATACAATTATCTAAAGCAATTCTCACCTTGTCATCACTGGTTGTAGATTCGGGATGGGGCAGAGGGCTGTCCCGATGCGATTCCAGAGATGCATGCTCCTCAATTTTGTTTCGTACAATAGGAGTTGCAAGAGGTGACAAGTCCAAAGGTAACTAAAACACCAAATACAAAAATCACACAAGTAAAGTGTTATTATGAACACGCATTTTTAATAATGTGATAACCACACTCTAAACAAAACAGATTGATTGATTGGTTTCAGCTCCAAAACTATAGGCAGGTGATGAATTAAAAGAAAAGTATAAACTGTAAGGCCACCACGAGCCACCAGAACAGCGTCAGTGCTCCTTGGCACTGCTTATACAAGCCTCTGGACCACTACTGGAGTAATGAACACCACACATCTAGAAGATCTTCTCTGTTTTGATGATGGTGGTGGAGAGAGCTGTCTAACAAATTGCATTAAAATCTCCCATAGGTGTTTAACACGGCAGAGATCTGGTGACTGTGAAGGCCACAGCATATGAACATTTCCATACTCATTAAACCCTTCAGTGAGACCCCATGCCCTGTGGATGGGGGCGGAGTCAGCCTGGAAGAGACCACTCCCATCAGGAGAGAAATGTTTCATCATAGAATAAAGGTGATCAGAATAACTAAAAACGTTTTACTGATTGGCAGCGATGCTTCCCTCTAACACACAACATGACAAAGCCTCTAGTTTTACTTTAATTACCTTACATTTTCCAGTGAAACAGCGTGAAATAAAAAACAGACCTCTTACACATCTCCACACTGATTTTTGATACCCTGCCATACCGTATATTCAGTGATGGCCAACAGCGGAGTGGAGCCTGCATGAGCCTGATTTCCGACAGTCAGTAAAGCACTCTATAGTACACTTTATATAGTACACGTCACAGTTATCAATTATCATATCAACTCCCATTAGATATTTTCTCTAAACTACTAAGTTTTAAAGTGATCTTTTAAAATGAAGCATTTTAAAATACATAGCTAAAGACACAACTTACACAAAACGGCAGCATTCACTCAAAAATCACTAACACTGCAAATAGAATAAATCCAATAAAATATAAAATATAAATATAACAAAAAATTAAAAATTAAAAAATAAAAAAATGCATTCAAGTCTTTTCCAACATTTCCAGTTCCAAAAAATATATATATTTTTTCCAACTCCGAATTTCCCATTTTCATTCTTTTTCCCCTGCAATATCTGATCCACCATTTTTGCTGGTGTTTGTCCGATACTGATATCAGATCAGTGTCATGTCTAATTTAAAGTTCACCTTAAGAATATTCTCCCTTACACAACTGATCCAAGGATACTGATCCTTGCATTTTGCTTCTTCAGCCTGGTTTTGTTTTTCTTCCTATCTCTAGCATGAGATAAAATTTTGGCACTTCATTACGTATAATGTATATATCACAAAATACACCCTTTAATCCACTCTGAGCATTCCTTACATATTGTTTAGTTGTATATAACAGCAATCTCACTTCGAAGTACGATGTGACTGAGTGCTTAGGGCTGTTTCTGTTCTTATGTACGACCCCAACAGTGAAGCACAAACGCTTTTGCTTATTCTGCTTTTCCTTGTTTTAATCTAATTATTATTGGTACTTAACTGGCACTGAAAGAAAAATGCATTGAAACATCATTAGCTGTCATTTTTTCAAACATTGGCAGACCCCAATAGCAAAGTCCACAATTAAGTCTCTTGAGCGTTGCAGCTGCAAATGAGCACACTTCAGTGCACCTGTCTAAATAAAATCAGCTAAAAGAAATACAGCTGATCATCTAAAATTAGGCTTTAAAAAAATATATCACTGTAAGGACGGACATCCACTGCCGAAAAAACAGGCAGATGAAACCACTCACTTCCGCAGAAACAGAAAGGCTTCCTACCCTCAGAGGTGTAAGTGACACACCACTACATCTTTTTTTTCAGTTGTTATCTAGTATTTTTAACTCCATCTGGAAAAATTAGTTCAAATCCCAAACTGACATACAATGGGGTCCAAAGGTCTTATACCACAGTGAAAATCTGGACAATTCTTTTCATTTAAAACTGGAAATAATCAGTAAGTTTTACAATTCTGAAAAAATTTAAAACAAAGAAAATGTTCAATATCTTGAATATTCATGATTCTGGACTATATCTGGGTCAGTATTTAAATTTAAAATTTGTGAGATTGAGAATGCTAACTCCTTTGTACAAAAGGTCAGCTTTTCAAAGATCAGTGTTAACACTCTGATGGACTTGATCTAACATGGACCTTCAGGTTTTACACAGCTTGTGAAGTCCAGCTCGAGGACACGCAATTCATTAAAAAAATGTCAACGATTCTACTTTTAAATCATGTTATTGCTGAAAATATCATTTTTAATGACAAATATTTGTGCTGAATTAGAAACAAATGCAACAATAGAAGCAATAGGAAGCAGGGCCTCACTTAAAGGTGCTAGAGTGCAGAACCAAAGGAAAAGCGTTCCGGTTCACATGACGTGTCTAGGAAATCTGCTACATCCATTCAATTATTCATCAACAAGTTGCTCTAAATAGGTTGAAGACATTTAAATTCTGTTGTTAAAGGAAATCTCCACCCTGAGACACACTACCAATTTATTTTTGTTTGGTGTTATTTTCATCATTCGCATGAGAAGTTAGTCGTCTGCTGGCGTTGGTGTCGCAGCAGGACATTGCTAGCTCACGGATAATGATGGTTAAAATGTCAACTTTCAACATCTCAAACAAGTCACCATTACCTCCTAAAAACAAAACAACAAGGGCTTCTTTTCTTGCTCACCATTTCCCAGTGAAGTTCCCTTTCAAATTAATAAAAGCGCTGCTGCATTGCCCTTTCATACAGAGAGGAATACTCACTGGCATCACTACCACTGGACAGTCGAACAGCATTGTGGGTAATGTGGGAAACCATTAACCAAACTGAAAAACACATTGAAGTAGGGGGCCTCGAATGTGCAGAGGTCGAAGATGACGTAATTCCAAATGGTGAATTGCCGCTTAGGATGTAATGCAGCATTACATTTTACATAAACACGCTCATTTGACTTTTCAAACCTGCACCAGTTCTATATCTCTGAAGTGATATCTGAACCTTTTGCTACGAGCTCAGTCCTCGATGAAGCGCTGCCTGTTTGCCTTCGCATGTTTTTTAATCTAAGCCTGCAGTGTCTGAAGTTAGTGGCATTTATCAGGTTAAGAAGGCTGTGTTTTTCCTCCGTATTGCTTTAAACCTTTAAACATAATTTAGAAATGTTTTAATAAAAAAATTAAATATGCATATGACTATGCAATATTATAACATTTTAAAAATCGTCTTAAAACATTCATTCGAATTAACCAAATTAATCGTGAAAATCGTCCAGCACTACACTGAAGTTTAAACAAAAATTCAACTCAGAATTTCATTACAAAATAAATCCTGGATTCCACTGAAGATCATGTTAACATTAAAGATTTATATGCAAGTGGTCCATGGTGGAGTTTTCCTCTAATATAATTAAATTACAGTAAAGAAATTCAATAACAAAATGAAATGTCCTGATACTCATGGAAATAATGTTACGCTTCATGACAACAGTGTCACGATTCACACTGAAGGTTATGCTTATGTACCTTTTTAATATCCTCCTCTGTGGCCTTTTTGAAGTCATGTTCAAAGGGACTAGCGAGCTCGTTGAACAGTCCGACCTCCTCACAATTCTTCAAAAAGCGTGTGGGTGTCGGTGTTTGGTCTGCAAAGAGCAACCAATTAGACAGACAACGATTGAAGTGGATATATAAAGTCTACACACCCCTGTTAAAAAGGCAGGTTTTTATGAAATAAAAAAAATGAAACCAAGATAAATCATGTCAGAACTTTTTCGTATATAACGTTTACAACGTACAAAAATTAAGTGAAAAACTATCAGAAACATTTTAGGGAAAAGTAAGAAAAATAAAAAACTTACAATAACCTGCTTACATAAGTGTGCACCACTCAGTCTTTTTGGGGTAAGAGTCTATCAGCGTGGCACATCTTGACTTGGCATTTTCTCGATCTTTCTTGCAAAAACATTCCTGATCCATCAAACTGTAATGGCATCTCCTGTGCACAGCTCACTTCAGGTCACCCCACAGATTTTCAGATGGATTCAGCTCTGGGCTCTGGCTACGCCATTCAAAAACATTGATCTTCTTTTGGTTAAGCCATTCCTTTGTTGATTTGGATGTACGCTTTGGGTCACTGTTGTGCTGAAAGTTGAAATTCCTTTTCATTTTCAGCTTACTAGCAGACACCTGAAGATTTTGCACTAAAATTGACTGGTATTTGTAGCTATTCATGATTCACTCCACCTTGATAAAAGGCCCAGTTCTGGCTCAAGAAAAGCAGCCCTAAAGCATGATGCTGCCACCACCATGCTTCACCATGGGTATGGTGTTCTTTTGGTGATGTGCTTTTTTATTCGCATCAAACATACCTTCTGGAATTCTGGAATTATACCAGGAATTTGGAATTGGTCTCATCAGACCATAACACATTTTTCCACATAGTTTGGGGTGATTTAGTCGAGCTTAGATGTTTTTTGTAAGAAATGGCCTTTTGTAACCCCATAGCCCAGACAGGTGAAGAATATGAGAGATTGCTGTCACATGCAGAGAGTAATCTGTTCTCGTCAGATATTCCTGCAGCACCTTTAATGTTGCTGTAGGTCTCTTGGCAGCCTCCCTGGTAAATATTTGTCTTGTCCTTTTATAAACTTTGGAGGGGAGTCCTGTTCTTAGTGATGTCACTCTGGTGCTCCATTTTCTCCACTTGTTGATGATGGCCTTCACAGTGTTCCATGATACATCTACTGTTTTGGAAACATTTGTACCTCTCTTCTGACTGATTCCTTTCGACAGTGGGACCTTGTTCAGGCTTTGCAAGCTCTTGCAGACCGTGGCTTCGGTAGTCAGTGAAACCAAGGAGATGTGTAGAAAATCTCACAGAAACAGCTGGTCTTTATTTGGGGTTAATCAGAATAATTTCATTGATGACAGCAGTATGAACCAGTACCAGTATTTGGTTCATTCTGAACACAGCCACATCCCCAATTATAAAAGGGTGTGCACACTTATGCAACTAGGTTATTGTACCTTTTTTATCTTTCCTATTTTTAACTACAATGTTTCTTATAAAAATTTTTTTCTTAATTTCTATACATTGTAATTTCACACTGACGGCAGAAAACTTTCTGATGAGTTATCTTGGTTTCATTTTTTTTTACACTGCCATTTTAACAGGGGTGTGTAGATTTTTTTATGCCCACTGTACCTTCACTAATGACCTCAATCGAGGGATGGAGATTTGTGACATACTCACCAGCGATGATGACACTGTCACTGCGTGCTGGCCCAAACCTGAGTGTCATCTCATGCTTATGTTTATGGACTGCCAAATGGTCTTCATTTGTAAATCGCTGTGGGAATAACGCAGCATCACACATACACAATGTTATTTGTCACATTAAATATGATTTGGGGACAAAAATATATTTTAAATGTGCTTATATGTGTGTTTTATGTGAGCTTCCACTACAAATCGTGATCATAGTTTAATTCAAGATTCAAGATTCAAAGAACTTTATTAATCCCAGGAGGAAATTGCTTTGCCATGTTACAATAAGGTTCAATATTAACCTAGACAGAACCTTATAATACTAATGACACAAAATATTTCATTGATGGCAAATGCAAGTACACTGGGTAGGAAAAGTCAACACACTCCTGTTAAACATGCAGATTTTTGTTATGTAAAAAAAAAGAAAACCAAGATCAATCATGTCAGAACCTTTTCTACCTTTATTGTGAAATTGCAACCAATAAATCAAAGTGACAAACAATAAGAATCGATTTAGGGGAAAAAATAAAAAAAATGCACAATAACCTGGTTGTATAAGTGTGCACACCCTAAACTAATATTTACCTGATGAACCTTTTTATCATGGCACTCAATCTTTTTGGGTAAGAGCCAGTCAGTTTGGCACATATTGAGCAATATTTTGCCATTCTTCCTTGCAAAAGCATTCAAACTCTGTCAGATTACCTGGGNCTTACAACCTGGTTACAATCCACCAGCGCAAAGTGTGAATACTTGTAATATTTTCCCTGGTCTTAAGATCATGCCAGAACTTTTTTTTTTTTTTTTTTTTTACCTTTATCATGACTTAGCAATATTTTGCCATTCTTCATTGCAAAAGCATTCTAACTCTGTCAAATTGGCTGGGCATTTCCTGTGCACAGCTCTCTTCAGGTCATCCCACAGATTTTTGATTGGATTTAGATCTGGACTCTGGCTGGGCCATTCCAAAACCTTGATCTTGTTTTGGTGAAGCCATTCCATTGTTGATTTAGAGGTTTGCTTAAGGTCGTTGTCATGCTGAAAGGTGAAATTCCTCTTCATCTTAAGTGTTTTAGCAGAAGACAAAACTGACTGGTATTTGGAGCTATTCATCCACTTTTTTTTATTATTCCATCCACTTTGCTTAAAGGCCCAGTTCCAGCTGAAGAAAAGCAGCCCCAAAGCATGATGCTGCCGCCTCCATGCTTCCCCGTGGGGATGGTGTACTTTTGGTGATGTGCTGTGTTTTTTTTTTTTTTTATTCGTTTTTTGTGCCAAACATATCTTTTGTTATTATGGCCAAAATGTTCAACTTTAGTCTCATAACACATTATTCCACATGGTTTTGAGAGACTGGATGATTTTTTTTTTTTTTTTTTTAAAGGCTTCAGTCTTGCCACCCTACCCTGTACCCTAGACATATTGAGAATTTGTGAGATTGTTGTCACATGTACCAAGCAACCAGTACTTGCCAGAGATTGCTGCAATTCTTTTAATGTTGCTGTAGGCCTCTTGGCAGCCTCTCTGAGCAGATTTCTCCTAGTCTTCTCATCAATTTTACAGGGACATCCTGTTCTTAGTAATGTCATTGTCGTGACACATTTTCTCCATTTGTTGATTACTGTCTTTACAGTGTTCCACTGTATATCCAATGCCTTGGAAGTTTTTTTGGAACCCTCTCCTGATTGAAATTTTTCAACAATGAGATCCCTTACCTGCTTTGTAAGCGCTTCGCCCATGGCTTTTCCAGTTGGATGTTACCAAGACGATGTCGGAACAGCTGTACTTTTGGGGTTAATCAGTCACTTTTATTGATGGCAGGTGTATGCTAATTAGTATTAAACCTGAGTTTGAATGTGATTGGTTGATTCAGAACACTGCCACACTCCCAAGTCTAAAAGGGCGTGCACACTTATGCAAGCTGGGTATTGGACGTTTTTTTTTCTTTTTTCCCCCTGAAACATTTCTGGGTGTTTGTCACTTGATTTTTATATGTTGCAATTTCATAATAAAGGTGAAAAAGGTTCTGAATATCATCCTGAATATCACTGTAATATTTAAAATATAACATCAAACAAAACCTTGTGGTCTCATATTACTATAAATAAAAATAATTAGAATGGGTAGACTACTGCAATGATGCACAAGATAAAGCATTGATAAAGTCGCCAGTATTATAGTATTAATTTTTTTCTATGGAAAATATACATATACTCATACAATATATAATCAAATTATCATGAACGTGGCATGTTTCAGCAGTATTAATCCTTTTATAATTAAGCACATGTAGAGCATGGAACCAAGTGCAACAGCACCACCGATGGTTTTAAGAAAAATACACAGAATGATATGAAGAAGTGAAGCTGGGGCTGATTTCTTTCTAGTCCAGACTGTAGATTCATGCAGCCTATGAGTGACAGTTGTAACATGTGACCAGCATTGATTTAGAAGGCACGTGTGAAACACAGTCTCATTGGTAATGAACATGAACAAGGTGGATTGTTTACTCTATCATTCTTTTATCCAAAATGCCTTAGGAGCAGAAACTTAAATAGATACATTGGGCACACATTGTACAATCAAAGTAAAAAGTACAAAGTTGTTTTTTTTTTTTTTTTAGTTTGAACCAAGGGGTTACTCTTCTGTTTACTATGTTTGGTATTTGGAGGAAACACAGCATGAATCCATCTTGAAACACTTCAAATTAGAAATCACATCCTTAATTGTTTGTATCCTCATGATATAATGCATTGATCAACACTAATAGTTTCACTGTTGAGCTATTGATAGATATTAGATTTTAGATCTCATTTACATTTATGGCATTTGGCAGACACTCTTATCCAGAGCGACTTCCAATTATCTTATTTATACAACTGAGCAGTTGGTTAAGAACCTTGCTCAAGGGCCCAGCAGTGGCAGCTTGGTGGTGCTGGGATTTGAACTCTCAACCTTCTGATCAGGAATCCAGCAACTTAACCACTAAGTTACCACTTCCCCTCAGATCTCCTGTCTAACATAATGACCAGCCATCACTGCTGAGAAGTATACTAGTTTTGTTCTGCTTGATTTAGCTGAGATGTGTACAGTTATTAATGTGTTAGTAGAACCTGTTTAGCAAAACCAGTCTACATAGTATCTCTCTCTCTCTTTATCTCTCTCTCTCTCTCTCTGAGAGTAATCACAATTCAGCACCTCTGTTTTTCCTCTTCCCATCCTTAGTGTGCTAGAGATTGGGGAAAAAAAAGCCTGGCCACGAGTTACTAACAGATGTCCTAAGAGTGTAAACAAAGGCCATTTGAAAATGGCGTTGCAGGTTTGGCTGAAACTCAGGACACTTTTTTATATATTAGAGAAGTGCTTTTTTTTCTTTATTTATATGTAAATTTTATATCTAAATTCTTGTTTTTGTCTCTTCTTGGGGTCTTTTTGGATAAAATTTTGAGGCGTATCTCTACCTCTCTTTTCCTCCCTCACACATTTTTACAAGTTGACCCTAGCTTAACACTGTTTGTGTACAGAATCAGATTCACTGGATTGAATCACTCACCCACACAGCTGTGGTTGTTGCTGGCAAGCTGGTAGCCACTATTACATTCGCAGTAGTAGGATCCTGGGACGTTTACACATCTGTGCATGCAATAGTGTGACATGAGGCACTCGTCTCTATCTGTGGATACACACCACAAACACACACAAACATGCTCTGTTGACAGTGTTCCCAAAGACTGTCCAAAAAAAAGTATTTATCTAGTGTTGAGTGCTTGTGACACGCTATTCTGTAAATAGCAAAATATATATGCATGTATTGTGTAATTTTATATTACAGCACTGTTAAAGTCTCGATTCTACCTGGTTAGTAGATGTTGATTAATTTTCCATAAGAGCAGCTCTTACAGTAGTGCTGGCTTTAATTCAAATGACAGGTTAATATTAATTCACTTGTACTAATACCTTATCGTTTCTATAGTAAAAGCTAATTCACTGGGATTTGTATGTCGGATGATCACATAAACTAAGGCCTTTAAAAAGAAAAACATATGCGTAACTGTTGATATGGTGAAGCTTTCTGCAAAAGGATATTCATTTGGCATTTATGGAAGGAGACTCCAGTGTCAGCTCTTTGTAACAGTCAGTAAGTTTTCCGCCATGGTAAAAGTCTTTAGGGGGGGACTTTGCGTTTTCTATTTTATTGGTGATATGGAAAGCTACATTTTGTATTATTATTATTATTGTTGTTGTAAAGAGTAAAAAGGACTTGTGAGGGAACTACTGTTTATCGTGGCTATAACAATATATAACAGGAACTAACTTGTTTTGCATATGCCACAAAATTAAAAAATGTAACTGTAAATGGATAAAGCACCAAATTAAAAGTTGTAATCAATGGCAAATCACCTGCCGTTAATGGAAAATAACCTTGGGATGGTAACAGAGAACGTGTCGAAACAAAGAACACATCATGGTAACAAATCGATGTCAGTAAGAAGACAAAACAGAAAATGGTTTACAAAAGCAGGATTCTCACCCACACATTGGTCACCATTCTTCTGGTAGCCTGGTGGACACTGGCACAGGAACGATCCTCGGGTGTTATAGCAGGTCTGATCCGCACTGCATGTGTGCCTTCCTGTATTACATTCGTCTATATCTGCACACACACACACACACACAATATTTATTAAATAATATTTAGCCATGCACCAAAAGAAATTTTAAGATGGTGTATTTAGTAGACATCACAGTGGAGCCATGGAACGCATTGCCACCTCACAGATCCGGGGTACGGAGCTTGGGTTACTGTCTATGTGGGGTTTCTATACATGTTCTCCCTATGAGTTCTTCGTTTCCTCCCAAAAACATGTCAGTAGGTAGCTTGGCTAAAATACATCGCCCCTGTGTGTGAATGAGTGTGTGAATGTGTATGTATGTGCATCCCATGCAGGTTGTATTCCTGCCTCATGCCAAGTTTTCCCAGGATAGGCTATGGATCCATCATAACCCTGATCAGGATAAAGTATGTACTGAAAGTTAATGAGTAAGTGAGTGAGCGAGTGCAGTTATTATACTGGGTGTTTGGAAAAATAGATTAGATAATAGTTATTGGATATTACATAATACACTACACATATCTCTGCTGAAACTTCCTCTTGTGTTTAAATGTCCACATTGAGGTTTGAACAAAGCACTAAACAACATTCTGGACCATCTGTACTGATTTTCTTTATATTTATATATTTATTAAATTCATACTTTATGTTGGATGGGGTACCTCTTTTATGGGCATACAAGAAGGGAAATGCTAGGCTAATTCTTGGATCTTAGGTTTCCATCCTTTAAAAATGTAATCTATTGAAAATTTATTACAGTACATTCTATACAGATTCGGTAATATATTAACAACATATTGCAATAGATTCCATTTTCATGCAGACAGCAGATCAGGGTTTTCCAGCCCATAGAGGGGTGTGGTGGGACGTTCAATGAGGCTGATCATATTTCTCCCTAGTGGTAGCTTGACTGTGTGGGGAGGCTTCTGAGGTTATCCGTCATGCTTCAGTGAAGATTAATTTCATTCTCAATAAAGCTGGCCAAGATACAAGTCCATGCACATGTTCTTACATGCATACAGTATAGATACACCTAAAAAGGGTTATATGCAAACACACAAACAAAATTCAGTTTACCTTAGGAAGCTAACTTTTGCTTGTTTGAAGAAAACAAGTGTTGCGTCAGAAAATGGAAATGGAAACACCAGAAATTTCCACAAAGTTTTGACACTAGGCTAATGCAGAAAATGTGTGATTATGTATGTAACCATGGTTCTGACCAAACCCTCTCAAAGTTAGCCTATCTCAGGTTCCTCCATATCAAGTTGTCAAAGTTTTTCTTCTGGTGCTTCTTATAGGGCCAACTGATGAAATTGTCCTGGTAGTCCTCCACTTATTTGGAGAACCACAGTAACATAAGCAAATTTCCATTTTAGAACTGGTTTATTCATTTATGAACAACGCTCAGAAACAGTACTGGTATGATCGAGAATTGAGAATGAAATAGGAATTGCTGATACTGCTCACTATTGAGGAAGATAATTCCTCAACTCACCACAGAGCACATGGGTTGCAATAAAGCAACATTTAGTCTATAAAATTTGGTCAAGGGTAGAAGGTGAGATGATGAGCCATGCTGAGGCTTCACTTAATACTTAATTCCACTCAGGCGGTAGCCATAGTACACATTAAATAACATTTAGTGGAAGAAGGTGCCTCTTTACCTCTGTTCGAGTAAGCCTATGCAATCATTTCCCTTTACTCAGTAGGCTAACCTGTCTTTAGACTGCAGAGTTGCTTTATTGCGTTCCCTAAAACACACAAATATCTGGTCAGTGACTCGCAAGCTGGTAATCATCCCGACATAGCTCTTGAGAGTTCTCATTGGAACCAGGGTTTGGGAACCTGGGCACATTCTTATCTATCAACTGATTGATACTTTAAGTTTATTCATGTGTTGGAATGCCAGTATATTTGTCAGGAAAGGTGGGCGCAGCCTCAGTGTTTGAACTCTGGCCCCCAACGCAGACACTGTACTCTATATGGGCGATGTGTGGCCACTTGGAATTTCATGACCACATCCATAACTGAGATGGCTTCGTATTCTGCGCTGCAAAAGACATTTACATTTCTCAGATCTAGAATGGGGCTGATTCCACCTATCTTTTTTGGAATTTATATCTTTAAAAAAAACAGGCAGGTTAACCATTTAACAGTTTAATCTATAGCTAGATGGCATGGGTAGACCCCATGTTTAGCAGTGAACTGTAGGCACTTTTCTGATGTTATCAAGCTCCACCATTTCAGATGCAGAGGGGAGCCACTCGTCAACCCCATATTTTTGTATACGATTTCTGTGAACCTTGAAAATGTGGCCATGCTCTGATCTGGCAGTAAACCATTTTAGTGTTCTAGGCTGGCTCAGTGGCACCAATGTGGCCCACACTACTGCACCCTGAACAGTTTCATCCATTCACTGGTGCTATTTCTGAATTACTTTGAGGGAATAGTGTGATAAGGATGGCTAAACGTAACCTGCCACCTATTTGTTTCATGTTTCGAACAGAAGAAGGTGATGAATGGGTTCCTCCTGAGCTTGTTCACAACAAACCTGCCCAGGTCCTAGTAGCAGGTGGCACAGAGTGTTTCATCAGGCACCAGCAATTGTATTTGAGCCAGCCAAATTTGCCATGTCACCTACAGTAAAAAAAACTACCATACTCTGCTGCTATGGCTCCCATATGGAGTGCTGACTCCAATGGTGGCAGTGATTCTGTACCTATTCCAGATACACAGTATACTCTTACTTTCATGTAAAGGGCAGGACTGGTCAAACATTCTACGGGAGAGGGTGTGATTTATCAATAGTGTCTGCAGGAGTAGGTGGGATTGGTCAGAATTAATTTCGAAGTGGGTGGGAATGGGATTAAATACAGTCCCACAGACACCTCTAGCTGCAAATGCAATAAAGTGTGCTGTAGCATCATCTAATTTACTATACTTTAAGTGAGCAAGTTTTTCACTTGGGGAAAAGAGTATAAGAGTACCATCACCGAAGGTGTGTGTCAACACACACTCATTTGAGAGTGCGGATTTACCAATAACAAATTTAGTGTTATGAGCCAGAAACAATGGATTGGGGTGTTTTTTTTATTTTAGCATTATTGAATCAACTTCCTCAACTGCCAATAATAGAAAAAAAAAACGATGTAATAAATAGTGATGCAAACAGATGTTTTACATAAATAATGACGTACAGAGTGTGTCTCCTTGACAGTCTGCATTTGTTTGAATTTCTTTTTTATTAGTCTTTTTATTAGTCCATCAAAATATATTTTCACAGTTTGCAGAATATTTGAATAAGAAACATATCTGATGCATAGTGAGTGCACTTTCACTCAGTACAGGAAGTTGGATCTAATCCTTCGAAGTCTTTTCCATGTACGCTTTGCAAAGGTCATCAGAAATCTGCAGCCCTAGAAAGCTCAAGCCAGTAACTGTTTCCATTTACACATCATGTACTTTCTGAAGTCAACAATGAGATCCTTTCTGTAATGGGTTCTTAGAATTCTACTCAAGGGGTATTGAAGGGACTTCTACAAAAGTAAATGTATGCTCTTCTTAAGTATAAATAATGATGAAAAGACTGTGCACCAAAAATTCAGATCTAATCTATATCACTAGAATGAATACCATTAAGTAAACTGATCTCATGTTTTGTTTTGTTTTTAATTCCTGCACACTCACCTGCTTCATTCCTTGGCCTGGGTTCAAAGTGCAATGAAAACTGCTCATGTTACACTGGAGCTTCCAAAACTCTCAGGTTCTCAGACCAAACGCTCTGGATAAATTGCTGATATACTTGTTGAGACGAGTGAAAAAATGCATTCCGATGTCAACATAAAAAGTTACTTTAAGATTAAATAGAAAAAAAAAAAGATTGTGGTGTTGGTAGTCTACATTAAGAAGGATGAACTGCAAAAGATTAATGGTGACTCTGTCATTTTTCCATAATGTTAGTGTTCATATATTACAGAATGGTAACTAAGTTATCTTACACAATGAAAGTGAAAAACCTCCTGAACATAATTTAAAACTTCATTTATCCTACCCTAACCTAACCTTACTTTACCTTGCTTAAGTTAACCTAACCTAATGTATGCTATGGTAACCTAATCTGGCATAACCTAGTATCACAACCCAGACTTGTAGCTTTCATTAAGCAGTCTTGCACTTTTCGTCTTCAAATATGGCTAAGAACCTACTACCTTTACAGGAAGAGGCCATCTTACATTATGCACAGTAACTTATTGGGCTGGGAGAAGCATGTCGGGCAATTTGATTGCAAAATCAAATTAAACTATAGGATCTATATCACTGATATCACTGGAGGCTTTGGTTTAATTATGTATGATTCTGAAAGAGAATTAAGAAGAGACTTAAAAAATACGGTCTTGCTTCTCTGTCTTTCTTTTATGATGTGAGCTACTTGTGCCAGGTAACTGTACCAGGTCTGCATACAAAGAGATTTTTACAGCCCTGACCATATTCAGTCTTCTCATATGTTCAGCAAGATCTTGGGCTCCCCACTCTGTGGGCAAGCATAAGGATCTGAGCGATGGGCAAGCATAAGGATCTGAGCCACTCTGACAACGGCCAAATTGTGATGGCTATGCGACTGGGCCAGAGCATCTCCAAATGGCAGGTCTTGTGGAGTGTTCCTGCTATGCAGTGGTTAGTACTTACCAAAAGTGGTCCAAGGAAGGACAACTGGTGAACTGGTTACAGAGTCATGGGCACCCAAGGCTCATTTATGCGTATGGGGAGTGAAGGCTAGCCCGCCTGGTCCGATCCCACAGAAGAGCTACTGTAGCACAAATTGCTGAAAAAGTTAATGCTGGCTATGATAGAAAGGTGTC
>CM074949.1:15762986-15778881 GCA_037577455.1 Pangasius macronema
TGTAGACTTTTTACATCCACTGTACAGCATCCACATTGTAAAACCAATTCTGCAGTAATTACAGCTATAATGCAATAGTGCTTTTCACTGTGCTGTAAATACATACCTGACCACAGCCAGGTGCAGTGCAGAGGAACGGTTTGTCATCACTCATATTCAGAGTTTCTCGATGCCGTCTCCTAACAGAAAAGCCATTCTGTAAACGTTACAGTCTTTTCAAATAGAAATACCAGAAATGCATAAATGGAGAGTTTGCACGCTTATATGATAGTATTTGGATTATGCTTTGTTCATATGTAAGAGTTTCAAGTGTGTTTAGAGGAAAAAATCACCCTGAGCAAACTGCAGATTAACGTTTATAATTAACATGTGATCTTCAATGGTGTACCAGATTTATTATGCAAGTAAATTCGGAGTTGACTTTTTGTTTCAACTTTTATCAACATGTTGGTCTACTTTCACTTTGGTTTCCTACATTACCCACAATGCCGTTCGATTGTCCGCTGATACCGGTGACGGTGGGAATTAGCCCTTGCTTAAACTCTACCTAAGAAACAACGCAGCAGCGGTTTATTTCTTTAATCTGTCCAGCTCTGTCACCTCATCATCTGTACACTCTGTGCAAACTGCTCAGGTTACAAAACTTTCGTGCTAATACCGCCATCAACACCATCAACACCGCTTATCGTCGTGTACATCTCTACCTGGCTAAGCCGAGTCTCATACAGTCCGCATCGTATAGCTGCACTGCATTCTGGGGTTCTGAGTCCAGGGCTTGCTGTCTCCATAACTTCTCTAATACGACAGTGAACGTCAGTGGAAAATGGTCATTGAGAAAACGTCTTACTATTTTGTTTTAAGTGTGAAACCTGACAGTCATCTGTTATGTCTGAGGTGAAATGTTTGTCCTAGTAAACACCACTGTAACCGCACGAGCAATAACAACGTCCCACCTGTCACTTCAGCGCCACACACCTGGAGTTTGAAGAGTCTGCTTATTGTTTTTTAGATATAGCTGGATGTTTAATCCTGGTCTTAGTGATTCGTGTAGTAAAGTATATGAATATACATATATGTAATGTGTTTCAGGGTGGAGTTTTCCTTTAATGTACTCTCCATCCTGCATGAAGTACCTTCAGATTCCAGGATGGACTTAGCTAGATTAGAACATATTATAATGACAACTTTATAAATACTATTAATGCTTAAATTTAGTTATCAATCAAGATCAACCTTCCTAAAAAAAGACCCAAATGTGTAACAGACTAAACACTTAGACATGACTGTTCACAGAGCTCTGAGAGCAGCACAGCTACCAGGTACACTCTATTGTCAGTCAGATGAATGGCACATCTTCAGCAGGACACTCTGTCTGTGTTTATGTAAAGTGCATCCCATATTAAATGAGGATCAACAAGAAAACTGTTTTCTTATATATATTTATGTACATAATTTTACAGGAGCACTCATTTCTACTCCGATGATACGGATGCTGAAGATAACAATGCAGGCCACCTTGTTTACAGTAACCAAGCTAGCTATAGCATAGCCGTCGCCATATTAGCACCAAAGCTGTTCCTGAGAAAATATGCACGTGTCATGCAAGCACGAGTAAAACATTTTGCATAACATACTTCACACTCTGATACCCCGAGATGATAACCCGAGTGATGTGTGTTTACAAACGATACTAACTGATGCGATTACTTACCCACAGGCACAACCCTGACAGCCAAAGCCCACGGATCCCTCTGCTCTCGCGAGACTTCACTTCATTCCCGTTCAGGAATCCCGAAGCTTTAAGAATGAAGCCACCAGCAGCGCCAGTGCGTTTCCGTCAAATCCGAAAACGTTTATTAATCAAATAAACGTTAAATTATTATTAAACGAATAATTAAAAGACTTAAAATGTCATCTGCTCTCAGAAATTATTGGATCATACGTGGATGCGCTATCAGTTAATAAACTGGCATAAAAGCTGAAGGAGTGTACGTCACCAGTGATGTGAAAGTGGCCGGTGCGGGTAGGTCGAAAGTGAAGGCGGTAAACAAGGCAAATCTAGGGCAGGAATTGGAGGACGCAGGACACTGAATCGGTCAGAACCAGAACCCTGGTTGTGGAGCACCCTGTGTCCTGCACGTTAGTGTCTCCTTCAACTGTTAAATAACACCAACATGTGCAAGACACGGGATCCTCCAGAACCAGGGTTCAAATACAGGCTCAAATACAGTCTTTCTGACCAACACACTTGATCCAACTCATTAGGTGATGAGCAGGAAATCCTACAGATTGTGTTGCACAGTTAGCCCCTTGGACCGACTAATTCGAATCTATTTCAATAAGAGAGCAAGCTGGGAATAAGTAACGACCTTGAACACCAGTAAACACAAGTATATATTTATTTAATGCAATTTACAAAAGCAAATGTTTTCTGGCTTTTAAATCAGCTGTATCCTACATCCCTTTCTCCATCATCCAGGAGTGCAACCCCTGGAAATGAGTGGACCCAGAACAAGTACACGTCTCCAGCTGTGATGTACAGAAAGTGCTATCAGACTACCAAGGTGTTTTTTGGTTTTTTTTTGCGATGAATCCTCAAATGTTGACATTTTAGTGAGCACCATTGCTGTTCAAAGAGGGGACAAACATGATTCCCAAAATACAAAAATTACAGTTGTCCTTTAAACAGTTCAAATACACATTTTAATTTTGTAATTGCTTACAAGTTTATAATACATTATTCTTTTGAGAGAGTGGACATTGAAAATGAGCATTTCTTTCTACATGGACAATTAAGAGCCGACACTTTTGGTAGCAACTGTGAATTCACAATTGAGGACAGCGTACGTTGCCACTTGCGGTAAGTTTTTACATGGCAAACAGAATGAGGAAAGCAACCATCAAACAGAAGAGACCCATGGCTTCAGACAAAGCGAATCCCAGAATAGCATACGAGAAGAGCTGCTGCTTCAGAGATGGGTTCCTTAAAACAAAACAAACAAAAAAGACAGAAAAGTCAGATTCATGAAATCTTTGCTTGAAAATCCACATTGGTTATAACAAATGATTACAGATTGAGTAATTAAGAGCTGGTAGCATTTTTTACCTGGCATATCCAATGATCAGACTGCCGAAGACAGTTCCAATTCCAGCACCGGATCCAGCCACTCCGACTGTGGCAGCTCCAGCTCCAATGAACTTGGCGGCAGTGTCGATGTCGCGGCTCACTGCGCTGGTCTGGAAGCCTCGCAGACACACCTGGGTGAGGGGAGACTGGGGCAGCAGAGCAGCAGAAGCCTAAAGAGAAAGAGAAACATGAGTGATGAGCTGGTACATGGCACAGACGTACGAGAACATCAATGAAATAGGAAAGAAATGTAAACAAACTGTTTTAGTGCTTTTAATGCAAAGTAGTGCTTTGAATTTCTCCAGTGGTAAAAACAGGTTGTGCATCAGGACGGGGAAGTGTAGTGGATCGGTACACGTTTACTGCATTCATTCATCATCAGTTAATATTGTTATCTAGGCTGGGTCACAGAGGCTTAAATTAACAAGTTTGCTTGAAAATATTGTGGAAAGGTGAAAATAAGCGTGGAAGCAGACATGATTGGTCAGAATTCCTTTGGCAGAGTGATTAAAAGAAAATCCCACACATTGTGCTGAACGCAATACATAAAGTCCCTTAATAAATAAAGAGTAAGGAGGCAAACACCCTTTTTTCCAAAATAATTAATAAACAGTGTATATAAAGCTTAAACCCACTGGTGATTGGCAGCACAATACAGAACAGGTACAGACTCACTGATAGTACAAAAATGCACATCCTCAGCTCAAACTCACTTCTTTCGGCTTTTCCCTTCAGGGGTCGCCGCAGCGAATCATCATTCTCCACCTATCCCTATCTTCTGCATCCTCATCACCTGCACCATTCAGCTCAAACTCACTACAATTTAGTAAACATCACTGCATTACACAAGTCCACCTCCTACTATCTTCTTTGAGCACAGGTCCATTTTTGTGTTTTCATGGTTCTATATAAAAAAAAAAATAATAATAATAATAAAAAAAATTAAAACCCCACTAACAGAAGAGCTGATTAGTTTAATTAGGTGTGTAAGGTGCAGGGAAAACACTATAATTTGCAGGACAGGAGGTGCTCCATGGCTCAGAACCTGTGCCTTTACTTCTAAAAGAAAAAAGGTAGCAGGGTATCATATGCATGATCAGGACTAGGGCAATTACAAGCAAGTGCACAGAGACTGGCCAGGCACAAGCGGGAATCAGCCTGCTTAGAGTCACGGATTTCCTACTGTCACTGTGAAACCAAACGTAGAGCACTGGTATGATAGCAACCTGCTTTAAGACAAACCGTGTCCTGTACTGTCTGTGTTGTGTCAGTTAAGGGCACATAATACATCAGTGGATTACAGCAGAAAACCTGCCTAATCTTATTCAATACTAGTCCTGCGTTTCAGGCTGGTATTTTACTCGGAATATCCCTAAGACAGAATAAAACTAGAACTGTTTAAAGCAAAATCTATAATCTTAGTAAGGTGGGAGAGAAACAGCCCAATGCTTTCCCTCATGACTCGTGAAGCCTCAAATAATACTTGTGACAGGGACAAGATGGTCTTCTGTTCCAGCCACTGTAAGGGGGTCATAGAAAACAAATAAATAAAAAAGATGGCTGCTCAGTCTTTTAAACTCACCTCTGTTTTGACCTCTGGCCTAGACAGTACAGCAGCAGACATGGGTCTGTACAAAGCCCGGGATCCAGAGCGGACCTGAAACACATTAAATATTAGTGAGCCAATTAGACATTAGTGAGAAACAAAGTGCTGAAGGTGAAAGACACAACTGCAGAGACTTCTGAAGGGCACATATGCAGGAACAAGGCAGAGTGAAGCCCAACAGTTCAAAGTTTATCACGTGACTAAGCGCGTAACTCGCACCTTTGTAGTGAATGATGATCGACAGCTGCACAGTTGTGGGGTTTTGACAAAGTACCTGGAACTGATCTAAAAAGCCTCCACTTTAGCATTCTTTAACAGATGAAGTTAAAAACTCTCTTCTGACAACTAGCTAGGAAGACATTTCCTCCAAACCAGTAAGTGTTATAATAACCTGAAAAAGTCTGGCACACAATCTGAGCCAACATGGTGGCATTTTAAGGTTTACTGGCGGTATAATGGACAGAGTGGATGGGAGTGCAGCCGGGTTAAACAAGCCTAAAACTCACAGCAACATGCAAGTGAACCCTATTAGCCAACCTCTATGCAGCTAGCTTAGCTATTAGCCTGCTAACCCGCCAACTAGCTAGATTTTGACCTCAAAGCAAATGCTCACTGTGGTAACCCTCCAAACAAGGGTCAGTTATTTCAATGAAAAAAACACATGCTATTGCAGTAATCTGGACTCGGTCTGGTTTCCTGCTTTACTCTGTCAAGCTCTGAACACACGAATGAATGACGGAATGAATGAACTCGCTTGTTAGTTAGCAACCGGCTTCAAGTTCAGCGGAAGGCCCCAAAAACACACTCAAACATTCAACACATTAAACGACAACAAAATGGCTTGTGTTAAATTACTCACCAGGGCAGGTGTGGAGACGAATTTCGCACAGGCGTACATTGTGGAATTTAAGGGGTGTTTTCTGTTTTAATCCTTTTAGGATTGCAGCAGCCGGGGACTGTCTGTAAAGCAAAAACGGGATAAGGTCAATACCAATTTTATACCTTTATTCAAAAATAAAATGGCTTAAAATCACATATGATATTACTAATAACTGCCTAAGTTGCAACACTGACTAAGAGACGCTATGGAGCGAGGATGAAACAGGATTAACTTTTTTGCTTCCCTGCAGAATCTCCGACACTCACCGAAGGCAGAGGTCGAAACACCGGAAGCACTGCGCCTGCGCACGACTGGCTCCGAGAGACGTCCCGGATGAACCAGTGACGTCACGCAAGGTCGCTTCTTTCAAACTTTATTGAAATGGGGCAGAGGACAAATGTTTTAAAAACAATATAAACTGCTGAAACATTTCAGCACTATACATAAAAGATTTACGGATTTTTGCCTTTATCACCTTCCATAGATAGATGAATGAATGAATTAATGAATGGTTTGGGGCAGTAGGTAGGTGTTGGTGCCTTCCAGCTCCAGAATCTGGGGTCAGTCTTCATCTCAGGTCACTGTTTCTGTAAAGTGCCACATGTTCTCTCTGTGTCCATGTTCTCAGGCTTTTCCCGCCTCCTCAAAACATGGCAGTAGTAGGACTGATGACTCTAAGTGTGTGTGAATGGGTGTGTGAGATGCCATGTGAATGAATAAACATGAGGTTGATGTCTCACAGCTCCTGAGCACTGGTTATTGTCTGTTCAGACTTTGATTTGTTCTCTCCATTTACAATGATATTTATTCACTTGGTTGGTGCTTTTATTCAAAGCAAATTACAACTGAGAGACAATATAATCTTAGCTTTTTTTATTCCTTTGGTAAAATGGCTGCTCAGCTGGATCACGGAAAGCACTTGGTCTTTTGGCAGTTCAGCAGTAGTATCTGTGCAGGTGTGGGTGATGAATGGCTTGCCACAGCCACTGGTTATAGGGCTGATGAGTGCTGCGGGCCTCAGTGTGTTCTGCTGCTGCCATCAGGGGTCGAATCCCTGACTGCTTCTACAGGTGGAATCGCTTCAGGTGAACAGGGTGAACATCATTAGGTTAACTCTGATTCCTACAGGAAGACAACGATTCAGTCAGAGGGTCTAATAAATGCCTCAGTGCAGGATTATCTAGCAGTGATTTGATAACATCTGAAATGATCTGAACTGGTCAATCCTCATATGTCTTCTGTAGTGACCTGGGGAACACCGGACCTTGCTCAAGCCACACATTTAGTAGAGGTTTGTGGCTGGCCTCCCCAATTCTTACACATCTCTGAATGGTCTACTCATACGATTCACATTGACTTCATGAATCACATCATTTCAATTTAAATAAGCATTGTAACGTTCTAAGGATTTTTACTAAATCCATGGAGATGTTGTTCTTCTTTCGTTGTTGTTCTTTCTTTTGTTGCTCCCATTAGAGGTTGCCACAGCAGATAATTGGTACATATATTTGATTTGGCACAGTTTTAACGCTGGAAGCCCTTCCTGGGGGGCTTGGGACCGGCACTGGGAATGCACTGTCCTGGGGTGGTTCCCTGGCCAGCACCAAGGCCTAACCACTAGACCTGACTAAATCCATTGAATAATAGGAAGCAAATCCAGTAATGTCAACAGGCTGTCATTTAAGAGCCTGTTGTTTCCTAGTTGGCTTCATTAACAGCTTCTTACCTGCAGTGCCTAAAACAGAGCAGTCATTTTATTTTGTTATAATATTTCAGAATGAAGCAGAATGTTGCTGGTCAAACCTGAAGAGATGAGAGGCGATCCTTGAGCTCCTTGACCACCAGAGGGGGTCAAAGAGTTTAATGTGCTAACTGCTTATGAGGTCCCTGTAGGTTCTCTCCCTGAACAGGGCATTTGATAGCTTGCTTCACATGCATTGCACCCACCACCTGCCCCCTTCCATGTAAGCAAAGAATAATAATAAACATTTTTTTTAACCTCTAAACTTTATTTTACATGCTGGTTTATTTTAAGTTTCCATAAAAGTTCAACACATTCCCAAATGTAGTGCCACCTGTCAAGATGATCTAGGTTACCTGCATTGGTTCAGCATGTACATGTATGTGAATATTTAATTAATAGGGCTGCTAGAGATCAAATCAGCTCTAGAGAAGTAGGCATATCCAATCTCCTGTTCCCAGGTTCACACTTTTCCCAGGTTTTCATCCCCCTATCCCCCCCCCACCTCTCTCTCTCTCTCTCTCTCTCTCTCTCTCTCTCTCTCTCTCTCTCTCTCTCTCTCTCTCTCTGCTCCTGAGTGAACATCTTGAGACATTGCATTTGCATGCGGCCCCCATCAAGCTGCATGCACTCAGACTGGTAATAAAAGGCATTGACCCCCTTAACCTTTATGAATTACAATTTGTGCCAGCAACACATCCTGTCAGATGAGTGGGCACCCATGGTGCTGTGCGTGTGTGTGTGTGTGTGTGTGTTCGCGTGAGAGTAAAGGAAAGAGCATCAGTGTGTGTATGTGTGTGCTGTGCAGTTGTTAGAAAAAGAGGAAAAGGTTTTTACAGGCACTGGCGGACACTGTTGACAAGCTGTGAATAGGCGTTCTGCATTCTGACAGCACGGCCAGGAGTGAGGCTACAGCAACTCTGAAGCCCCCATATGCAGCATGAACACACACACACACAAACACACACACACACACACACACACACACACACACACACACACACACACACACACACACACACACCTTAACCATTTATACAGGACAATATTCATTTTCAGTAACTACCATTATAACCGGTAATGCCAGACTCCCTGGTATATTATTACAACACATTTCACTGTTTAAACAGTATATGTTTAATAGAAAAAGAAAAAAAAATCCACAAATGTTAAAGATCCAGTGTTCTAGTCTCCTAAGCTAACTGTTTTGAAATATGTTTCCTAAGTTATGCTTGCTGATTGACATAGGAAAGGGGTATGAATAAATGCATGTAATTTAAGGCATATTTCAAAGATAAATTTAAATTAAGTATTAAATTTTTGTAGTACATGAAAATAGTTCTTCAACACCATTACCTTGTGCTGTGTGTAGTGAGAATCTATAGTTAATAAGAAGTTTGGGATCCAGGTATAGGATGTAGGGGACGTGATGACTATTACTACTTAAAGACAAGGATTGTTTGGTGGATCCAGGATCATCATCATCATCACCATCATCATCATCATCATCATTAAGACGTTAGGTAAATTAAAAACAAATTTACTTTAAACTTTTTTTTGAAATTTGAATGTTTTATTATAAAGGAGGAACACTAAAAACCACGTGGTATTTCACTGTGTTAAAAGTGAACCTGTGGTGTATGCAATACAAATACACAGAGTAAGGCTACAGTCACTCTGTCTGTGGCAGCATAAAATTATAGGCTCATAAATATTTGAAAGCTTATTAATATCTGAATGCATTTAAATGCTTAAGTTTATAAGTAAGTAAAAATTAAAAGCAGTTTTAAAGTTATTTGACATTCCTAATAACAGGTATTGTTTATTTTGCACAAATAAACAATTTATTCTGCTGTTTCCCTAATGTTTTGTACTAGTTAAGATGAGATTTTGAAATACACAGCTGGGTTTCGTCAGTGTGTATAACAGCAGCTCTTAGGAAACCCAGCAGGCTCTGCTCTCCGGCTTTTGACTTGTCAAGAATTAATAGTTGTGAGTTGCTGCTTTGTGGGCATTCAGATATTTAAAAGTCATTAGTATTCACAGCATTGATTTTCTGGACTGATCTATAATGTGTGCTCTCTCTAAGAGAGACTTGAGAAATGCTGAGATGAGCAGAATTATGTTAATTCCCACTTTTCACTAAAACAGGTCTCTGTAAAAGATTACTATGTGTGTATGTGCCCAACTCTACTGACTGTATTATAATTAATCTATGTATAATAATAAATGAATTTATTTTGTTAATTTTTTGGTTAATTTGTTTAATTATTTATAATGCCCAAAAACTGTTAAAAACCACACGAAAATAGTGCAGTGCCAGCTCAGTAGTTAAACCGTTGGACTACTGCTTGGAAGGTTATAAGTTCAAATCCCAGCACTGCCAAGCTACCATTGCTGAGCCCTTGAGCAAGGACCTTAAAAATCAATGTAAGTCGCTAAGCATGAGGGTGTCTGCCAAATGCTGTAAATGTAAAAATGCAAATTAGAAATGCCCCAATGTCTTCCTGCTGTCCCAGATATCTGTAAATATCACTAACATTGGCTAAATTAGCTGGTTAACCGCTAGCATTTGTCATAAGTTGCCAGCTAGTTTAGCACCTGTTCTGTTCTGTTGTCTTTGCTCATTTGCATGTTGGACATTTATTGGACACTTAATGCTTCCTGAATCAGTTTTACGTGGAAAGTTAAATGGAAAAATGACCCGAATGTCTTGTATATATTTGGATTTTGTATTGATAAATCTTAATCAATTGATAAATTTTTTTGTCTAAACACACAAGACCACAAATATCTCTATTTTTAGAGACAATTCTGTGCTAGAATTATGTTACATATATGCAAATAATTGGTGACTTTATAATGGACTTGATTTTACCAGCCTATGTATCAAATAATTTCATATATCTTCTGTCTACATGTTACTAAAGGGATATTGGAAATCAAACTACTATTATGCTATAGCTAATTTAGGTTCTGAATTACTTGCCACTGAGTCGTAAAACAATACAAAGTCGTTAATAGGTCGTAAAACATTCAGGGTCCTTCTCACCGTTAGCAGTAAAACTACAGCATACTGCCACTAGCCTACAGCAGTGAACATACGTCCTACTGATGTATGTTTATGACAAAATAATAAAATGGGGCCAAAAGGTCATATTCACAGATTGTGCTTGGATGCACTCCACATAAATTTCACCACAAAAGGAAGTGAGCTGTAGAATGCTTACATCTTCATCTGCCCGCAACAGACGTTATTCCCAATAAGTAGCAAATACAGCAGTGTGCAGCTCACCTGCAAAACCTTCTACAGTCTGTACATTAATGGTTTATGTTTTTCCTTAATGCAAAACAATTATACATCAGTGCAATCTGCCTGAGCAAAGTGGGTTATTGCCAGCACACACTTCAGTCATTCTCTAAATGAGTCTTCACACCTCTGTGTCTGGGGGTGGGGAGTGCGGAGGGAGACTATTCTCGCATATCGACATAAACCAGCCCCTCAGGAGCTATAAAACGTCTTTAACTGCAAAATGGAAATACTCAGGCATAATAATAGCCACATCACAAAGTGAATCATCAAGCCAATCTATGTGAGGCATCCATTAAATTTCAACTCATAGAGCAGATATAGAGTGAAAACAATCCAGATAGTTGAGATGTCACCTGGCAAGCATGTGTGTGTGTGTATATACAGGACCAAGTGATACAATTTGCTGAAAAATTCATTGCCTTCCATATTTTTTCTATTAGGTGCAAATGGAATCAAATGGGTTGCAAGGTTCAAAGCAAACACCAGCATATGACTTGCTCTCTTAAAAATAAAAGTTGCTGTCTGCCACTTTTTCTCGGTTTTTCTTCTCTTCTGCTCAGCATCAAGAGTGGCAGTTTTGTGGCAGTCTTCATATGTGTGTCTGCAAGCCTGAAGGCAGAAGTGTACGGGTGCAGGAGCATAGATGACGGGGGTAGCAGAGCGATGATTGGTTTACAGATGTGAGCTTCCTCTCTTGTCTCCAAGGTCAGCTGGATTTACACTCTCAAAGTCATGCTTATAGCTGTTTAATCTCCGCCGGTGCGGGCTGATTAAAATGCTTCCATAATGGAAGACGTCTGACCTTTCTGTTCTTCACTTCGGGGCACATGAACACATCAACACCTGACATGCACATGCACACACAGACAGACGTGCACACACATACACGTGTACACGCACATAACCCCCACCACACACATTCAGACATGTTTTCAAAGACATCTGGGGAGATGTGAGAGACAGCCAGGACGTGTAATAGGAATGTTCAGTAAAGCAGCACTGCACATGGTAGTATGCAGGATGCTGGTCTGTCTATCTCTGTATTTGAAGTCTCTCATACATATAGCAAGATTTAAACAGAATACATCACATATGGTGTATATTGCCATTCTTTCTGAACTAAAGCAGTATTCCTTGGCACTTAAAAACACCAGAACGAACCTCCGAGTAAGGAGATCACCTGTTTATGGGTACTAGGGGCTCATTTGAAAGGTCATGTGTCATTAATGTGGCCGTCACAGTAATGTCCCCGCTAGCCTATCCTGATTTTATTAGCCTGATCACGTGCTGTAGAAAAAGAAGAGGGAGAGAGAGAGGGGGAGAGAGCGAGAGAGAGAGAGAGAGAGAGAGAGAGAGAGAGAGAGAGAGACTGTGCTGTATTCTGGGAGCTTTAGGATGTCAGTAGCAGATGCCCAACTCAGCGAGTTCCGGAATGCTCAATTAGTCGGTTTTATAGGCTCCATTAATACGCATTAATTTTCTCTCCCCAGATATGAGCCAGCTGAATGGAGCCAGGCTGCTCTGCATAACTTTGCAAAAGACTGGTCTCTCTGAGCGGACTCTTATGCATAAACACATGCAGAGATGCGTACCAAGCTGGTACTGAGTATCGGTATTGCAGCTGACACTGGCCTGAAATGCAGAATCGGTATCAGATCAGATTTGATATATTTTCCCATCCCATCCCATCCCCTGAAGTATGCAAGAGTTAAAACTATTTATAGTCTATGAAATCTGTGTGAGCTTGAGTTGATTCTAAAACTGAGGATGCAGAGAAAGCCCAGTGTAGCCCAACTGCAGTAAAGGACCTATACAGTATAAATTACTTGCAGTCAATAGTTTAACACTAATGTATAATTAAAGCAGGCTACTGTTACAAAAAAAGGGCTATGGTTTTACTATAATTTATTATTTAACCATGGTTTTACTGTAGTGCTTTATGATAAGTATGTGAATTATATTGACTGACATAATACAGCTTCCGCACTTGAATATAAGACACAACTTTTCCTACACAGCATCCTGCAGAGAGTCAGCTCAATTACTAAGGGCATGTTGGTATTGTATCAGCTGGAGCTCTGATATTAGTATATTGAAAATGGACAAAGCTGAAATGATGCACATCTAAACATTCAGAAATCACAGAAAATTAAGAGGAACAAAAAAAAAATCCTATATTAGTAAAAATCCAACATGTTTGACAGGAAATATTCCCCACTTCGTCAAGCCTCTCGTCCGGATAAACTAGGACACTAAATTTTGTTAGTTCACTTACTCCTCTGGGGATATTTCCACTAATGAATCTGATCAGAATGACCTAGCCTTGAGACCACTAAAAAGTCATTTAGCTATTGCTCATCAAAGTGCTATTATCCTGAAGTGAAGTGAGTGACAACCTTGACAGGCTCATAAACAACATTATGAGGAACGCAGGCCCTCTATAAAGGCTGACCCGAGGGCACAGAGCCAGGGAAGCAGCACACACATGAAACACACACATAATTAAACATCCTACATGTTTAATCCTACACTACAATATCTGTAGTGATACAACAGGAAAGGAAAACAATTAAATAGATATGGTTTAAGCATCTAAAGAGAAAAAGTTGTCAAATGTTTTTCCAGATTTCGTATCAATAAAAGGACTTGATATCATGAGAAATATAGCAGTAAGTATACAGCATAAATGATTTCCATGATGTGCACATACATTCAGCCATACCAAAGAACTAAGTGGAAAGGTGCAGCCATATCTTATTGGAATGTCTCTGTGTAAAATGAGTGCCATTGCTAGAGAAACCTGCTTGATCACGCCCCACTCAGTCCACACTTGGAGCCAATCTGGTGTAGATCAGTCTGAATCCATCATGGAGTTTTACGAGTCTGTCACACACACCACCCACCTTACCCAGCCCTGTACGGGCATGAGTGAAAACTAATGCAGAATGAAGTAATGCAGACTCTAGGTTCTCTACTTCATCTCAGCTCCATACCCTTAATCTGTCATGGTGTCAGGACCTGCGGCGTTGGCGACCTCCCATGACCCCTGTGCGTGAGAACGACCGGCGACGCTTTGGTGTTCGCGGCGGTAGGTTTCACCTGCTAAAAGCCTTGCCATCAGCCACCAGCAGAGAAATCACTCACTCTATGATCAACTATCTGTTCTCTGGGTCACTTACATCCATTCATGTGCACTGAGAAATGGCCATACTAATTCCAAACAAATGTGCCTTGCCTGGATTGTGTCAGTGTCAGCATGCAGGCCTTTCATGAGTTCAGGTGAGTGGCCAATAAACGCTTTTATTCCAGGCTTTCAGGACAGATTTATATAACGAGCAATTAAGAATGTGGGGGGTCAGAAAGCGTTGGGAGGTCAAAACATGGAAATACACACAGATATTACAGGATTCAAACAAAGAAGGCTTAAAGGAAAACTCCAAGCACAGCAATAATGCTGCAGACTAAGGAACTGTAGCAAATTAATGAAGTGATTCAGAGATTATTCTGAATAACAAGAAGCCTTCCGCAGACACACGCTGTAATATCACCATTTGTTACTGATAAAAAATTGAAAACAATGAGAAGACATTTTTGCTCTTTTAAATTAAAACCAGGAGGGAGCGTTTAGGCAATAATATGAAATAAATGAATGCAATCACAATGTAGGAAAATGGTGATTTTACACAAAAAAAAGACATTAGAAGTAATGTGTGCATTTTGCAGAATTGCTGTAGCCCCATTATTAGTCACAGGCTACAGTAAATGGAAGCTGTCTGCTGATTTCCAGACCAATTCCTGCCAGTGGTAAAGCACAAAAATTAAACACCAATCAAAGTCCATTTCTATCATCATAATTCCTGATAGCGAGCCTCACCTTTCCCTGCGCAGCATTTAGCCCTCTAACAAATCTCACACTTTATTGACCGTCTCAATTTGTTGCCTTTCATATTTCATATTTACGGCCCGCCTCAGCACAATCCCGTTTCTTTTTAAATAGGTATCCGCCGCACCATTTCTGATATGCAGCATAATTTATTAGACGTGGAAATATGGGCGTGCTGGCCTGAATCACGTCCTAATTGATGGCAGTAGGAAGCTGCTGCTCCTGGAATAGTAGGGGAGGTAGGAAACGGAGAGAGACGTAGGTAGGTGTAAATGACGTGACACAATGGTGTATAAATTGGTGGAACCCTGGTGTGCTAGTATAAAGCACACTATTTAGTACATTACAAGTAACAGTTTTGGTTTTAGCCAGAGATTTCAATAGATTGTGTATTACTTTGGCATACTATTTAGTACACTATTTTATGTTTTTGGACATAGCTGGAGATTTTAATAGAGGCTTCACTGTAGCAGAGGTGGTGTACTATTATGACACTATTTAGTAGTATGTGAGTTTGTGATTACTGCAACAACACAACTGAGTTTTCAGAAACAACAGTGGAAGAAATCAGGAATGCAATTATCTAACAGTAAAAGGGTTGCTGAGATTGACTGGGCAGTGTTCGCCGTGTTTCATGATGGCAGGGAGAGCTGTAAGTTATGGTGAATCCTAATTGAACGGAGGCTGCTTAATCCAGCCGTGCCATGCTCTGCTCCCCTGAGCGCCATTTCAGCAGCAGTGCACTATAAGCCGCCATTACGTGACAAAAAAATGGACTCATAACAGAAAAAACATAATACAATGGAGTTCTGGCAAGGCGGCATGTGAATAACAAACTGGGGTAGCAGAAGAATTAAAACAAGCATTTATAGCCTAAGAATTCTGTGTGAGTTCAGGACAAGCCTAGAGCTAAGAGGATACAGACTATAGCAAGGCCAAGGCAGGCCTACTGCAGTATGGGACCTGCTGCCTTTTAGTACTTTTAATGAATTAGCAAGGTTAAATCACATTATGACCCACTTTAATGCTTAATATTTCATAATTAATTGCAGTTAATTGTTTAACACTGACACTGTATAAGTTACCCAGCCGATGGTCAAGCTGTAGATGGAAACAGTTACTAAATTATTGCTACTAATGCAACATCACAGGTAAGTTGTTTATAAGAACATAATTAAACTTGGAAATGTCAAACATTTATTGATCAATTTAGACAAATAATTAGGAAGCTGGAGAATAACTTTTTATCAGCTGGTAAAGATGGGTTACTAGTTTGGGAGCACTGTTAGCTGGTCAGACTAAGCTGGGTAAAGCAATCAAACGTTAGCAAAAAATTCATTATGAT
>CM074949.1:15778981-15799015 GCA_037577455.1 Pangasius macronema
AGGTTAAATCACATTATGACCCACTTTAATGCTTAATATTTCATAATTAATTGCAGTTAATTGTTTAACACTGACACGGTATAAGTTACCCTACTGAAAAATCTAACCAGCTGTCAAGCTGTAGATGGAAACAGTTACTAAATTATTGCTACTAATGCAACATCACAGGTAAGTTGTTTATCCCTCTACTGCATGAATTATTTATTTATTTTTTATGGATTTTTATTACTTGAATTAGTTCAAGAAATAAANAAATTTAAAAAAAAAAAAATTAGGGGGGTAGTTTGTAAATTGTTGCCATATGGCAACAATGTGCAGTAAAGGGTTATAAGAAAATAATTAAACTTGGAAATGTCAAACATTTATTGATCAATTTAGACAAATAATTAGGAAATTGGAGAATAACTTTAAATAACTTTTTGTCAGCTGGTAAAGATTGTTTGCTAGTTTGGGAGCACTGTTAGCTGGTCAGACTAAGCTGGGTAAAGCAATCAAACGTTAGCAAAAAATTCATTATGATTTATTATGGGTTTACTATAATATTTTCTTTAGCTATGGTTTTGCTATAGTACTATTACCAAATGTACTTTGCATTTGTTAGGCTAAATTTTGTGTAAGCTACTTCAAGCATACTTACTTTTTAACATTTCTTTTCACCATAATTAGCCTGTTAGCTATGTACCAAACAAGGGAGAGATTCTATGCTTAAATAAATGCTTTCCTTATTTAATAAAAAAAAAAAAAGTCTCTTGGTCATGTTACAGAATTAAACCCGTATCACTGAAAAGAAGTGTATGTCCAGCAAGTTTGTGACTAATAGAGCCTTTTCATTGGATGTGCTTGAATATTGTGTGATTGAGTCAGATGAAGTGGTTTATTTTTGAAACTCATTTTTTCCTAACTCTTTCTTCACGGAGTTTACACTTTAAATAGTTTCCCAATCATTTAAATTCCTGCTCAGTAGAAATGCCACTTTATAACTATAATTTTTTTCACCGTTAGTCTTTCCAAAACTGAAACATTCAGACTGAATATTGTTGCTTAATTATTTTCTTCAGGCATAACATTACAGAAGGCCAAACAGAAAGTGTGTGAGCATGCATGTGCTCTGATGTGAGTGTTTTTTAGTTGAATGTGGTCTTGTGTTGAGATTAAATGTGCATGTGTAGAGAATGAAGAGCAGATGGTAGAATACAGCTCTCGTGTGAGTGCAAAACTATTTTCCACTGATACGCTGTGAAGCTATTGAGGGATTCCTCACCTGTGTTTTGCTGTAAATGGCCATGTACTATGTATATAACTGCATATAATTTCAGCGGACCATGTTGTAGAAAATTGCATTCAGGTGTAAATTGATCATTGATAGACTGGTATGGAGAGGAGAGAAATGATGCAGTTTCCTCCTCATCTTCAGCTGACTGTGATAAGCTGTAACATCCTCTAATTCCAGCAGATAGAATGACATTTTTTTCAATTTGCTCCCACTGACTAAAGCCATGATGAATGGCTGAATGGTCCATTTCCTTACACTTTTTCTTGCTAACCTCGCCTGACAGCTTATATATTGCCTACCTAGTAATTTGCTTGACAATAATTGCTAGGCAGAGACTTGCCTTAACAGGGTTCCTCACCACCCTCTGTAGGTGAGAAAATGCAATTACAGACATGATGAGCCCCGGCGTGACTGACCAGCAGCATCTGCCACCGCCATTCCCAAACCTCTCCCGTTGCTATTAATGGAGAACCAGCAGCAAACGAACATCCTAACACGTTTTCTCTAATAAAACTTTAATTAAAAGTTATGAAGGAATTTCATTGATTAACAGCTTCAGTGATTAAAGTGCATGTCTGGCATTTATTCCTTGGCTCACAGTTTTGTTCCCCCTGTCGGTTGTCTAATTGTGAAGGGTGTGCGTATTGATAAAGCAGCCTGATGAATGCTGATATGAGCGAGCGCTGATGGAGTGATCATATTGCACACAGAACCAGGTTTGAGCAGGACCAGCTGGAGTGGCTCACTCCAGTGGGACTGCACATATCACGGCTACCTCTGGTGTCTACGCAGAAACACATTTCTGAAACCTCACCTAACACCTCTAATAACCTCTTTATGACGCACCACAGTGCTTTCTTTGCGGTTCTCTGTTCCGCACTTAAAGCATAGCCTAATGATCAAGCTAATCCATGCTACTCATTTAGGTAGTAATCTTTCAGATTTTGTGGTTGGTGCAGGCACAGAGCATTAATTAAAAGGATTATTAAGTTTTAGGTTATAGAAGCCACATGGGATTCTGCTTTCTAATGTTGGTGTCAAAGTGCTGCAAACAGCATGAGTGAAGAGAAAACAGGTAATTCAGTCATAATCAGCAGAGCTGCCACGGTGAGCTGAGGCTCCTGAAGAATGGTCCAAATACCTGGCGTAGACCGGCTTGTGCTAAATTAGAATTCACAGTGGGCTGACATTCTCATTACTTCAACCTCTACAGGTAATCAGTGTACAGGGAGAAGGCAAAAATGATGTGGGCAAGGCTACCAATATCAGTGCTCTTGGTGAGAGGGAGGAAGGGAGAAAGCAAGGGTGTTATGTCAATGGTAATCCAGTAATTAGAACATGGCACAATACAAATTTTGTAACAAGGACATGCAGCCTTTTAGCGCACAGAGCAGCAGGTCAAAGTCAGCCAATGACAGAGGTTTGATGGGAGTTTAACAGTTTTTGAATCATTTAGCAGGACAAAAGGGGTCGGGTAGGGAAAGGGAGCCGGAGACAGTACACTGATAAATGCTCTCTTCAATGATGTTCAGGGCACAGGAGTTCACTCACCTGTTCTCACTCATTCTGTCATCAGTCTGAGACAAGATGTATTACCAAAGAGAATGTGTAATTACACAAGGGATATACCAGTATAATTACAGAGTACAGGATGATTAGAATATTATATATACTGCATATATACTGGATATATACATACATGCAGCGTGTATATTGATTGTATATTAGATTGTATACATTTCTGCGCATTTTAAAGTGACTCTTCTCTACAGAAATAAAATTAAATAAAGTATTTAGATGTCCACAGAATTATAAAAAGAGTCTAAAACTACATAATTATTTAGTATTCACCCCTTTGTCTTTTAGCAAACTAAATTAGGACTAGTATTTAATATTTGAGAGCTTACATTCAATATGTTAAACAGGGAATGCTTGTGTTCATTTTTAGTGTCCAATTGTACGCTTGCAAAATAAATATCTCATGCTTTAGGACGTCTCACAGGTAAAATGGCAGATCAGATCATTCCTGCTGTCATGACGACCAAGCAACTGCCCATGAAGCTTCAAGATAAAGTTGTTAGGAGGGAAAAAAATATTGAGATGGGATTTAAAACATCAGCAAACCTTTGAACCTTCTTAGGAGTACTGTGAAATCCATTAAAAGAAAGCGGAAAAATATGGTACAACACAGACAATACCAAGATCAGGCCAAACTGTGTGCTCAGGTAAGAAGATCAATTGTCAGAGAAGTGTCAAAGAGTCCAGCTATGACACAGAAGGAATTACAGAGCTCACTGGCTGAGGTAGGATAACTGTGCAGACCTCAACAGTATCATCAGCTCTTCACAGATCTAGCCTTTTCTGAGAAAGGCTATGTTAGAAAATCTGAGAGTTTTTGTACAAAGATGTTGTTGTCTGGTCAGACTAAAATACAGCCATTTGGTCTGAAGCCGAAGCATAATGTTTGGTTCAAACCAAATTCAGCCCAACACCCAGGAAACACCATGACTGTCATCAGGCACATTGATGGTAGCATTATGCTCTAGAGTTGCTTTTCAGCAGGAGGAACAGGAAAGAGCTTGTTACCATCACAGGTAAAATGGTTAGCCAAATATAAGCAAATTGTTGCAGAGAAACTGTTCCAGTCAAAGCCCAGACTTGAAAATCTGTGGCATGACCTGAAAATTGATGTTCACCAACATTCTCCACCTAATTTGGCAGAGTTGGGGAAAATCAGCATTGAGGAATGGAATAAAATGTCAAAATGAAAATGTACGAAGNCGAAGGGGTGAATACTTATCAGTTAAGCAGATTTAGATATTTTATCTTCAAATAATTCTGAGAACATCTATCTATGCTGAGAATATATAAAAGGGATAAATCTTTTTTACATTGATTACACTGGTTTGATGGATGACTGAAGGATAAGAGTGAAACAGATGCGGCTGTACTGTTATACAGTATTATACTGTAATGTCAAGTAAATTGTAAGCAGCTCCTGTGACACTTTACATCATACCACAGTGATCATTTAAAACAATGCCATTTTATATAACATCAAACAGTGCTTGTCTGCCAAAGAGCTTAACATTTTAATCACTCTATTGATGGCTAAAAGAAAATTATAAAATATCCACTCTAAGAGTCAACGAAAGGTGAAACGTGTATTTCTGCTCCTGTTAAAAAGCTGTGTATTGTACAGTACCATGGCACAGCCACGGTGTTACTGCAGTTACTGCTGTGTTATCTACTGTATGGCTTCATTTAGACCTGCTAATTAGCTAATTAGCTGGTGGTTAAAAGTGATATGAATGGCTCATCAATCTTCTCATCACTAAAAATAAACACCCAGCATCAGAACAGCATGAATTATTAAAGTGTAGATGGTGGAGGGCAGTGAGAGAGCTGATGAGAGGCTGATCAGAAGGAGCTGGGGCCTGGGGACTCTCTCTCTTTCTCACTCTCTCTCGCTCTCCCTCTCACTCTCACTCTCTTTTCCACCCTCCACTTTGGCCTCACCAAACTTTACTTTACACACAGATGGTTCAGTCAGCTGTAGCCTAGTAAAGCAGATAAATTTGGTGTTTATCAGCATGCTGACTGATACACATATTTGGGCCTGAGTTTCTAGCTTCACAACACCAACAACAACATCCAGTAACTAGAGGTGAAAGGTGGCTAAAAGTACTCACCTCACTTTAGGAGAGTAAAATGTACACTGCTAAAATCGATAAATTGTGGGAAAATGTAGTTTCCCCTAAACTGCTGATTCCACTTACACTGGCAGAAAATATCTTTCCCTGATACACTCATGGCCACTTTAAAAGGAACACCAGACCACCTGCTTATTAATGCAATTGTACAATCAATCAGCCAATTCTATGGCAACAGTGCAATGCATATAACCACACAGATACAGGCTTCATGATCAAACATCAGAGTGGGGGAAATATGTGATTTCAGTGACTTTAACTTTGGCATGGTTTTTGGTGCCAGATGGGCTGGTTATTTCAGGAAGTGCTGAACTCCTGGGATTTTCATGTGCAACAGTTTGTTGGTCTATAGAGTTTCCACAGAGTGGTGCGAAAAGCAAAAAACATCCAGTGAGTGGCAGATCTGTTGGCAGAAACCCCTTATCGCAATGAGCAGAAAAGCAGCTCAGAATACACAACACATTGAACTTTGTAGCGGTTGGGCTACAGCAGAAGACCACTCCTGACAGCCAAGAACAGGAATCTGAGGCTACACTGGACACAGGCTTACCGAAACTGAACAGTTTAAATGATTCAATGCAATGTTTTTCAAATCTTCAACTATCCACTTTCTGTGAACCTGTGCCCAATGTAGCGTCAGATTCCCGTTAGCAATACTGTGATAAGTGTTCCATATAACATAGCTAGCTAGCTAACACAACTACAAGACTGCTAGCTAAAACAGGTACAGGAGGATTGGCTGTTCTGCTGTATGTTGGAGATTATCGTATGTACCGAAGTCTATTAGGGCCGTTGATTATCAGTATAAATGAAAATGAATCTTCTTAATGAAGCACAGACACAATAACGCTGGTGCAGTCAGCCCCTTATTTGGTCCTCAAAATGGCAGCGATTACACATTGTGACATCTATGAAACGCAAGGATAATTAATGAAATGTCATCTAATTAATTCTAATTACATTTTTGTGACAATGAAATATGTTTTCAAAGTCCATATTAAATACATTATTACAAAATTGACATAATTTTTTGTAAACATATTTTTAGGATCTCAGGTGATCTCAGATCTAGATCATGAGAATGCAAGCATAATCTCTGTAAGAACCACAAAGACTCATTCTTGGATTTTCCTACTCCTATGTTTCCTTTAAGCAGAACAGTATCTGCAGCAAGAGAGATAGAGAGAGAGAGAAAGAGAGAGAGAGAGAGAGAGATTAGGTTAAAAATAGTTAGCATATGGCAGAATATGATTGAGTTTCCAGGGCTTTGAAAATTCACTCTAATTATTCAACAGTCTCCTTCTGTCATGCAGCCCTATGTGTTCCTGCTCTGGCAAACTTGAGTCACTCCCACTATTATACATAATTCGGCTGCTTAATTGGCACGGATCATGTGAAAAGTGGGCTAGGGAAAATCCTCCGAGACTAATGGGGCCACATATAAGTGCTTCCATCAGAACAGCAGTCCCTTAGGTGAGGAAAGTCAGCAAATATTTCATCTGCTGGACTATCAGAGTGTCTCACCTCTGCAACCTGACTCACACTTGCACAGTGAAATGAATATGTGCAGCATGTGAAGTGAGCGTGTGTAGACTTCTGCTGGCAGTTGTATTTATAGCTGGAGTAGGAAGATGACGGATGTTAATGCCAATGGAATTATGCAGCGTTCTGTTGCTGCCATAATGATATGTTGGACTTGAGCAGAGAGGTTAACTAAACTAGTCATTTAAGTTATAAGTGGGCCAGTGGCATACTTAAGAACAGGAAACATGCTCCTCTTCCAGGTATAGAGAACAATGAAGCATTCACAGGAATTCAAGACGTATTGTTTATGTATATATGTAAATACATTGTAATAGTGGTCCCTAAAGACACATAATTCTTAGCTTGAATCTAGAGCTTTGAAAAGGTGCTCTCGCAAGCAGTAGAGCACGTTCCTCTCTAACCTTGGGTTCACAGAGAGAGTCATTAAACAGAGAAAAACTCTAACCTTGACCAGAGTGAGAGCCTGCCATATATCTCCCAACCTGCAGAAACACATACCGCACTTTATCTGAAACCAAAAATGGGATACGTTTCACAGAGAAAGAGAACGAGGAATTCATCTGAAACAAAGATAAGACCTTGTAGAGTTTTATGATGTAACGATTATATCCCATTGGCCAAAGAAGGGCAGGAGGTTATGTGGCAATAACATAAAAGGTTCAAGCCAAGTCAATACAAATTGCTGCCACAATAGGAATCAATTTTTGACATTTCACCTTGAATATGAGGGTCCACTGACCTAGAAAATCAAATTTACAGCAAAGTCACACTATGTGGCTGCATCCTGTTGAAAGTTTTATTGTAAGAAGTTGGAGATGCTGAAGGGCATATGTATACAGTTTTGGGAAATCTCCCTATGGTGATGTGATAACAATATCTTACCACCTCCTTTATTGCGACTACACAAACACACAACCATTCACATGGATTTATTCATGAGTTTTGGGTACCTGCTAACTGACGTAATACAGTTCACATTTAGAAAAATGCCCATACATTTTGAATAGTCTTGTAAATCATCATCATTAATAATGAATATTAGCTCATATTACATAATCATGATTTGGAAAGGAACTTTCTTTTGTAATATTGTTCCAGTACCTGAAACTACATATGGAAAATATATTAATAGAAATAAATTATTTCTATACCAAAGCCATATATTTGACAAAGAAGAGACTATTTGATAACACATAATAATAATAATAATAATAATAATAATAATAATAATAAATGTCTGTACTGTATAATAATAAAACAATTATAACATGCAGAGCATATCAGACACTAACACTAATAGACCAGAAAACACTACTAACAGCACAATTTGTGAGAGGGAATAGGATCATCCCAATCACATGAGCTGTAAATTCCTGCGCTTCTGCTGATCACACTGCCTCCGGAACAATTGGCTGATCAAACACGCAGATCAAAGCAGGATTACGGGTAATCCACAGGCAAGTGCAGGCTCTGATCCACCACAAATACACACTGCAAACACAAGTACACATTCAGCATATGGCTCAAACCTAAAGCTCTGTCTCTCTCTCTCTCTCTCTCTCTCTCTCTCTCTCTCACACACACACACACACACACACACACTGAGAACCTCAGAATCTTCCATGCCACCACACGTGCAGAGCAGAAACTCTGACACATTGATCTCCACTAGTGAGGAAAGCTAGCATTGATTACAAGAGTATCAGCTAGAGGAAGGCAGAGAGTCCCTTATGAGAGGATGGAGATTGAAAGGAAGAAAAGATTCAGCAAGGCTTACAAACAGAGACAACACGTTCATGTCGTGATGTTAGATGATCATGAGAATCCTGACCTTTTTTTGTTTCTCTTATTGCTCCTGCAGTATTCCCACACTGCCACTGTTAAGAATAATATATATGTATAGTCTATATTGTCAAAAGTTTTTGAACACCCTGTATTAACATTTTTTGGTTAACCTTTAAGAAATTGGTTCAAGTTGAGTACACTAGAATTATAAAATGTAATTATGTAATAAAATAAAATAAAATATATATAAAAAATTATAATAATATAATATAACCAATAAAAATATATAAGTGAGTTGTGATTTATTTTTTTTTATTACTTTACTGGAAAACAAAACTAGCTCTATCTGGAAAAATCCTATCTGGATCACTCTATTTAGGTTCTTACAGCACACAACACACACAGTATATTTGTCTTACATCAGACACTAACATTGTCTAATATAAAATATAATACAAATGCACTTGCCTTTAATAAAGAAATATAGTGTACAGCACAGACGCCAGTAGGTGGACTGGCTATGCTAACACGTGTGCATGGAATGGGGTCTCCGTATCTCTGTATCCTCACACCACAACCCTTAATGTAACAGTATATTCTTAGAAAAATAAGTTAACTCTAAATCTAGAACCTATAAGAGATTGTTTGTCCCTCAGAAGGTTAAAGGTTTTATGTAAAACCTTTTAATTGAGTGCTGAACTCATTGGATGGTCCTTTTTTATCTAAGAGTCTTTGCCATCTTAAGTTATTTTAGTAGAATCATTGTTCAACAGCCCATTATATATATGAAAAGATTTCCCTACAGGCTTAAGGTGTTTTTTTTTATTAAGATTTGAGGGAATTGAGGGCCATAATAAAATTAACACACAATAGCGTGTAGTCATTACAGAAAAACATAATATCAGTACTGGAATTTGAAATTGCATCCGTAATGTGCAGACCTTGAGAACCTTGAGATGACGGAGGATGGAGGGTGAGGCAGATCAGGTAGCGGATGTGTGAGAATAAGATGATCCCAGAGTCCTTCTGTGACAGGACTTGGTCATGTACAAAAACAAGCGTTTCCTCTTTTGTCAGCAAGCCTCTTTCACACAGTCAGGAAACGGGCAGTCTGAACAACACTCAAATAACTCCCTTTATTTTCCTCTTCCTGTCTGTATTTGTGTGAATGTTATTTGTTATGTGTGCATGCGTGTGATCGTGAGAGGGAGAGACGGTGTTGCTGTTAAGTGTCTATTGTGTTTCCTTGGGAGGAGAACAGCAGGAAGTAAAGGGTAATAAATGATGACATCATTAACTCTCATATGGCTCTCTACACAACTATGAGTGTGTCTGCTTCCTGATTCTGTGAGGAATATGGACCTGTGAGGAAAAAGTGCAGTACTGTATAGGGATGCAAACAAATCACAAAGACCCTCAAGTTAATAATAAATTATTTTCAGGAAATGATATTGAAATGGCTGCAGTTATAATATATATGTTAACATTTCCAGGCAACAGAAGACAAGAGAGTAAACCTTTCAAGGCAATAATTTACATATCGATATGAGTATATGTGTAACTGGAGGATGCAGAAGAATTCCACAACATGACAACACATGAGACACAACTGATTACAAAAAGTAAACTGACAAATGTAATGATCAGCAGGAATGTGTGTGTACCTCAAAACATAAGAAAGCAAGTATAGTTTTTTTGGGGAAAAAAACAACATAACTGACATGATTGTGTATGAATTTGAAACAAAGGTAATGTAGTTGTTTGATTTTGTGTGAATGGAATCTTAAGTAAAGGCTAACTCAATCCCAAAATGTAAACTTTGTATTGTTTCTTATAAATTGAAAATATGTCCAAATTGTTACCAGTTTGCAAGTGTTGAACACAACAACAACACAATGCTACAAACATTATAGAAAAATGCACCTTTATCAACATTAAAACTGAGTAAAATGAGCACAAACATAGCAATGCCACTGTATGGCCTAATTTACTGAAATGTAAAGCACCATTTCCCTTTAAATATATTAAAATAATTGCTCTTTTTCCTGTTCTATTTTATTTTATCTCTGTGCATATTGAGTTCAGTCTCACCCCCTCTCCCTCCTCTCTCTGAAAATTATTACCAGATAAGCATGAGGTGTGATCCTAATTGGTCAGTAATCAAACCGAGGACAAGCACGGGTCCACTTCAAATAAGGCCGTTAACTAATGAGATGGCATGTTTAACTTTTCTGCACTACTCTGCCTCACACTGCCTTTCTCATTTCCTTCTCTCCTATGTGACCTCTCCTCTCCTTTCCCCCTCTCTTCTCCTTTACTCCCCACCAGTCTGACGATTGGTAGCATTTCAAAATAATTGCACAGTTATCCTCAAATTAATGCCTAACTGTTTTACAACACACAGAGAGAAAAGGCCAAGCCAATTATTATTCTGTTTTCACCTTACAGAAACTGATATTATGCTAATGATCCTCCCAACATGAGCAAGAAAAAGCTTTATTTCTGCCACCAGATGCTCCCAACCCCCATTCTTTCTCTGATATGAAAATGCACCACACATACACTCACATTTTTTTGCATGTGATTGTGAATCTGTGCACCAGAAATTAATATATATCGAGCTAATTGACGTTTACCAATGAAAGACTTAAAATATTCATTGCATGCATAGTTCTGGTTTTGTATAACTGCTCTAATTTTATATACGTTTTTGGAAATCTGGTGGAAAGAAGGTAATGTTGGTGGTAAAATAGTGGTAACAGTTACTAAATAGTTATTAAATATTTGTTGTATTGATATATCCAGAGATTTGTCATTGTTATTTTCTTACAATAAATAAGTCACATAGAAAAAAAGAAATGAAAAGATTCATTTAAATGTAGTAACGGAGAATCATGGCATATGAGGCACATCATGGCTGCATGGCTGCACTGCATGAAGAACGAGGGACCTCACACTTCCACTATCAAGCCTCCTACTTGAAAACACACACACACACACACACACACACACACACGCACGCACACACACACTCCACATGAACATACTGAGCGTTTATTAAGCTGAGACTAGAAAAGCTGCAAGACCCTTCAGTTATTAAAAAAAAAGATTAAATAAATAAATATTCCCAGCATCCAGAAGAGTGTAACTTTTCCCAGAGACTAAAACCCCTCACATTAGCTGCAATGTGCAAATGATCAGGGACTTAATGAGCTCAGTCCAACATAACATCTAGTAAATAGCTAAATTATACTCTTTGCTAACTCTCCCACTTCATCCAGGCTGAGTTGGGAATTTTTAAAGTCCAAAATCAGCTTTACCTCTCCGCTCTTCTCTCCACTTGCTCGTACAGCATAACATCCATCTGTCTAATGGGCCAAACCCAAACTCAGGCTTACTCATTTACCATCAGCCAGTCTCTGATGTGATGTGTGTGCATGGTTTGGGTTTAGTTTAATCATGATGTCAGCTCCCTAATAAACGGTGATTACGAAAGGAAAGATGCTGGTTTTACATGTTACACAGAAGCTTGTCTCTGAGGGCAGCGCAGTCTTTCTCTGACAAATGGCGGCAAGCTCAGATATTTAACTACATCTGCTTATTAACCAGCTCAGCCCCCCATAATTGGCACTTGAGCCTCTCATATTAAATCTGGCTTCTGCTAGGATCATTTATCAGAGAGCAGGCAGACTGTCAGCAGCCTCGAGTTAAGGCAGGGGAGCTGATGGACCCAGATTAGACTCCGATTGAGGGAAGGCTAGGGGAAAACGGGGCAGAATCACCAATCACACATCTGATCTCATATTCATACCACATGGTTGGCATTATGTCTAATGAGTGAATATGACACATTGCAATCAGCCATAGTCAGCTATGGGAACTGGATTTTCAGTATTGCATTACTCCAGAACCAGTTGCATGGATGTCTTATGTTCACTTTTGTACCAGTTTTCAAAGAAAGCTTTAAATTTTTGACACAGTGAGAGAAAAAAAGATGGTGCCACACTTGCCAAATACCATCAAGCCCTTTATCCTAGTCTCTAAAAGTTTTCCAGGCATTCTAAAAAGGAAATATGGTAATGACACACACACATAAACAATGAATAATTCATGGGGGTAAACATTTTGCTCCATCTGAAGAGCTTATGCATAATTTATATGATTATTTCACTGTATTTTAGCATTTGCTTTTAAGCCACACTCATACTAGGCCATTTTATCAATGCCCTCATATGCTGTAATCATAATTCACACAGCTCGTGGAGAGATAGACTGCTGCAAGGATAAATGCTTATTGTATAAGGGATTTCATAATTCATCAGAAAAAGAATAACAATTGTCAATATGAAATGGTTTTGTTCATGAATAAATGAGGCCAATTATTTATGAATGGAAAACTGACAATTCGGTTTTTATTCAGAGTGAAGTCATTTTTTGAAAATAAGACCAAAATCTCACACTGCATACACAACTGTCTTTTTTTGGGGGGAGTAGGCTACATATTGAACAGTTACTAAAAGAATGTGCTTAGAAGTGCATCCAAATAAAAAGATATAGAACTATATTTATTGGGCATGTGTGCATGAGTGTGTGTTACTGCCAGAGCTTGAGAAACAGGAGTAGGTAAATGTACATAATTACAGATCATGATGGTGACCAGCTGCAGGTAAGAGACCCTTACCATCCACTCTTCTCTCTCTCTCTCTCTCTCTCTCTCTCTCTCTCTCTCTCAGCCATGGTTTGGCAGTCTCTTTGCTCTTCTCCCAGAGCCTCAAGCTGTCGAACGGGCTGTGCCAAGTCACACATCTCCCCTCTTTTCTCTCAGATGAAGGAGGCTGATGGACCTCAGCATGCCGACCTCACACCCTACCCTGCTGCTCTAACCCTGCTGATGGCCTGAAGATGGATCTAGAAAATTCCAACAGACAGACAGAGAGGGGGGGTGGGGGGGTGGGGGATCGGGGTTTGGGAGGGATAGAGGCAGCCAAACACGGAGATTTGCTTTGAATAACCTCTTATATCGAGTGCGTGTTGGATAACCATTGCACAATATTCTTAAGACAGCATTCTTCTTGATCACTCTGTTTTCTGAAACCGCTCTTCCATTCCCACTTTGACATGACTATGTTCTACCTCATTTTATCCTTGGAAGAGATGGTGCGGCTGCGCTAATGTGATTAATAATGATGACATGACAGTAAATTAATAGCTAGTTAAGTCATTAGAGAGAGGTGTTCAGTCATCATGCTATTCATTTGCATACCATCTCACATTAAAGACACATTAAAGGAACAGGGACCGTTTCTTCCCACTGTGAGGTGTCTCTGATGTTAAACACCAGCATTTCTACCTTAAAATGCCACGCTGAACAGTTTTTGCTGTTTATAACGCAAAGAACAGTCTCTAATCATGAAAAATAGCTCAATGAATTAATTGAAGCAAATCAAATTAAGCTCAGATACACAATGCTATGCTCTTCATTAGAGTAACACAAACAGCAAGAATTCATTTTGACCATATACTCACACACACTGCACACAGGGAAGAAAGCATTTGTGTAAACATAATGTAAATGCAGATGGTGACATCAAAGTAGTAGTTGTCACGTTAAACATATTGGATGCCATGTGTAGGTAATTTCTATACTTTTTTAAAATGGTTTATAAATAAATATTTGTGCTTCCCCCCACCTTTCTGTCCATGTGTTACTATAGCAGATCCTCATGGTACCTACAGGGGGCTCTAGTGTACTACACATTCAGCACTAGAGCCCTCCATTCTCACAGCTGCTCTCAGTGGTGCGACCCTGTACACAGCTCCCCCATTTACACCTAAACCAGCAACCTAAACAAACACTGCATAAATCCAGTATGTGGCTTTTACATTAAAAAAAATACTTCATTAAAAAAAACAAGTACTTTTAAGAAAAATATTTAAAAAATATTATCTTAGCAGTTACATCAAGGTGAAAAGCTCACTCTGACAGGAGCCAACATGGGGGCCAGTATTTTTGTGTTTCATTTTGCTAGCCTGTGTATGTACACACAGTCTACATGTAAGTGTATGGAAAAATATATAGCCAGTATGTAGAATGCCTACTTGTGTTTTTGGGTGTGTTTACGTTTCATGTATCCTTCTGCCTGTGAAATTCTCTGCTGCTGAGGAGCAGTTGATCACTGGGTCGGAGAAGCGCCTGAATTTTAATGATGTTGAAGATGATATTGTGTGTCCTTCAGCTTGTTATACTGACACCAGCACTCCATAAATCATCATACCAGGCTATCGTAAAATCAATACCAAAGTGCAATCTCAGCGCCAGTGCGTAATACGTTTTGCAGACATCTAACAGCTTAAACTTTGCTGTAATGCTGCTTGACCTATAGGTTAAGAGTTAAGATCAGAGCATGCTTAATTTGTTTGGTAATAGAGACTTTCTAATCCGTAATGGAGTGTCTATTAGCTGGGCTTTGGTGGGCGCACTGGTGATCATTTGGTGGAACAGTCACAGCAATTAAAGTTTGTATCTTTGTCCTGGAGTGAGAAAAGCTGCCTTAGCTGCTCAATAAATGTTAATCCAGTGAAGAGAGCTGTGTGTCTTTGAACAGAACTCACACTGGGTATTTTCCCATGCGTTCCTTTTATCCCTCTCTCTGTGCACTGGCCTCTCATAGAGAGTAGAATCTGGATGCCATGTAGCTCTTTGTAAACATACACCCAAAAACACACGCACATACACTTATGTGCATGCATACATACATGGACACACACCTGCCATAGATGAAGTACTCATTAGTCTCATTATTAATGGACTTTGTGTAAAACATGGCCCATAAAAACTGGTGGAAGTTGTTAAGGTGTGTGTGTGTGTGTGTGTGTGTGTGTGTGTGTGTGTGTGTGTGTGTGTGTGTGTGTGTGTGTGTGTGTGTAGATCAGTAGCACTCTGGGAATTACCTCCTAACAGACTGTGCAGTTTCGCATTTATGTACCTCTACATATTCTGAATTCATTGCTATATTCCATCAAAAAAAAAAAAGAAAAAAAAGAAATTGTAATACCCGCCTAGTGGGATTCATTTTATTGCTCTAAGCAGGGCAGCATTGTCGTTTCAAAGAAGCTACATATGTAAAGGCCCAGGCACAGGAGAGGAGCTACCCATGCAATCTGTGAGCCGTAAACAGCTTATGAAAGTCAAATGGAAATGTGGCATAATCTGACAAGTGGAGTCTGTGCTTCAAAAACAACTCTAACAACCCACACCGAAAAAATAAGCACACACACACACACACACACACACACACACACACACACACACACACACACACACACACACACACACACAAGCACATAGACATACACACACACACATACACACATATATAGAAACACAGATATACAAGCACGTGCATGCCACAGGAAGTGACACACTCACACACACACACACACACACACACACACACACAGAAACACTGAAAAGCAGACCTTTGCCTAGGGAAATTAACCAGGTGCTTACCATACACTCCAGTATCTAATTTTGTAGCCAATGAAGAAGCAGGAGAGAGTTTTAGTGTTTAGCACTAACATTAGCTCCATCATTAGTGAAATGCTGTATCATAAACACAGCTTAGCGTCCCACTGAGATACTCAGCACTCAACACGCTCATCATACGCTTCCTCTACTCTCTGCGTGATGGGCTGCCTCAAGCACAGTAAAAAGAAAAGCCGATGTAATCAAATGCCTTAGTACCCGTCTGTTTCATAGCAACATTAGTATATTATAGCACATTTTCACAAAGACAAGAACACAACCACGAGTTTCAACACACGACTCTCACATGTCCAGTGGTGGTGTGTATAATGGCTTTCCTTGAGAAGGACGGGGTCAGTGCAGGGCAGGCTGTGAGCTTTAAAGTCCTGTCCTGTTAAGCTGGATAACGCATACCTACAGCGCTTTTCTTCCTGTTGCACCCCTGTAAAGAAAATCTAAACAAAACATTTAAGATGTTTGAGATATGTGCGCTTTAATGTATAGGCTAGAAGTCAGTTTATGATAGCAACACCTAGAGTGTGTGTTAATGCCGATGTAGGAATAACCAAACACCCCTCAACACACACACACACACACACACACACACACACACACACACACACACACACACACACACACACACACACACACATAATTGAGTGGTATTTGTGTTTTAACATTAGACCAAATATATGAGGTATTGCAGCTCAGAAAAGTCAATAAAAGCAATGCATTTTTTTAATCATTGCTGCAGGGAAATATTTAGCCCACATGATTGCCATTTCCAGCATAATAAATACTGAAATAGCATTTATATTAAATAAAACGATTGGCTGTATTATGATTAGACCTACTACAGGACTTCCCCACTGAAGTCTCTATTAAAAAAAAACAAAACAATAGTAATAATAATAAAAAAAAACTTTAAAAGATGTTGGTGGTAAACAATAATGAAAGGAAAATGTACAGTATATTAAGTCTATTTTCATTTTCTTGTATGATTTTTACGAACAATAACAATAATGAACAATAATTATGGAAATAAGGTAAATCACACAGTGGACTATAGAATATAGAGAATAGAATATCAGAATATAAATTGTAATAATATCTCTTTTTTTTAAATAATGCTATTTACTCTATTTCATGGGTTAAGCTGCTAATTTATAACCGAAAGGCCCACTCAGTGTTTCCATCAGCACTTGTTACTACACTGCTCAGTTTGTCTGCTGTGTGTACACATTCGAATAAACACAGCTTTTATTAGAGACCTGGGCTCAAAGGCATCCCTTAATGCCTCCATTAACACAAACGACACAGACAGACATTACAGAGACAGACATAGAGAGTGACTGTAAAACTGTAATCTGTGCAGTATGTGAGAATGACAAGGCCTCCCTGGAGGCTCTTCTTTAGATGACCAGGGTCTGCGTGCCACGAAGAGAGAGTGCTTGTGTGTGAGCGTGTGTTTGTATTGTTTTATAGGTGGAGAGTGGGTTGTCAGTGTGGGAACTTGAGGGCGCCCAAAGCGTGACCTCCTACTTTTCAAAAAAAAAAAAAAAAAGCACACTTTTCATCCAACTGCTGAGTATGACAGAAAAGTACTTTTCTTCTCTTACTCCTGCTTTTATATTTTATTTTAAATCCTTAAACACCCAGAAACTATCAGCGGATCCAGATTTACATTTCTCACTCTCATAACAAACCTTCCATTCATATGAATTTCACTGTAGTGAATAACTCGTAGTAATTATGGTATAATATGCTTTAAGATTAATAGCTGAATAAACTGTTGATTTAAAAGGTTAAATGATTTTACATTGTTGATCAAGTTTTAAAAAGTCTGTCTGTATCTACAGATTTACAGGTTGATCTGAATATATCACTTTAAGCCACTTGAAAATGCAGTAAAGCTGGGTCTATTTGTTTCAAATTCATTCAGATTAATGATTCTTTTTTTATTATTATTATTTTCTGATTTCTGATATTAATCTGATGTTTAACGCAAGATGTAGCAAAATCACCCAATAACTCTGTGCAAAGTTAAAATATCTTATACTGTGTGCCAGGAAGAGGAAAAGCTACATCAAAACAGAAAAAGTTAAAGGTCTTTTATGATGAGGCTACACCACACACACACACACACACACACACACACACACACACACACACACACACACACACACGAAACCTTTAAGAGAAAATATCTATCAGGAGGAGGGAATTACATTGAGAGACAGAAAGAAAGGCAGAGAGAGAGAGAGAAATGAAGCAGGCTTTTCAGTGTTGGCTGGCAACATAACCTTCAGGAAGCTCCTATTTTTCATTAGAGTGGTGTCAGAACACTCTGCCTTTAATAACACTCATCCCAGCTCCAAGGGGAGCAGAGCCACCGCTTTAGCCACATAATGAATAGAGTCGAATGGGCCCAGACACACTTAACGCCCCACACACACACACACACACGCACACACAAACACACACACACACACATACAGTGCTAGCTGGAGCTAACCTAGCATCAGACACACCAAGCTACAGGCATGCTCATCTTAGCATCATTCACAGTGAGTGAGCACGCCTAGCTAGTCACATGTTAGCAGAGCTACTTGCCAGCAATAAGAGCAAAGTTCCACTTTGTCTCTGTATTACTGCAGCTAGCTGCTAGCCTTAGCCGAAGTGACTAGCTCTTAAACAGTCTGATTAGAGAAGTGGCCAGCAGCGCTAGGCTAATGAGGGGCCTCATTCATGATGTACACATTTAAAAGTGATCTTCAGCTATAAAAACGTGTCAGCTTCCTCGCACTGGAAAATTGCAAATTGGACAACATGCTGAGTGTGCGGAATGGCATTTTTTTGTGCTGACTGCATGTAGGTGTGCCATGATGGATGCAGCTTTGACACAGTCTCAGTGTTCGGGCTCTGGGCATAATGAGTAGCAATGTCCCCTGTGTCGAGTATGCAAAGAAAGAGAGAACTCGGCGCCTTTAATTAAAGGGAGGAAAAGGCAGGGCAGAGACATAGACACACATATGAACACACACATGAGTGCAATGATAGTAGTTCTTTTGTCAGTCGTCAGTAGAGCTATGGTTAGATAGGCTGTTCCTACAGGACTCTAATAAGGAAGATTATAATGTCAGAGCAAAGGGATGGCCAGAATATAGCTCTTGTACAACACAAGAAGATACGCCTTTTGACTCATTAGCCTTTGAAACTGAAAATAAGACATTTGTGCATGTACATAAGATCTGGATTAGCTCTGTCTAAATGACAAATGTCTAAATAGCTTAACAATAATTAGGTCCTTCTCATACCCTTTTGACATTTATATATAGTGCACTTAATGCATGTGTAAGACAAAGGCATAGTTTACAGTGCTAGCTAAGTGCTTACAGCTGTGTAATGCAGACCTCACACTGAAACCAGTCCATGAAAGTCCAGGTATGATCGATACATCTTATACCCAAAAAGCTCCTCTTATTTCTTGCCATTAACTTTTTTTTTTGTCACTACTTCTTACTTACTTTCTTCATTCTTTATTAATATCCTCTTGCCCATCCTCTCACTATCTTTCAGATACAGTATCTATGATCAGACCCCACCTGTGCTAATGTATCTATGTGAAGATTGTGAAAAGAAGGCACTATGAGAGAGAGAGAGTGAGAGAGAGAGAAGATGAGAGACAGACTGGCAGAAATGTGTAATTAGGACCAAAAGATTCAGAGCAGCTGGTGACACAGGCCAGAGGAACCAGTTTCACTGTTGAGATTAAAAAAAAATAAAAAATCCAATTGCATTTTGTCTTTCTCTACGGTAGTTACATTTGAGCTCTCTATGCCGCCATTAAACTGGAAATGGAACTCTGGCCCTCTGCAGCAGATGAAAATGTCATACATGGAAATGCTATACATCAGTTCAGATTTAGTCTAATGCACAGTATTATTTAAATTAGCCGCAATAATTAATGTGTCCTTTTCGGGCAGTGCTCAAAAAACACGATTATTCATAAAAGTGAGGTGCAGCACATTACTGTTCAAAGGGATAGATAAAAAAACTAAATGAATTAATTGAAACTATTTTTTTTTTCATGACACTGAGATTGCATAGTACCAGCTGGCTTTTTGAGTACTGTAGTCCAGAAGTGATAGCGTCCAGGTCCACAAAGCATCATCGCTTTTACTTCTCATGAA
>CM074949.1:15799099-15852220 GCA_037577455.1 Pangasius macronema
CAACAACAACAACAACAACAACAACAACAACCTTAAAGTGGAGTCATATGGAGATCACTGATCAGGTTATATTCCTAAAACGGTTACAAAGAGCAATAAACAGTTTTGCTAGTTACAAGCAATGAATTTTATCTGCTATAAGTTAATGGTTTGATGATATTATCAGTTGAAGGTTTATAACTTATGAGACTAAACTCTTAATGGTTGTAATATAACTGACAAATAAAGTGGCGGCAGTTAAAATATTCTCCCTAAGCTTTGTCACAGAATAATCGCATCGTCTTGCGTACTACTAGACAATATCGAACATGCAATCATTTCACCAATGCCAAAGACCCAAAATCCATTTGTATTTATCTATTTACAAATGACAGACGCTTTTCTGCCGGCTTTCACTTGAACCAATTTAATTAAAGCTCGTTAAGATGCTGAGTGGATAGCACAAGCCTATCGACAAACAGAAAGGACACCCTAATTAAAGGCTATTTAAATGTTTATTTCAGCACAGTAATGGAGAGACACATCATTTAAAATGCAGTTTGGAGCAGCATCTCCAAGCACAGTAAACGGCTATTATAAAACATTCTCTCCCTCTCTCTTTTTTATGGAGGCATATATAGGAATGGATCCCTCAGGAATTCTTAATGTGGTGTGATGTCGTGAGGAGGTGCCGGAGCCCAGATACGGCAGATAACAGGTATATATTCAGAGTTTATGGCATTTTGCATATGGTGAAAAATAAAAAAAGGGGAAAAATACACCTCCACTTGTTAAATCACCTTTCAAAGTTCTGCCTCAAATTTACATAACTGAAAAGGCCCTAAACTCTCCATTCAGAGCACACTGAGAATAGTGCTTTATCTTTCATTTTTAATTGACTGTCACAGCTGTGCATCTGCAGAGTCATTCAGATGGAGACAGGCAGTTTCACTGTCTTTATCATAAGGCTAATGCCACTGTAGGATGAATGGAGGTAATTATACGGCAGGAAGGTGACTTATTCTACTGTGTTCTCCTATTTGCAGAACCACTGTAGGTCACTGCCATACCACTGTATAATAATATTAACTAAGCTTTGGAGAAATCTCCACCTCCCCCACATTGGCTCAGAAACTAAAATGAGAAAGTGAGTGAGAAATTTAGTTTATAGTCCAAAATGTTCCTCAGATATATGGAGAACCCAGAAGCAAATTATGTTTAAGCAGGAAATTAACAAATATTGGCTTTGGCATACTGCTATGAAGTGTTACAGTGTGTGTGTGTGTGTGTGTGTGTGTGTGTGTGTAAAAGTTGAGAAGATGGACTATAGTGTGTGCTTTGTTGCTTTGTGTTAACACTCTGTGAGAGATATTGATTAAGATATGATAAGGAGGCATGCTGTAGATGCCCCCTGAGATGCAAGAGTTTCTAGAGAAGCAGAATGAGTAAATAAACCACAGGTTTGCCTCTCGAAAAGCTAACTCCATACCTCACTAACCACTATTCATCATAGCTCTTACAGCAATTTACATCCGGAATTACAAGCAAAGGAAATGAACATTTAGAATTGGACAACCAAGCACATAAACTGTGTTTGGTTGTCCAGTTCTACATGTTCATTTCCTTTATTTGTAATTCAAAAATGATTCATAGATTCAAGTCTAGAATCGTTTCTGATCTAGTAATAGGTTTAATCTAGAAACCATATGATCATTTACTGAATTTAAAAACTTACACCAGCACTTTTAAGTTGAAAATAGCATCTGGGGCCGGGATTAACAGACGAACTTAAGGGTTACGTAAGGTTATGATGCATTCTTAAGTCATTTAAGAATACAATATTTACATACACTTTTTTTTTTTTGTAAATTTCCATTTGGGTTTTTTTTTTTAACTTTCCATTGCTATAATATAAACAAAAGGACATCTTAAAAGCTTTATGTGAAATAAGTGGAAATTAAAACATGTTTTGAAGAAAAATAGTCTGTTATACATTTCTGCAGACTCAGATATCATATTTCATATTTGAGATAGATGTGTTTTCTGTGTTTGAAGTATTTTAATATAACATTTATAATGCAAAAACAGTACTAAAAAGTTTTAGGTAGTTAATCTGTAAAAGTAGTAGTCTGTAAAAATCTGTTTTCTTTGGTTTCTGCAAGTTTTATAGCAAACATTAAGAATAACATCACATCTTACGAATGTTCTGACTTACAGATGATGTTCTGTAATATTCTGATGAATTGTAAGAAATTTAGCTGTTTACAGCAAATGACTGAAATCAGCTTCTTTCTTAAGAATTTTGGGGTTGATTTTCAGCTGTTTTCTCCTTGTTTGCATTGATGCTGTGTCAGGTATAATGAAGGTAAAAGCTTATAAAAATACTTAGCTGGGTATATTTATTACCTAGGAAACATTGTATGCTAATGCTAATTGAATTGAAGTTAGAATAATCTGCAAATTGGTACCGATGGTACAGTACTTACTAGAAGAAAATATGGTTTCAAAGTTGTATTTAATCCATAAAATAATCCATTTTTGGCCAAAACCTTATGCCTAGTTTCTAAGGCTATGCATTCATAAACATTTTGTGTAATACATTTCTGTAAGAAACTCTTTGCAGCCCTCTCATTCTCATCACTGCTGTTGTGAACAACTCTGACTATTTGTCTAGAGCAGTGCATTTATTGAAACAATCAGCAACAGACATAACAAAAGAAATCAAATCAAACGTTTATTTCTTACCAGCCAAATTATGAAATATCAAAGTTTTTGAAATGAATGGTTTTCCATTAGTAGTTTTTCATATTCGCTATTCATTATGATTACTACATTTAATGCACTACTCTTTATCAGCCACCAGTGCTTTAGTGGTGGAAAATGAGAACATGCACTTATTAGCTACATTAGTAACAAATACTCATACATTTTTCCAAGAGATGTTTTCACTTTGTTGAAATAGTATTTATGCAATGAAAAATGAACATCACTTGCTGCACTAAAACTTTACAGTTTCTTTAATGTTTGGATTTTTTAAAATGTCATAACTTTTGTTTTATTCACTACAAAAATAAGCAGCACGGAGCATTGGATATTTTATATGGAATACGTAAAATTTATGGAATACTAAAAAAGCATGTTTGCTTCCTTTACCCCTCCCTGCACTCTACGTGCAAACATGTGTTCCAACTTCAATTTACACAACCCAAATATAATTAACGTCACACACATTTATCTTTATTACTGAAATAAATAGGTTTTTCATTATGCCACAGGCCCTCTTCTCTCCCACATCTCACCCCGCATGTGTTGCCATTACTTACACCTTCTGCCCCGGTCATTCTGGGCCTCCCTCTCTCTTTCACACCCTGTGTCACTCATTCGCCACCAAAAGTAACAAGCACATTCACGTGGAGAGACAGGCCTTAACTAGCCACCTTAACTAGCCATTTCCCTCTGAGAGAGGAGGAGAGATGAGAGGAAAGAGAAACAGGGATGAACATATTTGTTTGTGCATCGTTCTGGCTCTGTTATCTTCTCTTGCTCTGCTTCAGTCGTTCTGTAAGCAGAAGGCTGTGTGTGTGAGAGAGAGAGAGGGAGAGAGAGAGAGAGATTCATGGGCCTGACAGATGCCGGGTGCAGCTGGCTCTGTCCTTGATCATCCCAGCAGTCCGGACAGCGCTGTCATTCACCATTGCCCAAATTATCTCTGTATTGACTGCACAACCCTCTGTGACAGCAACGTAATGGCTAATTACCCAGGATGCTTTGGGTACTTTTAAACCCCAGAGTCCCTGCTTTTTCTCTGTCACCATCACTGATACTGTAAGATAGAGAGAGAGAGGGTGAGAGAGAGGAAGAAACATAAGATGTAGCAAGAAACGCAGACAGAAAGAGAGACCCCATCATGCCTCTCATCCTATGAGCGGGAGAACAAGTCCAGACAAAAGAAAGAAGATAAAAACACACACAGCTCAAATCATGCCTTTTCCAGGACATTATGCTGTGATTCACATCATCTCTCTCTCTCTCTCTCTCTCTCTCTCTCTCTCTCTCTCTCTCTCTGTCTGGTCTCTGAGGGGTTTGGTGGCCTGTCGCCTTGTGCAGATCTCGGAGAAAAAAAAAGCAGCACACATAAATTACCATTTTCTATTTGTCTGTCATCTATCCAGTAACTGTGCAGTGTGCTCTGGGCTCTGCTGCAATGTCTGGGGACCAGTCTGCGGGACTACATGGCCTCTCAGACAGGCAATTATCAGCATCACTCTGTGCTCATTGAAACATTCTAAATGCAATCATTAATTTTCTACCAAATTCCAGACAATTATTAAATCTAATGGACTCCCCAGCAACTTCCTCCCTCCCACGCTATTCTCCCAAACAGCGATCTGAAAACCTTAGCCATCACAAGAATACAAGGAAACAGTACTTAATGTTTGAAATATATAATGAAGGTTGGGAGCCAAAAACATGCATGATGGTAGACATATTTCAATTTCATGTATGGCAGTTCTATTGTCCTCCATGTAGCTACGTTTTAATCCAAATTACAGAGACTCACAGCACATTCTTCATGAAAGTGTAGCCTCAAGGACAGCCTTCACGAAACAACGCTTGCTTCTATCATGTCTAATAGTACAACACAACTGCATTAAACCTCTACTACTTAGAGAAAGAGAGAGAGAGAAACACTGAAGGAAACACAAGCAGCCAAGTGGAGGAGAAAGGAATGTGGGATAGAGTGAGCAGAAGAAAAGGATGAGAGAATGAAAAAAAGGGGAAAGGAAGGTGAGGGAATACACGGTTCTAAATCCCACTCTGACTGTTAGGGAAGATGATGAGGTCCCAGGAGAATGGAGTACAGGCAGAGAGAGAAAGAAAAAAGAGAGAGAAACAAAAGGAATGAGAGAAAAAAGAAAGAGATAGCTATTTTCACAAAACAAAAATTGACATTTATCTCATTATGTATTGATTCCATAATCACGGTCACTTCATCCCTAATAATAAGGTAAAACCAAACTGCATACACACAGGTTCCAGTGTACCTATACCCTCACACATACACACTTCCCAACACACTTTTAGCATTGAAGTATAGAGCCATTATTTACATTCTAAGTAAAACCAACTGTGTTTATTTAATTGCTAAACTCTGCCATTGAAGGTATCATTGCATACCTGGGGCGGGGGTGGCACAGTGATGCAGCAGGTAGCAGTGCCGCCTCACAATCCTGAGTCTGTAACTGAGTTTCTGAGTTTCTGTGCATGTTCTCCCTGTGTCCATGTGGGTTTTGTCTGGGTTCTCTGGTTTCCTTCCACTTCCCCAAAACATGTTGTTATGAGGACTATGTATGCTAAATTTCCCCTAGCTGAGAATGATTGTGAATATGTGTGAGCATGGAGCCCTGCAACAGAGTGGTGTCCCATTATGGGTGTGTCCTGCCTCATACCCAGGATAGGAAGCAGATCCACAACCACCCTAACCAGAAAAGTAGTTACTGAAGATGAATGAATATTCAAATGTGCTTGCTATTTACATTTAAACTATAAGCGCTAAACTTTAGCCTATATTCACTAACGTAAATTATCAAAACCACCAACATCTTGAAAGAGTTCGATGTCACATATGGTTCAGGTCTGTCCTGACGAGTACAGAAGTGAATCCTACTGTGGCATGTGCCATCCATCGCCAGGGTCCCAGAGTGCAACTGCCCTCATCCACACTGGAAGCAAAAGCTGGCAGGGTCCCGATTTCACCCGGGTGACCAAGCAGATGGGTGTCTGCATGGTGTTGTGACAATGCTGCATGAGCAGGAGTGTGAAAACAAGGAAGGCTTAGTATCAACTGAAGGAGATGAGTGTACAGTAGCCATGGAGTGGGGGAAATTCCTGTTTAAATTGCTGGAAACACAAATTAAACCAAGTAAATACTATACAAAAAGGCACACTAGTAAATGTTAGGTACAAACCATTTCCATAACTGATCATGATGTAATCCCATTACTGATATAATGTAATCTGCATAATAGTCTTGTCTGCAGAGATAAGTGCTTATATTCCTGAGCTGTTCATATAATATGATATGCAGACAATGTATGCAGGTCTTAACCCCTTGCCCTCATGTGTAGCCTGGCTGTCAGTCATATTTCAGAGAAAATCTGAAGGTGTCTGAGTTTGCCTGTGGGTTATGCTATGGATATCACTTTTACATTAAGGCACTGTATAAAACAGATACCATCGAAGATACAGCAACAGTAGTTAATGTTCAGTTATGTACCGTGAATGTGTTTATAGTGTGTCTTCACATTCAATACATTTAAAAAGGAGTCATTCCTGAAGAGACCACTCCAGTGAGAAGGTACATTTAATTTTTTTTTTCTGAGGATGTACATATGTGTTGATTTGTCTCAACAGTAAGTTGTAATCAACAGAATAATTGAGATACCTAGTAACTGCACCTCCAGGAACACATTGAATATTAGCTCAATAATTAAAATTTCTTATTAATTCATTCCTCTCAAAAAAAGCTTCCTGTAATATAATTACCCCTCTTCTCTACACAGATGTTATACTGATACGCAAACAAATTCAGATTACCTTTTTCCCCTTCGGTAGGCTATGTTTCATCAGATAGATGGTTAAAAACTCCTTAAATTTTGTGGCAAGGGAATTGCAATCCTTTCCATGTCTACCATATGGAACGTGTGCATGCAGCAACATCAGGCATCAGTGCAAGTCTACTTTACCATGCTAATATTCCTCTGTGGTACTTAAGATGGTAAACAGCCTTTAGGAATTTTGATTGAAAGGTTACACTCAAAATTATTAAAAGAAATAATGAGTCAGGAATGTGTGGTTCTGTACACTTTTTCAAGCTACTAGTCCTCTGCTGCTCAGTCATATTAGTGGAAACTGTGTGTGTGTGTGTGTGTGTGTGTGTGTGTGTGTGTGTGTGTGTGTATGTGTGTGTGTGTGTGTGTGTGTAAAGGGCTGAACTCTGTCCACTGGGATGCTTGTCTCTGTTGAGGTCTGTCAGGGAACCAGCTACTTGGATGTGTCATGATTGCACTAATTACTGAGAGCCAGTGAAAGCTTTGACAAGGACGACCACAATGCGTGCGCGCACACACACCACACACACACACACACACACACACACACACACACACAATCCTTTACACTGTTGTGCATCCCTACCACTTCTAACCAATAACCAAAAACACATGGGCAAAAAAGATAGCATTTTTCAGTAAACACAAAATGTACAAAACAAGAAAAAACAGATGTAAGCCCAGACTCAACCACAAAGCACAACATGTGTTTTATTTTCTGTTACAAAGTCTTAATTCATAAATTCTTTAAAGCCAGATTCATCCCAGCTTCTTCCAGATGTGGTTTCTGAGCCAGTTAGCAGAAAATAGTGGAACACAAGCAGCAGCCAAAGAGCAGCTAAGCGCACAAGACGCACCCTTAACCCTGTTAGCACAACACAGAGGGGACTCTTAACTCTGTGTGTGCCACCAGTGAACTGTTAATAATCTCATTACACGCCACTTAAAGAGATCACAATGAGCCAGTTACTGTTAACATCTCATACCTTACCAGTGGGACTCAGAACGGTGGGCTATGCCTCCATATGTTAGAAAGATTAAAGGGAGTGAGAAAAAAAAATGGAGGTGTGAAAAGAAATGGCCAGTGTTAAATGGAATGAGAAGTGACAGTTTACATCTCCGCCTACAATTAACACATTCATGTTTTATTTTTTGACTCTTTAGCACTAGATCGACCCCTCGCTCTCCCTCTTTCTCTCTATCTCTCACTCACACTCTCCCTCGCTCTTTCTCTGGCTGTGATAATGCATGTTGTCAGCTTTGTTTAGCAGGCCAGATCTAGGCGAGCGGTGGGCTGGTGCAGGCATTTGACAGATTGAAGGTTCAGCGATAGGGCTATCATGACAGATGGAAGCTGGCATCAATGTTCTGTGAGCGCCAATCACAGGGGACCTGCCCCCCTCATTCGTCAGGCTGCTTTTTTGAACCCCCCCCCACACACACCCCCAAACACACTTATGACGGGAGGACGAGCGGGTGGGGAGTGTGTAGTGTGTGTGTATGTGTGTGTGTGTGTGTAACTGAAAAATGGCATTGTTAAGCAGTGCATCTGTGAGACTGACTCTCTTTTGATGGAGGCATAAGGCAGAAGGAGGGGGTAGGGGAGAATGGAGGGAGGAGGAAGAGAGAGTAAGAGAGAGAGGGGGAAAGGGCCCAAAGCACAGGCCGGTCACTGGTGCAACGCCAATCTCTGAAATGATAGCAGCCCTACTCCCGGGAATAACCACAAAACTTTCAAACATCCTGAGCAGAGGGAAGACCCCGAGGGAAGAAGAAGAGAGATGATAGACAGATATTTCCCCTCCCCTTTCAAGTATGCCAGTGATTTTTCATTAACACTGTATTAATTGTCGGCCCCTGAGCAGTCCTTTACAAACAGCTAGTAATAGGGATAACATTCCAGTTTAACATCAAATATTGTTTTGTGTTTTCTTTAAAGAGCTGGGTCTCAGTGATAAAGCAACATCAGCACATAACTGATTCCTACTCTGACCTACTTAATGGTTGCTATTATGGGCTAAAATCAATTACAAAAGAAACACGAATGGGGTTTCGTATCCTCCTTAAAACATTCTAAAGTGTGATGAGTTTTAATGAGACAAAGCAGAGCGCAAGCTTGTTAGTGGTACTCTGCTTTAATTACTTTGACTAATATAGATTATGTCTATATGCAAAATTGTTCTAAAGCAGGAACACTCCACCTGGACCTGTTCAGTAGGGAGATACATTAAGAAAGCTCAGCCTAGGCTTCTGCTCTAGCACAGATGCTAATGATGGCTATGATAACAGTGCAAACTTTTCACTCACACACACATCTGATTTCTGAAGTTGCAGATAATGCCATAAATCTTGTTTTGGGTTATTAACTAATGTACAAATGGAAAGTCCGCTATTTAATGAACATGACACATTTACACACTTATTTCTCAAATCACAGTCATTTGCTACAATGCAACAGGCAAATACGCTTGTATGAAAGGATAAGATACACACATGAAACGCATTCAATATCCCTGTCTCTAGTCCCTTCAGCTTTCAGGTACACACAAGTAACTTTCTGACATTGAGCAGTGTTGATGTATGTATAAGTTGTTTTCTCCTTAAAAGTGGGACCTCATTGTTTGTGTGTATGCTTAGAAGAACACATTGTGGATGCAGAGTTGTAGTGTTGGGGCCTCAGGGTGTCCTGTCTCAGGCATGGCTAGTTATCAGAGGCCCAACTGACCACCCAGAGGACATCACACACGCACACACCCATACACATACACACACTCATGGCCTAGACCTTGACAGCACCGATGTGCTGACACACGCCATCTTCAGGAGATTGTGGATTCAGAAGACCATAATGGCTGTGAGAAACAAAGCTCTGTACCTTTGGGGAGCAAGTTAGACAGAAAAGCTTCACCTTTGCTCATTGATGGATTTGACTCTCTGTGAAGTGGATATTTTTAAATCATTTATACCATAGTGCTGATGAATTCTTGTTAGTCCGAAGGCTTCGGATAATTTTCTGTAACAGCAGCTCTGACAATAGTGCGGGCTGCAATTCAGATCACAGGTTTATATTAACACACTCCTTCAAATACTTTGTCATTTCAGTAACAGCTATTTCATAGGAACTTGTATGTGGAAACCTCCACAATACAATACTAATAACAAACAGATTATTTAATGAAGTGTTTTTTCTAACAATGAAAAATATATAATCTTTGATCTGGGGAAGCTTTCTATTTATTTAACATTTATGGAAGCATTCTCAGTTGCCAGTGCATTGTAAGGGTCAGCACAGAGGACTTATATATACTATAAATGGTTAAAAGTATGGTGCGTCATTCATTAATAAATCAAAAATGGTAAACTTTGGCAAACTGGTGTGGTATTAGAGGAATAAAACAGTTTGGGGTGTGTGTTATAGGGAAATATTCATCCGGCTTGATTGTTTTCCTATAAGAGCATGACTCGTTGCATTTTAGCTTAGCATACTTAGCTCATCCACAGAGGTAAACATATACGACTGGGAATATCACTTGGACACAGAGAGCAAGAGTTCATCACGGCGGAGCTTTACTATGTGAAACAGTTATTCGTTTCAGATTAAAGTAGTGTCTTAGGCAGTCTCTTCCCTTAGTTACCCAAGCTGCTAAGTCCTCTTGTTTGGTTTCAAGTAGAAAAACCTAACAGGAGGGGAGTGCAGTGAAAAGCAGTCGACATTTCCAGTTCAAAAAAGTCCTTCCTTCTCCCCAGAGAGTCTGTCTCATCCCTATGATGGCCAATAATAGCCCATTGTAGTCAAATGCTCCCTCTCCTGCGTGTGACAGAATGGGGACGCCTTATTTACAGAGGAGGAGAAAAAGCTAACGCATTGGGCCCACTCCCCATGCGAAAATACTGCTGACAGAGAGAGAGGGAGAGAGATAGCAGGGAAGAGAGGGAGAACTTTTCCAGCAAAATCATAGCTTTCTCCTTCAAGGTGATGTTACACTTACTTATATTTATAGTTGCATTTAGGAACACAGAGGCCTGGTGACAGTGTGCTGCTGGCCTGCCTTTATAAACCTGCTCCTCGCTTGTTCTACTTCTGCGCCTGCCTGGCACCAGCTCAACCCTGCACACACAATCAATAACTCCTTTCCTCTTTTATACCGTTTTCTTGCCTTATTTAAAACGCTTGGTCTCCACCAAAATAAACAGATAAAAATAGCAAAATATTTTTATACCTTATATATTTAGAAAGCTGGAGAGTGGAATGTAGCTAACACAATGCTTAGTCAAAATTCATCTTTTGTAGTTTGTAAATTTTTTTTTTTTACTCACACAGATTTATTTTACTTTAAAAGGTATAACAGTCTGTTTCATTCTCAGTCTAGTGAAATATGCTGTAGCATGGTGCAGTGGGTGTAAAATGTAATTGTGTTCTGCATGTGATATAAAGCAGCTCTGATAGTGCTGTGTTTCAGCAAAATCATGTGTAAAGGAATTTGATAAACGTGTCAGCATATAGTCACATGGTATTAGAGTAGGCAGTGGCACACTCTGTTTCATTATCTTACTCTATTCTGCTTCATTACAGCCTCCATGCATATTAATGAGGGCAAATGGAACATAAGATAGGCAGAAACACACACACACACACACACACACACACACACACACACACACACAATATTTGAAGACATCACACACATGGTATGCTCGAACACAACACAAAACACAAAACAGTAAACACATGCATAAGGCATTCACAGATACTCAACACAAACGAAACACGACACACACACAGGCAACTGGAACGGAGACTTGGGGGAAATAAGTCATGGTGTAAATTGCACTGGTGGTCACCTTGATGGCACCACACAGTTTTCCTCTACCCAGAATCCAACTGGTTCCTCAATTTAGAGTGGCTTTCATTATACTGTACACCAGACACACACACACACACACACACACACACACACACACACACACACACACACACACACACTATAATGTCTAATTATGGAGCATGTGAGTGTATTGAACTGCCTGGTCCTTCACCATTACTATCTGGGGAAAGGACACCACTGAAGGAAAGGGAATATCTCTCTCTCTCTCTCTCTCTCTCTCTCTCTCTCTCTCTCTCTCTCTCTCTCTCTCTCACTCTCCTTCGCTTATAGTAGCACCAAAGCCTACATCATATCTAAGGCCTATAAAAATTAAGGCCAACATGCAACAATGCAAAATCAATGATTCACATATAGGAAAGTCAAGAAATATTTCAAAACGTGTGAAGACATGACCTGCTAGTGGTATAACACAACAAAACAACTGACAGAAGAGCTCAAAAGTAGATACACAATTATTAGATAGTGAGTGAATCAAAGGGTGATGCAGAGAAGACAGCACTGACAGAGTATAAACATCACTCACTCATTCAGTGTGTATGTCCAAGGAGAAGCACAGGAATGAGGTGAGATGAGAGAAGGTTCTTTGGCAGTTCATCAGCCTGTCAGGCTGCTGTGTGAGGAGAAGAGAGGAACTCCTCTGTGCAGGTAGACATGCTGTCAGTTCGAGTCGGCCTGTCTGCAGGACTGGCCAGGTATTAACCTCTCAGGAAGGAAGTGAATGGACACAAGTTAAAACATGAGAGACATACTCAAGATGAATCCGCATGCCAAATTTAGCATAACTTTTGAATGCCATTTCTGAGGAAATAAGTTACAGGCAGAAATCAAAAGGGAAAGCTAGAAATGAAAGAGGCCCACTAATACAGATTTCCAAGCTTGGCTTATTTTGCTTACCACTGAAACTAGTGTTCTTATTTTTTTGAATTTCAGCTTAAATCGTAGACATTTTTTCTCTCCCAGGCCCGTGCCATAGACTCAGGCCATTCTTCAGGTGTCCCAAAGGTGAGTTCGGCTGCACCTGTGCACCTGACATATGGCTAATCTTTCCCTGGTGACTATAGCTACGTCTGCATTTTAGCCCCTCTGGCCTAGTTTTTACAATTCCCAAACCTAATACTCATGGAGTCACAAGCATAGCTGAAAGCAGATGTACAGAGGAAAGTCACATAGATCATAATCTGTCAATTGCAGATTATTATCCATCACTTAGATAACAATTCTCTGTAAAAAGGAGCCAAAACCTTTAACCTTTGGCACAACTCCCAGCCAGGGCTCTATTATGAGCCAAGCATTTGAGAATTTACCCGAGATCATCTATCTTCACCCCTGAGAGACTCTGTACACATAATAGTTTATGTATTAACTAAGTTCATAATGAAGAATTTCCAGTTTCTATTCCAGCATTAATCTGACCTCAAAATTTAAAGCACAGTATCAGTCTCTCTATTATTCTTCCAAGTCACAGGTAATTCCCATGACTTCTCTAGAGTTATATTAGCAGTAAGAATAGAGGAGAGAGGCTAGAAATAAATAAGTGCAGTGAGTTCGCTCTGGGATTGTGGAGCTGAGGCGGTTTGCTTGAGCATTATAGCGCTAATTAGCAGAAGATTACTATGCAGTGTGTGAGGCCATGGTCCAGAAAGACATCATTAGGCCTGGTGATGGGGAGATGCCTGCAGCACATTGATCCTAGGGCTACAGGAACAATGCATACTGCAGACTTTCTAATTGGGCATGAGGCACACTGTGTGTGGCTGACTGTTGTATGTTGGTGTGCTTGTGAATATCCATGAATTTTTGTGTGTATACAAGAGCATATATTTCATAAGGCTGTGTGCATATCCCTGTGTGGATACATACTGTATGAACCATTTGATAGACTTAAAATCAGACTCTGCAACTGTAAATCATGAATCTTAGAAGGCACAACTATACCTTAGGCTTCTTCCTGTTGAATCCAGTCTGGATAATACGCATATCNCATCCAAAACATATATAAGCATATATACAGCCTCAACTAAAACTAAGCCCCATGAACATAAAAACAGATTGCGATATTACAGATTGCGAAAAAAAATAGATTTCTGGGACAAATTTTTTATGGATAGAATAATGAATGTATGTTGTGAAACATGGCGGTATGAGAATGTATGTATACCTGCCGGTGGAAATGATTTACTTTGATTGATGATGTGACTGTGTGAATCTTAACAGATTTGATGCAGCTCAAAACTTAGTGAATGAAACATTACTTGGTTGCAGTAAATTTGTTTTTGTTACAGTGGTGGAAAAAAAGTGATATTTATTACTGAGTTCTTATAGTTATTAACCTGTTTGACTGGTCACTTGAATTAAATGCATTTAATCCAAACCTGGCCCTACTGTCAACTTGGACCTAATGTGTTCTGTCAGTGGAAAGTTCAGAAATGAAATGCACCAATATAGCTCTAATAAATAGCGCACACTGTACACATTTGAATAATGAACCTAATATTTGAATAGCTCATAAAATAAATCTGTGCTGAAGGGGTCAGTGGAATTTCTTTTTTTTCTTTTTTCTTTTCTTTTTTTTTTTTTTTTTTTTACACCTAATGAGGTCCCTGAGTGCAAAAAGTTTGAGAATCTCTGCTCTAAGGGACTATCAACCAAGTGTTAAACATAATATTAAACTATGCATAATATTAAAAATGTTAATCTGTTTAACTTTTTGCTCCCTCAAACCTAAAATGGAGAAAATGTGTGTAATAAGAGGTGTGATTCATATTTGTTTCACTTAATTGTAAAACCATTTCACTTAAGGATAGAATTCCATGTCTTCATAATCATCCAAGGTGCTGAGGTAGCGAACAAAAACTTTTAATAAACAATTATCACACTGTCCAATTACTTATAGACAGTCTGATTATATTGTTATGGCTCTGTAATTCAGGCATAGACTCATCCAAATCCTACACAGTAATGATGAAAAGAGTGTGACCCTGAACCCAAAAACAGGCCTCTCGTCACTGCCCACTTATTCTGGCAGTGATTTATGTGCTTTTCATTTGTCTTGCTCATATGTTTTGAATTTCATTTACTCACTTTGCATATCACACCGTATGCTCATAAGGAGGAGGAATGGGGGTGTCGATCGGCTTGTCCTCATCCTGTCTCTCTCCTTCTCTCTCTCCCTTCCCCGTCTCGCTTAGAGTTGGAGTTATGATAATCAGCTGATTAGTTGCTGAAGTCCTTTTCCCTCAGGCTCCTTTGTGTGTAAAATCCTCTCACTCAATTGACATGTGGACATCATCAGGCTGATGAAATTCAGTAGTAATGAACAAGTGGGATGGGGCATCTGCACGGGGACCCCAAACCCTCCATGCTAATGCAGAGAGCTGCTGCTTTCCACGTGCTGTCCCTGTGGAACGCCTGATGGAAGTGTGCAGAGATGCATATTCAAACCAGCACCTTCAGAGAAGCACACCGCATGAACAGAGAGAGAGACAGAGAGAGACAGAGAGAGAGAGAGAGAAAGGAAGCTGAGTGGTCTGACCCATGCTAATTTGGAGGCAGATTATTTTGCATCAGCCACAGTAATGATGTGACAGTTCATTTGTGAACAGGCAGAGGAAGAGAGGAATGGAGGATGAGAAGAAGAGAGCAAAGAGGGATGGGGGCGGTGATGCTTGGCTGGACGCAGGTGTTGGTCCGCTCTGCTCCGAGCTGTCAGTGGGGGCTGCTGTCAAATTATCTCCTTTAATAAGGGTTTAGACACACAAAAATCTGAGAGACATTTAAGGAATTAATGCATTCTTATTTAACACATATTGTGAGCAGCGTTTCATTAGAGGCGAGTTAGTTGGATTAAAACTGACAGCTGACCTTTCACATTTACCCTCCCTGCTCACAGAAATGTGCTTATTACATACATGTTTGAGTCAAAGAGAAGTTAACGGGAAAACTAGTCACAATTAAGCACACAGACTTACTCAGCTCTCTTAGTTCTTCTCTCCTATGTCGCTTAATCCTAAAGACCTACTGTCTTAGGAAGGGCATTAGGGATATACGGCCAAATGCATAGACTAAAAGTGGCTTACAGGAAAGTTAGCTTGTCACATGCAAGGCAAGGACATGTCTAATAATAATTTCCATCTGATTTTCTGTCTCATCTTTACTACTTAATGATATTCTTGTTGCTGTACAGCATAATGTTGCTCTGGTTATGGAGAATATTCATAACGGAAATTTCAAGAATGAATTAATTTGCATCGCATAATAATTCTTACTTCCTTGTATGTAAATTTGCCACACATGTTTATACTCCATATACACAAATATGAACATCTAGGGCTGTAATCATAAATGTGATCAGGGTTTAAACTAGGATTTAGGATGTGGAGGAGCCCTAGGTCTCTCATGGGTGGCATCTATTTGGGAACAATACAGTTTAATTTACATGTTATTATAAGGAGTTCTCAACATCTATATGAACATCTATAAATGTGATTGAAACACGTTCCACTTGGGTGATGAGGCGAGCATTCCTCATTTGTCAGTTTTGGCATAAAAATGATATTGAAACATCATCTGATTATCTTCTGTCAAAAACACACAATAGAGTTGACTTAGCAACATATACACATTTAGCTGTAATGGTCAATTGTGTATACACCACAGATAGCCATAACTTTTTAATGAATGAATATGTTTTACAGTTTTGAACTGGAAGTTCTTCTAAAGAAAAATGTGTCAAATCTAAAATTCCAGAAAGACGTCTATCACACTAACAACTCTAAAATATGCCAAAGCCCCCTAAGGACCCCTTTTTCAAACAATGTAGTAATAATTATAATTACAATATTATACTTGCTTGAGCTCTGCTTACCTGCACTCAACCCAAATGTAAATCCAGAAGATAACAGATTAAAGTAACATAGCTTCATTGCTGAACTGACATTGTTAGGCTAATGAAATAGTTATATCACTGGCTAATTAAATCTTAATTATCCAGAATATTTTCTCACACCAACATTCACCAAAATGCAGGGCTGGAAAATACCTGAGAAATTCAGTAGTATATTTAAGTATTATTTTGGCATATGTATTTATACTTTACTTGAGTATTACTGAAATTGATTACTTGTATTCTTAATTAGATTTTAATTAGATCTTAATTCTTTTGTAGACCTTCAAACTACTTGTTATACAGTACAGCACTTCTTATAGAGGTAAAATAAACTATTTTAATCTCTTTTTTAAACATATTGGGCACAGTACACTTCATGCATAAAGTATGTGCTTTTCACATTATATGATTAGACTTACCAGATTGATTAAATAAGGCAAACTTCTCCTCTTCTCTGCAAACACAACCAGGCTCGCTGGTCACATGGTATTTTCAAAATGCAGAAAGTCTCTGTATTCTTAGTAGCCTAAAGTATTTACAGGGTAAAAAATGTTTGCATTTTGAAAAAAACACAAACTTTACACATGAAGTGGGCAAGGTGCAATATGTTTAAAAAAAAGTGGTTGTTTATTACATATTAATCTTAGTCAAATAGCATAGTAGTAGAGGTTAGTTTGGTTAAGTGTGTTGGTGCAGAACATTGCATACAGAGCATTCGAATGAATGTTTGATACCTTTCAGTGCAATCTATGCTTGTGCCAGAAAGTCTACCATTAACTGGTCACATGTAAACACTCTGTTTTGCTAGTGCCAGGTTAGATTAGCATCAATTCCAGTAGCTAACATAAATTGGCTAGGCAGCAAGTAAAATTCTAGTTTTATATTTACTTCTGATTGAGTCATTAGCAAACTACATAGAGTTAGAGAGTATATGATGTATTCAGGAAAAAGGGCATAGTTGCTTTAAAACAAAAAAAATATCCTTCTAACAATTTTAGATAATTAACTAAGAGTTACACATGAGTTTTAACATAAAAATATTTTTAAAAATATTTTTTTCATCTGTAAAAAAGCTACTTTTTTATACAGTACATGTTATACATTTTAAACAGAACATTTTATAAGTACATTTAAATGTAGCATTTTTTTTTTTACCTTTACATGAGTACATTTTTGGCTGGATACTTACATTTTTAACTGAATAAGATTTTGATACATTATCATTTATAATGATAATCATGTATAATTTCTCAGTACTTTTTCCACCCCAGCCAGTGTGATATTTTGTATTTGGCGCTGAATGAACGCATTCAGTATCCAAGATTTTAATGTCTGAAGATACACATCGCTCCTTGCTGTTTGCAAACACAGACTATTTTAGTGACAGGAATACATGAGATGGTGGTAGTATCAGGGGTTAAATAAACCAGTCATGATCTCTCCTCCAGCGCCGCTCCACAGCAGACATGGCCTGTTGAAGCTGGCCTTAAAGCAGGCTCACAGATGGCCTCACGGTGTGGCTCATGGTGTGGAGCCTCCTGTTCAGGTGGGCCTGTTCAGGCATTGAGGTGAGAAAGTTCGGCCTTAAACGGCCCCCTGTGGCCCGCAGGTTTTTCTCTCTCACCTGGGGCAAAAGTGGCCCTGTGTGTGAGGTCTACCAGGTGTGCTGTGTGGCACATTTGTCCTCTGGGCTTCACTGTGCCTCTGGCCACACAACACACACAACCACACACACAATCTCAACTGCTCTGAGCCACAGGTCAAACACAAAGGTATGCAAGACCAGCTGGCAACTCCCTGTTCCTCTGAGCACTAAGGCCAGCAAGGCTTAAACAGCTTTCACCCTCTCTTTCCTTCTTTCTCTCTCTCTCCCTTTTGGCCAAAACCACATAACAGTGCAATATGGGAATTCAACAAATATGGTATGTTATCGTCCATACCTCTTGTACCCTTCTAAACAGTGTGTGTTAACTTTAGAAGGAAACATTTGCTTTAACACAAATAAAATATGCAGATGTAAGCACCCGAAACATTTTTGACACGTAAGATATTGCTTGATGCTACAGTGCCACAAAAGCTGACAACAGAAAAAGAAACATTCCTCGAGTTTGATCCACATTAAAAAATCTAGATACTATGATAATGCATTTTGACCAAACAAGTGTACTCACAAAAGACAGTGACCATTTGGCTATTAGCAGTTGTGTAAAATACATATGTTTAGTTATAAGCTTACAATTCCCTTTATATCATTTGCGAATTGCAGGTTCAGCAGTAAGGTATACAGTTAACTGAAATCACTTTCACTGTTTACCAGGTAGCATGAGGCCAGAATTACCAGCTCTGTTCACTTTCCTGAGAATTGGGCTGCTCTTGACTTGCTGTGGAAGGGTTATCTTTTGGGGTTAGGACATTTTGCATATATTAGATTACCTTTAGCAACATTTTTGCATGCCAAATAACTGCATTGTTTTAATATTTAGAGCTTTGGAGCTAGTTTAGAACAGCCTTTGAGCTGGGTTTGACATGTAGACCTGGCAACCCTGCATCAGGCTGACTGTAATTTCCATATATAATCCTCCCTTCACACTCCAGGGTTATCAACTTTAAAGGATGACTGTGTGTGAGACTTTGTGGTGTGTATAAAGTAAATAAAGAGATCATCGACTCCTTACATGCATGTTGTTCTTTCCCTATGACAGCAGAGATTATAGAGCAAAATTTCCCTGTCCAATATGTTAAAAAACTTCTATGATGCTAATGCAGCAGCTTCCTTCATAAGCGATTAACTAAAACCATACAAGCCATAGTTGCAAATGGCTCACTGTCACTCATGTATACACTATATGTGGTGTAAAAGACATGGTTGCATATATAGTGCACTTATGTTGGATATATTATATAGGCATTTAGGATTTTTTACATAATTTCACTGATTCCAGTAGTGTTATGGCTGCACCAAACAGGCATGAACATGCATGCATGCAACAGGCATAGTCTTTGAGTATTTTTTGGTTACAATTACCTGCAATATTTTTATATAGATAAACAAGTTGGAAAGATTAGCTAGCTATGTAACTAATGTCATAGCATTTACAAGCATGTCTGGAAACACTGATCAGTGCTCACTGTATTTATTTTACTGCATACCTTAACTAATATCACAAACCAGTTGAAGTAAATGAATTTTGTCCTTACATAGCTACACTGCTGAAAAAGTCAGCTTGGTCTGACCAAAACACAGGCAGAGCTGGTCGAGCTTGTAGACCATCTTTACCAGCTGGTAAGTTATTTTCCAGCATTCTTAATCATTGACTAAATAAATCCAATAACCAATAAATCTGTGAGATTTTCGAATTGCCTAACAGTTGTTTTATTTTCTTAAAAATAATCTGTCTATGATGTAGCATTACTAGTGGTAATTCAAATTTCTATGAGTACTTATCAACTGGTAAAAATGTTAAAATCAGTTTGAACAGCTCGCCCTGGTTATGCCAAGCAGGAGGGAAGTAGCTAAGCTGAGCTAACTTAAATTAATTCCTTTATTAACTATTAAACTATATTTATAGAGTTTTAGAAGCAGAATGGGAAGGTACATACTAGTAATTACAGGTGCTATGTATGCATATAGAGTTATAGTTAAATAGTCTTTAAAAAAAAACAACAACAATCACTTTTATCACTGAAAACAGCTGCAGAATTGCACAAAAAGTAGGTATCATGGAGGAACCATGTGCTATCCCAAATGCCCTGAGAAAATCAAAGCAGACTCAAAATGGCTAACCGTTCACTCAATGTAAAATGCAAGTAACACATCATTCCAATCAAACAAAAACATATGCAGCAGGAAAAATAGAAACACCCACCCACATGCCCACTCCCACACAGTTCCAACCAGTCTGAGTTGAAATGATCATGCACTTTCCTCATTATGGTACAAAAGCTTGTTGTCTACTCCAATTACTGATGTCAGAGGGCTGATTCTGAGGGTTGTGATCTCCTTGGCTTTTAATCTGTAAGATAAAATATCTCTGCTTCATTAGCATGTGTTTCTCCCTCTCCCTGTAGACTGTGCTACCCTGAGTGCGCACACACACACACACACACACACACACACACACACACACACACACACACACACACACACACACACACACTAGGGGCCATTAGGGCCTCACATTAATGATGCATAATTAGCATATGATGACAAATAATAACAGTGCACTGTATTCAGTGTAATGGGGGCTGGGGCAATAACATGGCATCCTACTGTTCCCCCCTACATAACGCCCACTTTATTTATGTCTCAGAATGAGGCGGCTGTGGAGAAGAAGAAACGGGCTAAAACACCATCTACGTGCATAAATTATTCAAATGCACGGTTATTTATAAAAAGCAACATTATACCAACATTGTGAAGTCAGTGTAATTTATGTTAGGTTAATCTAATCAAGAAATTGTTCCAACACCTGATAAAGACAATAATGAAAATAGGGCATACTAATTAAACATTTCTTAGACATTTCTGCTCTAAATTATCCCTGGTTGTAAATCAATATGTAGGCCGATGAGGTATTTGTAAAGCACTTTCATAATAGTGAAGCCTTTAATGATATATTTTATCCACTGAAATGCTGCTATTCTTCTCACTGAATCTAAAGCATAGCCCACTGATCAATTACTGTGCACACTTCTAACCAATCAGAAATCGTGTCCTGTCCGTCCATTACTGTAACAAACAGGCTCAGCTGTGGTCATCAGACAACAAAAAAAAGACAATTACAGAGCCCAAGTGTGTTTACTCCACATTTATAATGCAGCACTTTCATACACACCTATACAGACAGTTAGAACTGTCTCAACTTCTCACTCTTATTGTCCATCACAACACAGACAAGCACATACACACATCACCAATTACATTTAAACAAACACATGCTCTGTCTGAACTTTAGTTTGTTACCTCCTGTGTGGAGGATGGAGAAATGAGCAAGAGATGGACGGGGGGTAAACTAATGACAACACCTCAGATAGAGGGAAGGAATAAATCCGTTAATAAAATGGAGAAGAGTGAGTGTTGCTTTAGCAAAGTGCAAGAATAACAGTAGGATATATTTTATATCACTTGGGGAAAAAAAAGTTTGAACTTTCAAAAATACTAGTGTCAAATTAGATACAAGATATTTGATGCTGATTTAAAAAATGATAAAATGTTCAGTTAAGATTGCGTTCGAATATTTTTAAGGAAAACATTTGGGAGTAAAATAACATCTGGAACTGCATTTAATAAACCCGTACTGTTTCATTACAGCAACACAGATATTAGTAATACAGTAATGTAACACATTGCTCAAAATAGCAGCATTTTCATAGCTATAAATGATTTTTAGATTATTATTCTTTATCTATTCAAATATCTCATAAAAACAACCTGTACCTAAAATCATAAAAATGTGAATTTCACTGCTTTAACCACTAACTCTGCTGGTAAACATGTGGGCAAAACAAACAAACAAACAAACAAACAAACAAACAAACAAACAAACAAACAAAAACAAACAGAATGCAAGATATGCAGTTAGGCCTTCTAATAAACTCTATGGTATGGTAAGTACCTACTACCTAATACTTAATAATAATAATAATAAGTAATTCGGTAGTAATTACAAGTATTTCTTGGCTTTGCATCTTGGATATTAAAGTGCATAGTGACAGAGGTTTGTACGGCAGTACCTGATACCACAATTCAAATATTAGCTTATGTTTAAGCAACTAATGTAAAAAAAATCCCCAAACAGTATCTGTGGTAGGCTAATGGTACCGCCAAATTGACTGAGTTAAAATGTGCATTTTTCATAAAAATATGTATGTAGCTGTGGGTAACAAACAACCCAGTCTCACAGAGAAAAGTCTTATTGCCTTATAATCTTATCTTATGCTGTAAAAACGTATTTGCAGCACCTTCTATACCATTCCAGAATGTCAACGCTCTGGCACTAGCATACATTGCATAGGGACTTATAAAACTAATAAATGTGTAGTAGTGATTGCAAAATTTTATAATAATTCAGATTTCCCATTCACATGGTTACTGATAATGCCATGTCCAAATAAGGATCTTGGCATCAAGTACTGCCAGATACCTGGTATTTTTTCCATTTGTTATTATGTACTTACAGTATGTATTACTGAGTATTGGCGTAATATTAAATATATAAGTAAATATATAACCATTGAGGTCAAAGTAATTATTGCACCTTAGTGCCAAAAACTGCAATGTACTGTATTTTTAGTTACTATAAACTTAAACAGCCATATTGCAAATTAGCATTAATAGCGTTAGCATTATTAAGGCAGGTCTTCTGCTGTTTTGGGATACAGAAGGATATATAGTGTCTGTAGTTTAGATTTGGTTTCTTTTAAACGGAGAAGATATGAGAGTTTTAATTTTATCCCCAATTACTGCCCTGATGCAACATGTGATCTTCTAGGATTAATCTGTAAACTGCAAACACGCAGATTCTCAACCCTGGTCCTGGAGTACCCCCCTGTGCTGCACATTCTAGCATATTCCCTGCTCTAACACTCCTGATTCAACCCAGGAAGGGCTGATCAGTTAAACCAGGTGTGTTAGAACAAGGAAAACGCTTAGCAATGCAGAACAGGGGGTGTCCAGGACCAGAGTTGGGAACCAGTGCACTAACCAAGCTTCCAGGCTGACGGTCCCAACTGTAAGTTCACTATTATCACCTTTATGACCCACATGTAAACCTCTAACATTTGTGAGTAAATACACACATTATGATGGATGTCAAACAATCTTCTTCATAACCATCACATTATCTGCTGATCATCAGCCATTTCTGTAAATGTAACTGTTTCTTGTAAACACATTAGGTCAATTTAATGGGTAACTCTAATCAAAATCTAAAGAGGATAATAAAGTCTAAATTAATGTCACTTTATTATCAGTGTATGTACATGTTCCATGTGAGATGAACAGCTGTGCATTATGGTGCCCTATGGAAGCAAAATAAATAAATAAATAAAATAAAAGTATAAACGTACTGAAATTTCAATATGTGCAAAAAACTTTCTTTGTTCAAGTTCTCAAATGAATAATATTGTGTCAATGTTTTGGACAGTTTTTTGCTCTGCTCTAACTTACCAAGCAGTCAACTTCTCCAGCTTACATGTTAGGGCTTGACAGGAACAAAAAAAAAAAAGAAATTATTTTTATAATGATAATACCCATCACATCAGATTTATTATGAGTTTTATTTGTTTGAGTGTTTATGGGTGTTTGTGGTTAAAGTGGTTAATTATTACAGGATAAGTAATGTTCTTATTGATTGATGGATTTATTGGTCATTTTTTTCATAACACATTAACAGTGAGACAGCATATGTCTCAACTTAACCTGAGTATGGGATGGGTCATAACACTGAGATGCCTTACTATCTAACCCTGCAGGTATTTTGCAGGTATAATTTATCAATCAATAATTAGACAAAGTGTTTTATTGCATTGTAGCTTGAGGTAAAATGAGTACAGTTGTGTTTACAACAGTTAGCCAAACATCAGTCAAAACACAATCCATGTATCAGTAAAGTGGGTGTTAGTACAGAGGGAAACATGCCTGTGATCTTTAAAAGCATATTTGGCTGGTTGCTTTGCTCTAGTTCTTTCTCACTCTTTCACTTTCAGTATACAGTCCTTCACATGCCTGTTTACGGCCTCCATAGCTCAAATTGACTTGCTAATGTTAACTTTTATTCGGTTGCCATGGGTTACAGCGTGGTGTGGTTTGACAGTGGGGCTACAGACAGGGCTGATTAGTAGCAGGCAGCTCTGTCCATCTCTCGCGCATGGCTGAACCATCTGGCCATTTACTCGCTAATAAGCCCCTAATGGCCCAAATATTCACAGCCCTGTCACAGAGACATGGCAGAGTAGGCCTACATCTCTCAACTCCCTCTGACATGTTGCTTGTTTCACATCAAAACTCGTCATTTACAGGCAGAGAGCTCAGAGGAGGTAAAAAGTTGACCTAATCTACACGCTTAACACACACACAAGGCTTTGTTATGTGCCAGACAGTCCGACTGCATGGTAATGCATTCATCCCTTCACTGCCTCTCCTCTCATCTTTCCTCCTGTCCCTCTTTCTTTCTTTCTTTCTTTCTTTCTTTCTTTCTTTCTTTCTCTCTCTCTCTCTCTCTCTCTCTCTCTCTCTCTCTCTCTCTCTCTCTCTCTCTCTCTCTCTCTCTCTCTCCCTGTGCGCTCATATGAGTGCTGTCAACATGAGTTTGATTATGCATACATCGATTGCATTTTTCAAAAAGAGAAGATTATGCGTAGTGAGGAATAAATGAGAAAAGAGAAAATTGAAGGGAATGGAGAAAAAGTGAGACAGAAAAAATAGAAAGAGGCAGGAATCTGTAAAGCATTCACGTCTGCTCCTGTCATTTGTCACGCAACCATTGACTTTTTTGCCATAAACATTTCCAGATGAACAGATCCAGCTGGAATAGTAATTGGTGACATGCAACTTTAAGTTTAACCTTTGCTGAGACACTAGTGGCAACCAATTAACTAGCCACTGAATAAAAAATATCCCCAATTATCTGTCTCATTACTGCTCTATGGGCTTGCATGCAGAGGACCTGAGAAGATATACACTGAAAACAAAGCACTCCCCGTAGGCTTTTAATGACTCTGATCAACTAATAAACTGATATCATCGTACTCATATGTACTACAAAGTATGAATTCATCTGCATAAATTATATATTATAAATAAAAAAAGGGAATATCTGCACTGTGTGAGTCGGTTTTGCATGGAATAAAAGAATAAAAGAAAAATAATATATAATAATAATAAATTAGAATATCCTTTGCTTTCCATGGTTTTACAGCATTCAGTTAACAAGTTATCATCAGCTGAATGGATTTTTTCAGTCAAGGCCTAGCTGGAAATCTTTAGCTTTCCCAGACAGAGGGAATGTATACTTAACTCCCTGCCTATCACTCTGCCAGCCCTCCATCTGCTGCCTTCAGCACTCATAAGGAAGATGGGAAAATGCTGAATCTTTCACTAGACACATGGGATAAGCCACCTTGGCTGAGTTCACCTGGGGTGATGAGATGAGAGGTGAAGCAGGAAGGAGAGGCAAAGAAAGGACACGAGATTCATATGTGCCTTATCTGCCTTAAAGCAACAAGATTTTGGTACTAAAAGATTTACTGTTTTGGCGTGCTCACACACACACACACACACACACACACACACACACACACACACACACACACACACACACACACACACACACATGCACACAGCTCAAGCTCGCTGTCTGCTAGCATAGAAGCACTGAGGACTAATTTATGTAAACTTGTTCCATTATGTAGGCTTTTGAGTGTCATTACAGCTTTGGGCAGATTTGGGGGTTTTTCCCAACATAAGACATACCACAGGATCTCATTTGCTGTGTGTACTGGATGTGTATCCTAATGAATGCCTTACAAATATGAGCTGCCAGGGCAAATTATAACCCCAAATTTAAACACTGCAAACAAAGTCTTTATAATGGTGATGGTAAAAACTCCAGAAGCAGTTATGTATGCATAGCTGCATTAAACAGTATAGCCAAAAATGCTATGTTTCAGATATAGTAATCCATTCGTCCTTCCACTGCATTAGCTCCTAGGATTGTGGTTGTGACTGAGAGGATTTGCTGTTGTGTTGCTCAGAGTCTGAAGCTTTTAATGGAGCTTGGCCTGTTCATATATCAATGCAATATCATTCACATATGCCCAGACTACACCTCCAAATCTGTGGTTATAAATATGCTTAATAAGATCACTTAATATTAAGCAGTCATATCATAATTTTCCTTGTTGGCCATGATAAGCATGAAATTCTCGGTTATGTACCACAAGACTTGGTCCCATTTTACTTTCATTGTATATGTTGCCACTGGGTCAGATTATTAAGAAGCATGAAGTCAAAGCACCAGATGATATCACTACACTTGATCACGCCTGCTTTTTTTTTTTTTTTTTAAACAAGGCCCTACCTCTGGTTACAGTATGCCAAGAAACTGATCCATGCTTTTGTTCTTTCTCGACTTAAGAACATCTGCTAGAACATCCTACTAACACAACAAACCAACTACAACTGGTGCAAAATGAAGCAGCAAGAACATTAACATTGAAAACAAAATCATATTAGAGCAGTTTTAGTATTACTCCACTGCAGTGGAGGCTTGTCTATAGGGGCAGATGGGGCAGAGCCATTTATATGAGCTGTTCAATAAATATTAATCTTCATAAAGCCCTCATTCACAACTCCATACATATTAATTTCCATTGAAATGCTCATTACTTCTTTTGAGTGACCAAATATTAAAAAGAATGTTGCTATTTGATAGAGAGAAGTCTATTTTCCATTGATTTTCTTGCCTTTCCAGATCTGCGTGATTGTGGAGCAGCAAACTCACTGCCCCATTTGGCTTCCGTAAAGTTATTATTGCAATCCTAGTGGTCAAAAAGGGGAACTACAACAAGCTAATTGTTGTCTCCATTGGGACATTATTTTCTCTGTGCTATGCTCACTTTTCAGAGGAGGAGTGGACAGGAGAGTTAATGATAGGGTGGCCAGATTGGGGTAGTTTAAAAACAATTCACAGCTACCAATATCTTGCTTTATAGCAAATTTGAGTTAAATTTAATAAATTTCTGCAAAATGGCAACGTGTAAGTACAGACAGTGTGTCTATGATGTACAGAAACATTTGTATTGTATTGCAAAGATTGGGAGAGGGAAAAAGAGAATATAGACTGGATAATGTCTGTATATAAGCAATACGAATGAAATACTTGTTTAGCCATGCAAAGGCTGAGGAAATGGCCAAATCTTTGGTCTAGTTTAATGTCTTTGTTTGATTTTTGAGATGTAGTTGGGATTTTTGAGATGTAGATGGGCTGGAAATTTTTCCTGAAATCTGTCAACCCTGATTAATCATATTACTTCAGACACAGTTTATTAGAAGTACATCTTAAACCACTCAAATTGAGCTGCTAGACTATATGCTGGGTGACTGTATGCTGTCCAGGACTACTCTAAAAATTCACTAAATAGTAGTTAGCATAAGTCAAGTGTGATAGCCTCTCAAGTTAATCTTGTTTGAGGCTATGTCATTATCAATGCCATCATGCTGCAGTGAAAAACCCACCAGTGCAATCAGAGTTGCCTTCATATCTGCTTAAAACAATGCTCTGATATTTATAGCATTACTTTTCTGGCAAACGGCAAGAACAAAATACTTTAAATGCTGAGCAGGGTTCTTTCTGCTCTTACAGATTTATTTGGTTCTCATACAAAATACATGTGCACATTCAATATTGATATTGCTTCTGCACAGATTTGCTTTACTCATGCATATTTGAATGTGCAACTATGTGCATATTTGACATGATGCCCCCTCACATGAATGTACTCTTTTCACATTTTAGAAGTGTGCAGATTTCATTCTCTTTACTCTCAGATTTTCAGTGCAGCAGCTCTCAGAATGGGTTGTGGGCTGTGAAATTCTCACTACTTACTACGTTCTCTAGCTGTATCACAAATTACATTCTGTTGTAATATGCGAGGTGATTTTTTGAATTTATATGTCTAGTGTGTTCGTACAGGGAAGAACAGGTTAATATGGTGTGCCACTTCTGTCTCATTCTGAAAATTTAATTAATTAACTGTACATTAATATTAAAAATATATGTAGTTCAGCAAACATTAAGTAAGTCAGTTGATGGCAGATAGCATTGAATGCAATCTGTCACTTTTATTAACATCACGTGCATTTTCACGTAATTTCTTTGGGTACATAAGTTCTTTGGGTGACGAAACATAATTATGCCCAAAATGTTCTACCTTGATCTCATCAAACAGTAACACATTTTGCCACATGTTTTGGGGGCGATTTAGGCAGGCTTGGATTATTTTTCCTTTTTTTTTTTTTTTTTTGTGAGAAAGAGCTACTGTCAAGCCACCACACACCATAGCATAGACATGTGAAAAGAGAGATACAGAGATACAGGGAGTGATCAGTACTTGCCATATGTTTAATCTGCCCCTTTAAGGTTGCCAAAGGTCTCTTGGCAGCCTCCCTGTTAAGTTTTCTTCTTGTCCTTTCACCAGTTTTGGAGGGACATCCTGTTCTTTGTAGTGTCCCTGTGGTGCCCCATTTTCTCCACTTGTTGATGATGGCCACCATGCTGCTCCATGGTACATCTAATTATTTTAGAAATTCTTTTGTACCCCTCACCTAATCAATACTTTCAACAGTGAGATCCTGTACATGCTTTGTAAGATCCTTGTGGACTGTGGCTTCAGCAGTCAGATAAAACCAAGAAGATGTCAAGAAAATACTACAGGAACAGCTAATCTTTGTGTGGGGTTAATCAGAATCACTTCACTGATGATGGGTGTATGATATTTACTTTTGAACATGAGTTTGAATGTGTTTGGTTAATTCTGAGCACAGTCACATGCCCTATTATAAAACGTTAAAATGTGCACACTTGTGCAACCATGTTCTTGTAAGTTTTTTATTTTTCTTTCTTCCCCTAAAATGTTTCTATTTGTTTTTTACTTGAATTTTGTTATCTGCTATAACACATTAAATGTGATAATGATCTGACATGATTTATCATTTATTTCATTAATTTTTTACATTACAAAAAATGGCAATTTTTAACAGTCGTTTTATATCCACTGTATATACTAGTAGTATAGTATACTAGTATACTTGAATTATATACAAATCCTCCCAAAGAGAGTGCGTCTATTCCCCACCTGGCTCCAGCAGGTTAGGCCTGGTTGCTCTCTGCTCTCTGTGTGAAGGGCGCTGGGCTTGTCTGCTTTAATGGAGTGGTGGTGACTGCAGAAGGCGGACTGAGTGTGGCCCTCAGCTGTCACTCACAGAGCTGCATGTCAGCTCTGAGCTGGGCTGCAGCCGGCCGGATTACAGGGCAGTTACCATAGCTGTCAGATTACTGACAACCTGACACCCACGCACACTGCTCCTCTCTTAGTGTTGCTTTGTTTCTCTGCAACACACCTCAGATGGAAAAATTACCCAACAACACAAAAGAATAACAGAGAGAGAAATGCAAATGGCAGAAGAGAATAAACATGTTGGATTTCAAGTTCCACATTGCCTCTGCTTTGCGATGAACTAACCTGTGCCACAGAAGGACTCAGAGTGATGGACATCATGAATGAGGGAAGGATTAAAGTGAGGTGTCTGAGTAGTGTCTTATACTCCACTCCTCATTAGCCTCACCATTCATGACAAGAGCTGTGATTGGTTTGTTATTAATTCAAGTTCAAGTTCAATTCATGTGGAGTTTATTGTCGTTTAAACCATATACAGCCAGTTAGTACATAGTGATATGACACAACGTTTATCCAGGACCAAGGTGCTACATAAGACAAACACAGAACAACACAGAACTACAAGGGACTACATAAATTNGTGAATCTAGTGACAATAGTGCAAAGAGTACAATATAAGTAGCTGAAATAGTGTAAACATAAGAGTAGCAGCCTATGTACTGTAGAATAAGTATTAGTATTAAATATTAAGTATTAACTAAGACTCTTAATAAGTATTAAGCATGAAGTGTTAAATATTAAGTATTAAATAGTATATTAAAGTATTAGTGATCTTGCCCTATTGTGCATCCTCTGAAGCTCTATAAATGGCAACAATCACTTTGACCATTTCTACTGCCCTCGCTGCCTCATCTTTCTTGCTGGAGTTCCAGTAAAAACATCACAAATGAACTTCATTTTCATTCTTGTAAGAAATTATAGGGAAAAAATTAGTTTGATGGTAAAAGAGTGGCGTGAGTATGTCAGTGCTAAAATCACTTAAAAGATTTAGCATAATGGTGAGTGGAAAAAGCAGTGGTAGCTAGAAGTATTTTAATGATGGGATAGACAGTGTGGGTTGGACATGGGTCAGCGAGTGGGTTTAAATTTTTCATTCGTCACATCTGAGCGACCCTGCATAAGAGACTGTCATTCTACTCCTCTCAAATGAGCACCATTGAGAGAGATAGAGATGGAGAGAGATAGAGAAAGAGGCAAGAAATTTACATCCCTTTATCTGGCACACCCAATTACAAGAGCAAAGCAAAGGACCAGAATTTCCTAGACAGTTGATGTGGCACTGTTTTACCCTCAAGACAAAGGTGGGAGGTTTGCGTCTTCTGCCAATTCTTGTGAAGCAAATCAAACCAAGATACTACATCAGCATTGGTTGATACTCTCACCTTTAGGACTCACTTGCATCAACTAACCTTTTTCACTCAGCATTTATATTGACTATCAGAAATTGTGATTACTGAGTAACCTGGAGTCTTAGGTTCTGGGCTAAAAGAGTCTAACTCTCTGGGTCTAGTCAGAGAAGTTTCACCTTCTCTAAATCCAATAGAGTTCTGCCCTTTGCCCTGACCCTTGCTGTGTTCTCCGTCCTCTCCACCTCTCTGATAACAAGCACGGCTGCTGCTATCAGCCAGGCCATGATGTGGCTGGTTGGTTAATGAGGCTGGGTCCAATACATAGCCTCAGTGCTAAACAATTATAGTTAGTTAGAGAGCACAGGTTAATATTCCCTCATGTCCCCGTGTGCTTTGCTCACCTTGGTGTTCTTTGCTAGTCCTAATGAAAGTTATAAGACTTGTCTGCAATGATAAGCAGCCTCTCAACTTTGCCTGCTCCATTATGCCCTGCTCTCAGCCTATGCTTTGCATAGCCTAAAGCATCTATTAAAATCCCCTTGTAAAATTCATAAAACAAAAATGTGGTGGGTCAAGTCTAGAGGGAGCCAGAGTAAGCTCCTTATTAGCAGCCAGTAGAAAACACAGAGCCAATTACATATCCTGAGCAAGGAGGAATCAGAATCAGCATTGGGGAATAAGTCTCTCTCTCTCTCTCTCTCTCTCTCTCTCTCTCTCTCTCTCTCCCTCTCTGATTTGGCTGTAGGTGCAGGGTATGGGTTTGGGTCTAGTGTAATTACAACGAGAGTGTTTAGTGTGGATGGAGCCTCTGCTTTTTCACTTGGAGTCACTCAACTACAAACTCATGTAAATCTTTACTCTGCTCCACATCTTAAATTGGTGGGTTTAGGGGGGATTCTGAGCAGGAGCCAGGCTTCGGAGGGGAGAGCCGAGGAGCCGAGAGCTCCAGAGATATGTAAAGATTCTAAGTCTGGAATTTTAAAATGCTGCAAATTAGACCCGACATTAGACACCCTCACCCACAGAGCTGCAGAAGGGAGAATGAAACAGAATAAATAAGAATAAGATGGCTTTCCCCCTTCTTATAGGCTGACATTAATCCTTTCATGTGCAATGACAGCTAACAGCACTTGGCTTCCTCCCCTGATGCCAGTGTAAAGCTGGGAGATTTTCTGACATGCTGGGGAAGGAAGAGGCTCCATTACTGCTATATTCCTGATGGAGCCCTCCACCTTTATGCAGCATAGTACTAAAATCTATATAACACACTTGGCACCATACATGTGAAATAAACATTGAAAGTAATAAATACTAGTATAATCGATTATAACTATCAGGTCACTTCAAAAGGTGTGATTAAAAGTAGGTAAAGCTGTTTCAGTGGCATGGTAGAGGCAACAAACCAGGCCAAGGCTTTATGGCTGTGGTAAAATGTGTTGTGTAGTAAGTAAAGGCGTTTGAGAAATCTGTTTTTTTTTTGTTTGTTTTTGGTTGTTTTTTTGTTCATGTACTCTCTCTCTCTCTCTCTCTCTCTCTCTCTCTCTCTCTCTCTCTCTCTCACACACACACACACACACAAATATTTATTTATTTATTTATACTTTTAATTCTGTTTTTCTTTATTATTCTTTTTGACAGCAAATGTACTGTTTATACGAGTGTGAATAAGGGTTTCTAGTGATTGAAAAATAAATATGGTGCAAAGTATATTCCTCGTAAAGATAGACCTTTGTGTTACATTTTTATTTCACAATGAATATTCAAAACATTCAAAGTACAAAGAACACAAGAAGGTTATCAAAAATATTCACAGAACATTTACATGTTCACCATTCATGCCTGGTTCAGACCATCCCTGTAAACAGAGCGCTTGGCCAGGGATAACTTACAACGTAATCTTACAGAATAGAAAATGTACAGAACAGTAACAGCACTTGCTACCTCAAACCCCACTTTTGGTTTTCAACAAGCAAATTCTCAGGTCAGATGAGACAAAATGAATTGTGTTGTTTTTTTGTTTGTGTTTTGTTTGTGTTTGTGTTGGCAGTGTGTGTGAATGCAGGTGCAGGACTGCAATAATTCTGAGTTTTAAACACATTTGAGCTTTAACAAAAAATATATTTCATACTGATAATTGAAAATAGGAGAATTTTGTTTTGATATGAAGCCTAATTATTTTAGCAGGATACTTTGGAGTTGTGTCAGAAAAATAAAGTGAATAATTGCATGGTCTGGTGAAATATCTGAAGTCCACTGTGTAGGAAGTGTGTATACATACATATATGTGGTGGCCACATCAATATACGAAACTGTTAAACCAGTTGCCTAGAAGAGTGGCTCCATAAATATTGGAATAATAAAGCTTAATACTTATACAGTAATACATCATTTCAGGTATTCTCATTTTGTTTTTCCACAAAGGTTACTGTATTTTATTTTAATGGAAAGTGTGACCTTGACCACTATGCATTAAATATGTGTACATTATATTCTAAAAAGGCTGAAAGTCTTATATAGAATTTGTTTATTTGGACAGTCTGAATACTTTTGCCATAATGGGAGACAAAAATCTACCAGGAACTACCAACATACGTTTATTCAGAATTTTATGTTCTGCCTCGTGTTTTTCTAAAGCATTTCCAGAATCAGGTTTTTGTCAAATTTCTAAAATTCAGAAATACATATGTGCATGTATTTTGTACACATATCACAGATGAAGTGACCAGATGGCAAATGCTGATTGAGTGAACTCAGACACTGAGATGTAAAAAAATAAATTTTGTGCAAGGAACTGCAGGTGGCAAAAGCTACACTGCTTATGTTTCGTCTACATAGTGCTAGAAGCATGTTCAACAAATTATTATATTATTATATTATTTACAATATTATTCTGGTTTATTACGCATGTGTAATATAGTAGTAAAAGTGTTGAAAATCCTATTTTTTTTAAGCAAATAAAGATGTGTATTACTGCATGCGGTAATATATAATGAATAAAGACAGCAAATGTATAAACTATGAAGCTAGTTTACTATTAAAAAAATCATAGTTGACATAATAAAATAAACAAAGTAGTTAATCTGGTCTAAGGGATTTAATTGTAAATGTAACCATAATTCTCCTTGTGCCCCCTGTTTAAACTAAGTGATTTAAACTCGGGATGTGGCAGGAGATGCGTATGATACGTGCAGTTAATTGTGACACAGCTGTATCACACAATAAATAATCCGAAACTAAATAACGCAACACCAATACAAAGCACAACATACCAAAACAACAGTCCAAATGTGTTCAAGGAGAGACCTATGGAAAAAATATAAACAGCTCATATTTACAAGAGTTTGTTACATTTTTCATAAATATATTTTCTAATATTCTGCCAGTGTGTATGTAAGCTTATTATCCGACAGTGATGGGTGAAGAATATCTCTGCTTTGATCTGAGACTTTGACTAACATCTTAACCTACTTAGCGCAATTAGTGCTTCATTAGAGAGGCTAACTAACTATTGCTTCTCTCCATAATGATTTGCAACAGTGTACACATAAAAGTACGTAATCAATGCTTCCCAATTACGCCTCAAGTGCAACCACTATTTCAGATAAAGTGGATGATAATATGGAGACGTAGCAGCCTGTGAGCTAGCAGGAGCGTTTAATTGCACTGCTCTTCCTCACAGCCGCCAGATTTCTCTTCCCTAATGAAGTGTCATCTGAAAAAAAAGGTCTATTGATTTTTACAGTGCTCAGCCTCCGCCACAAATATGTAATTATCCGTTTTATATCTGGCAGGGGGATAGGAGTAATCTATAGTATCTAGCCTTTGTGCTCCTCTGACAGGCTGGTATAGCACTTTTACCCTTTTCAAAATATGCGGCATTCTGATGAATGAACTTTAGACAAATGTTGTTCTGCCTTTTGAGATAAAAACTATAATTCCACATGTCAGTGAGGAATGTACCTGATTGAGATTTCTTCACAGCAGCTCTCTGCTATGTTTCACATACTGGTACCAGACATTAAGAGATACAAGCATTCTTAAAAAATGCATTTTTACCAAATTCGAGGAGTGCCAAATGATATACATTACACGTATAAAAGATAAAAATACTCTCAATGTTATAAAACTATGAAACTAACCCAGAGAGCATATTACTTTTGAAAGATGCTCAGATATTCTCTCACCCATTTTCCATGACTTCACTTAGTCTAGCTTCAGACATTTAACTTTTGCTTCCGCTCCATCTCTCCCTCACTGTTCTACCTTGCCTCATCTCTCTCTCTCTCTCTCTCTCTCTCTCTCTCTCTGTCTGAGGACCAGCGATGGACAAGCAACTGTAAGCCTACCCCTCACTGTGCTGCCCTTCACCATAATAAAAAGCCATTACCTTGACCGCTGACACGAGGCTGAGAGTGAGGGTCGGCCCTGATATTTATTGATGAAACTCTGAGCTCCCAATCTGCTGCACTGAGTGGGCATCATACAGCTGTCAGGCCAGACAGGCTTCAGTGCCGTGATGGCCCTCGACATGGCCCATCTATAATTTATGAACTACACTGCAAACAACTGCAAAACAACACTGCTGCCCTGCCAGCCCAGGGATTATCCTCCTCACGAGCTAAAGGGCAAGTGGGGAGAGAGAGAGAGAAAGAGAGAGCGAGAGAGATAGAGAGAGAGAGATGCATGGATGAAGGAGAAACAATGGGTGCTTATGTGCATCTGGGTAAGTTTGTGTGAGTGGCTGTGTACTGTAGAGATGGTGAAGGGATCCTGAATGTGGAAGTAAATAAAGTCAACATGCTGTCTTAAATATTCAAAAGGAGGTTTGACTCTCTGGAGGCCGATGAAGTGAATAATATAACAATAGTATTTACAGTGAGAGATTTAGACTTGGTGCAGTGTAGCATCATAGGCTGTACTACACTCTACACTACTATACCTCAGGCTTAGAGAGAGAGAGAGAGAGAGAGAGAGAGAGAGAAAGAGAGAGAGAAAGAGAGAGAAAGAGAACCTGAGTAGGAAGATTTCTCCACTACACCACCAGCATGGGGTAAGAGCAGTTTAATAATAGGACAAACAGGCCTCAGTGTTAGCTGTCTACCATCAAAATCAACAGCTACGAGACTTTAATTATTTCATCTTTTCCCACTACCTTCCCCACTGCTAGTATCACTATTTTATCCTAAACCAATAAATTACCATTAGTAATACTGCATCTACTAGAATTCCTCCTTACCGCCATAATTGGGTGCACTGCTAGTGCTGGTCTACTGCTGTCCTGCCCACAGCTCCAACCTTCATGAATCTGTTTAATGATGTAGTTATTACTGTAATAACCAAAGGTTGCATCGATCTTATTGTAATTAATGACAAACAGATGTTAACCATTTCCCTAATGGTAAATTTACCAAGCCAGACCAATTACACACAATTAATCATTACTACTAACATGCATAGTGTTTTTGCAATGTTGTGATTTAGAGGAGCTTTAATAATCTAATTTCAGATAGTTTCAATATGTTCATATACAAATACATTCAAAACAAAACTCATATTAATCATTAGACAAGTATGACAATAAAAGTACATATAAGATTAGGGTCTATAAGACTTAGAAGTGTAATATATGGACCTCTTTGTGTTTACGTGGTTATTTCTAAGCACTGAGTACAAACACACTTCTCACACTTTATGACATTGTATGTATCATGTTTAACTGAACTTGTAACACATATTCCCAGGGCTACTTTTAGTTTTTATCCTAATGCCATTAAGTCTCTTTCAAACTAGAAAGGAATTCATGTACCACTGGAATAAAATTCAAAAGATAAATACTTAATGCTTGATGTTTTCCCCTTTATTTGAGGGCTGCATGATGAAATAGACCACAAATCAGATTTCACTGAATTACACCATGCATGTGTATTAGCATTGTATTTCAGATTGAAGTGTGTGTGTGTGTGTGTGTGTGTGTGTGTGTGTGTGTGTGTGTGTGTGTGTGTGCATGAATATATGAACAAGTGGATGTTATATCAAACTAATAAGGGCTCAGTGTGAAATGTAATTTGACATTCACTCGAAATTAAAATATACATTTTGCACTTACTTCTGCAAAAATAAAACATGTGGCTCTATAAATGTCTTTGAATTGTACAGCGGTAATGTGTTCAAACTGTTACTCAAAAATAGCGAAATGGCCTGGTTTGATATACCCTGAGCAGAGCAAAGTTACTTAAAACTTTCACAGCTACTTAATTTAAACTGATTCATTCCCGAACACAAAACCATACAAAATGCTCTAAAAATGTCGACCTTCTTCGAAGAACTATGCTGACAATAAAAGAAAGCAAAGGACATTTTACTCATTTCCCGCCAATGTGCTTGTGAGAAAGAAATGTCCTATTCTCCTGGATGAGGGTGAGCATTTAAAGAGGTAGCATGTACATCTGTAGCCAACATTTCAGAGTAATCTGACTCCTGGAAAACGACTGGCTGTAACCACCTAAAACACAGGGTTTTAGCACCTCGATTTGAATGGACAGATCAAACGTTGTCCGGTGAAATGTTGCATTTATTTATTTATTTATTTACAAAAAGCAAGGTGTGTGTGTGTGTGTGTGTGTGTGTGTGTGTTTGGTTGGGGGACTGCTCCTACAGACTACGACTACAGTAGTTGTTCCTACTCCAGATAAGTGAGCTAATTTATTCGTATATATACTTTAAAAATACTATAAATTAACATCACCTTGCACATGATTGTTCCCAAAGCTAGCTAGTTAGTTTCCTGATGCAGTGTTCATTAGCAACTGTTCCAGGTGATCAGTTTAAAAGAGCTACACTGTATGGCCAAAATTATGTGGACACCTGACCATCGTATCCATATGTGCTGAACGTCTCATTTCAAAGTTGGTCCCCACTTTGAGGCTATAACAGCCTCTACTCTTTTGGGAAGGCTTTCCACTAGATTTTGGAGGGAGTGTGGATGTGGGAATTTCTGCTCATTAAGCCACAGGGACTTTAGCAAGGTTGGGCACTGATGTCAGGCGAGGAGACCTGGTGCACAGTGTGTGTTCTAGTTCATCCCGATGGTTTTCAGTGGGGTTAAGGTCAGGGCTCTGTGCAGGCCACTCGACCTTGGAAAACCTTGCCTTTGTGGACCTCATTTTGTGCACACGTTTGAGCCACTTCCAGAGAAGGGAAATCTTAAAGCTACAGGATACAAAGGCATCCTTGACAATTGTGTACTTTCAACATTGTGGAAAAAGTTTAGGGAAGACCCACATACGGGCATGATGGTCAGGTGTGCACATACTTTTGGCCATGTAGTGTAGCTAGCCAGCAAGTGTGAAAAATGTAGCTAGCTATTACTGCTTACTTGGAATATACTCTTAATGGACTGTTTGTGTTCACTGTCACTCATGTGTTTCAGTACCTCAAACAGTGGCAACAGGAACACTAATATTCATTACCGGATGTGAATGACACAGTCATTGTGAGAAAAGTCTATATTCCTGATTTTATTTGTAGAAAACCTTGTTTTTAGCTATGGCTTCATTTTGCAACACATTCATTTTCCAAGCTCCTACAAGCCTGGTAAGCTCAGTTTGATATTTGGACAAAGGAATCATTCTCATCCTGTGTAACAGAGTGGTAAGAGAGCAGTAACAACTCTTCCTTCCTTTCTTTTTTTTATCCCCAACCTGGGAAGCATCTGCTCCAAAGTCGTTATGCATTTATTTTGATCTTCCATGCTAATTCACAACCTGCCCAATATATCCGTAGTATATTTTCTCAAAATGCCAGTAATTCTGTGGTGCACAGCAAAGTTATGATTCATTTATACTGGAGTGACAGTATAATGCAGACATGTCAAAATCCATTAAAACTGTTCAATGTCTCAGGGTTTATTTTTAGATGCCATTGATATTCTTACTGATGTTGAAGAATATCCAGTGTGTTGTGTTTACCTCACCTTTGGAGAGAATGTGTTATGGTCCCAATTAATTTGTTATTCCTGTCACTACAGGCATCGTACCCGTCAAACCTGTCAGCGCTGCCTCCCCTTTATTTCCAGGAAGAATGGCATTTAATTTCACTGTAACTCTCTCATAACTAGATTCCAGATTCTCCAGAGTGCTTTTTATTCAGCGATATTTAAGCTAAGCACATGCTGATTTGATTGCTTATCAGGATGATATATAGCAAAATGTTGCCTGCAGCATGCTTTTCCCAGTCTATTGAAAGATCATATACAGTTTAAAAGACAATCAATTATCCTGCAGCTGGTCTGATCAGAAAGAGTCTGAGAAGACTGAGCTTGTTTTGAAGCTCATTATGATGACATAATCTGGCTGTTTTTTCATAGGCATGTAAAGTTAGATCTTTTGATGGTTTACGTGATTATGTGAATAATGATACATACCCACTGAACTTAACAAACTGAAACTTTTTAGTAGTATGCCTCATGTCTATGACACATACGTCTGATCACAAGGTAAGTAATAAATATGTATTTGTTCAAATTCTCTCTCTTTTTTTTTAAATAATGTTATCACCTTTAAAATATGGTATGTAAGGATTAAGTTATGATGGGATGTGCTTTTCTAGGAATATACTCAACACCTGGGTTGTGTGAAGTGGCCCAACACATAGCTGAGTTACTGTTTCCACCCTGAAGTTGATTATTTCCAATAACAGTAGTGTTGTAATCCTCTGCTTTTTAACCATTTATACGTATGTTTTAGCACTACTGTAAGAGCTGTGCTTTTGTAGGAAATTAATCAACACCTTTTCTCAGAATTGAGAATTTAATAGCTTTATGGTATAAATAAGGTTAAAGCACAGTACTTACGAAGCTATATTTCTGCACGGTGTGGCATAAAAGTATGAAATTGTAACTACATACGAAAAATAGGTGATGTTACTGAAAACATATTCCCACTGCATTCAAAAACACAAACACTGCAAATCTGCGAAATATGAAAAGAATGAAAAAATTATCTGTTTGATTTATGCTTTTGGATGTAGCTGAATTATTCTATTTCCAGTTTTAAGTGTATGAATTAAAACTGAGATCTGACTTTAATGAAACTTTAGACACATGACTTACAACCATAATGCATAACTTTCTTGGTACCAGAGAGAAGGAGGAAGCAGTGTGAAGAAACAAGCATAGACAGGTAGAGGCAAGCAAGAGAAAGAGAATAACATTTTTTTTTCTTCTGCTGCAGGCTACAAGGATTTTTTTGTGTGCTGTTATGGTCCATCATTATTAAATGTCTCTTGTTAGATGGGAGAGGCGCTTTATCAAAAACAGCCATTCATCAGTGGCCCAAGCCGACAGCTCTCATCTGACCTCTGCTGCAATAATGCCGCATCAACTAGGCCAACTACCCAGTTTAGCAGGAGAGCAGGGAGCACCGGCCGGCTGCAAGATTAAGTGTGCTGCTTCAGCTCCTTGTTCCCCCGGGCTCCCCCGCCTGATGTTGTATTGATTGCAAAAGTTTACCAGTAAGTATCACAAACAACAATAGCCAGGTCAACCATCGCTGGTGCCTGAATGGATATTCCCTGTTGAGAAGGGAGGAGAGTGGAGGAGAAGGGAGGAGAGGAGAGGAGCGGTGTGCAGTGATTGGGGCTAAATCAGCACCAGCAGCAGGGCTGTGAGGAGTGCAGCTCTGGGGTCGACGGTGCCAGACCGCTCCTCCTGACATTTAGGAAAACGATATGTCAGAGCAAAGCAGAAAGTTGGTGGTCGGTAGATAATTATAAACCTTTGCATTATAAAAGATTCCCTCAATAAACTGTTCTCCAGCCCACACAGGGCTATTACAGCTTTTAAGCACCTCTACCTACAGTATAATTGCTGTGATATTGTACTGTAGGTAGATTGCTTAGAAGCTGTAATATATTTCTAATATATAGAAATATATATTTCTATATATCTTTTTAACCAAACAATCATATTACACTTGCTTCACATTCAAACTTGCCATAGTATTGCCCTGGAAGTACTGCATAAAACATAAAATGTCAAAAACTGGAGTGTTTTAGAACTCAGTGACTGGCAAACAACTTGAGATGTATTAATGGAGCATTAAAATAAGCAAAGCCACACTGTAGTAGAATCCAGCCTTAGACAATCTTGGCCAGAGCTGAGTGATGGTACTTCAGTGGCCTCTGCACTGAGGTTATCTCAAAGCTCTTCAACACACCGCCCATGTGTGTCATCATTAGTGGGCTGCTGTTTGCACATGTCATTATCAGGGGACTGCAGCCAGCTCTGAGGGTATAATCATGTGATTTGATGAGGTGACAGTATAATGACACACTAACCAGTGGAGTGTATAGCATACCCCTGCTGGACACCACTATAGCACTCTCTCTCTCTCTCTCTCTCTCTCTCTCTCTCTCTCTCTCTCTCTCTCTGGGCCTCTGTGGTGAAATCAAGAGTAATCACTATGCTGGGGGACACTCTTAATGTCTTCAGTCAGCTATATTTCATTTAATGAGGTGCATTAATGGTGATTAAACTACTTAGAACTATAATCCGGTTTTTACTGCCTCCCTGTTTCTTGCTGACTATGTCTGTCTGTCTATCTATCTGTCTCTGCCTCTGAGGAATCTTTAAGCTTTTAGAAAAATGAAGAAGGAAATGGCTGTTTTTCTGTGCCATCATAATCTGTATTAAATCTTTCTGGTGATCATAAAATCCCAGTCCCACATGGACACCACACACCAGCAATTGCCTTTTCGCAGTTTCCACATTAGTAAGGCTGTATGAGGTCTAGACTGGGCAGTAATTGCTCATCATTAAGATGTAGCACTAACAGAAAACCAGTGAGATAATTCTTTTTAGTTTGCAAGCTTTGACAGCATAAATTGTTTGCTGAGGGTGGTGAAATAAATAACTTGGCTTGAAAATATAGAGGTGTTTCCTATGTGTTCAGGCACCCAGTGGGCTCTAAATAGCAATAGTTTTTATTTTATGAATGTAATTATACATGTATTTAATACATGTATATGTATAATTTTTGGAATTGTAGTTAGTCTCGTTCTGTTTGTCTTGTTGGTGATGCAAAGTCTGTAATGCTGTAGTGATATCATCATATGACAAATGTAGGTTTACTGTCAGGTCTATTGGATTGTATATAATCATGTATTGGTATTGCTGTATGGTCATTATGCTATCGTGATGCAGTCAGAAGTGAAGTGCTGGTTTGGCTGGAGGCATGCTGTTAGGTCTATATCCTTGTTGGCCCACACTGGTGGTAGGGCAGTAGGGGCCTCAGGCTCCACTGGAATTAATTACAGACAAAAGCAATGCTGTTTGAAATTGTCATGCCAAATTTATCACTGGCTTTTTAATGTGCCTCATCTGAGGCTCTCCAAACTAGCCTACTGCCTGGGGGCAGAGATGTCTTCCTCTTCCATGCTTTGTGAGTCCTGTCCCAAGGAAGGGACCCACATGTGCTGGAGGCTAGCTTAAATCTGGGATGGAAGGCTGTGAAGGCTAACAATGCTCCTATCAAATTCAAATATCCACCAGAGCCTGCTACCCCCAGGCTTGCCCAGACTCTGCAGGTCTCCCTTTGGGAGTGGGGCACAAATTCTCCTCTGCCTTCTTTAATTCTGTCATTTTAGTGATGATAATTCTTCATTGGGTTTGATCAGATGGAATCTATCAAAGAATTAGGAAGTCCAGCTGTGACTGTTCTAAAGATGAAATAAAAGTAATAGTCTAAAAAAATGCCACTGGCTTTGGATTTGAATATAAATGGCAAATAGCGAAATATTTCAAACTCACACTTTCACAGCTTTTATTTTGTCCCAAAGTGCATCACTGGTGGCATCTTAAGACAACATAGAGATTTTTCGCTGAAGGAGTTCCTCAGAGGAACATGTTAGTCAGCTCTTTTAGAGGAAACTAAGTCAGAACAATATAAGGTTAATTCAGTCCTGCTCTGGCCAGAGCCAGCAGAGCATGAACATATTTAAAGGCATTTAGATGTTCTCCTTAATGCTACTGTTATGACTCCTTATATCAGAGAAACACTGAGATTTCCCAGATGTATACTCCTGCATAAGCCACCATTATATTACTGCTTCACCAGCACAAAGCCTAATGCCTTAGTTCAATAATAATACAGAGGGGACAGCTTACATAGGGTGACACATCTATTGGTTTTGAGGCAACTGCATAAGACTGGCCCATTTTCCTGACCTCATAGAAAAGTGTTTTGAAAGATGAAATCGAAAAGTGATTGCCATATTAACAAAAAAATACCAGTGACTATGGCTATATTAAAGGGTCTATTTTTGTGGTATAACCCTGGTGTATTGTTAATTTGATTGGGTTTAAGTCATTTTATTTTTATTCTTGCCCAGTTGCTATTTTAATGGTTAGATATGAACACACCTGCACAACAGGAGTTTGATGTTCAAGATCACCTGGCACAGTGGTATTTTCAAAACCACTTGATTTAGCTAGGAGCAATTCCATTTGGCTATGCAAAGTGAGCAAGCTAGGTGTCTAGCTACCAAAGTGAGCAAGCTAGGTATCATACCTATGCTTTCAGCTAATTCTATAGCAGAACAAAATAACACAGCATGTTTTGTGTATAAAGTGTGAGATTATGAATAAATTTATGAAATACTGTAAAGCAACATGAAGGATTGGAAGTGCACTTGCATGAGTGTGAAAATCAGCAGGAGGAGAAAAATCTTATCTAAAACAACAGCACTAAAAAGACTGGGATTTGAATGATAATTGAATTCTAAAAGGGGAGTGATTAGTTAGTGTTGCTAGGAGCTGTCTAAAGGTTGTTAGCATAATTTATTACATCAAATAATCAAATGGAATTTCTGATTATTTTTAAATCCATATTTAAAACTAGTGAATTTTACTGAATTCACTAGTGATTGTCAATTGTTTTTTTAATAAGTTTTGGCAAAAATACTGTACCTTGTTTGGACCGTTTAACCTTTCATAGCTTTTAAACACCAAAGGGAAAAACTGTTTCATTACCTTGACTATCTTTGTAGGCCATAAAAACAGAATAAAATAACTTTCCACTGAAGACTAGGTGAGATCAGCAGCTTGGCTGATAAGTTTATTATTTCTTCAGGATGTAGCAAAAGAAAGAAGCGAAAAAGAGAGAAAAAAGTGTGTGAAGGACACAGCGGGCTTCTCTCAGTGGACCCGCCTTTCCTCCTGTGATTGTCATGCAAGCCGGGTTGTACGTAATAATGTGGCCTTTAATGATGGAATGATAGACCTGCCAAACAGTAGCTGTGCTGCCATACACAGCCTCTTGTCCTCTCAACACACACACTCACCCTTGCACACAAACACAAATGCACACGCTGACACATATCCCAGCAGGGACACATTAGCATATCCTCCTCAATTCTCAGTCCACGTTAACATAATCCATATTTGTTGGGTAAAGTCCAACAGTGAGGCCCCCTGTACAGAGGGTTTATGCTGCTATGACACTCTTCAAAGGCAGCCCATCCCACTGCACAGCGCATGCTTGACCAGCTAAGCAATTCAGAAATGCAAATGGCAGGGCAGACTCCCCTGCATCTCATACTCACATGGACAAATCCTTTTTGGCGAAGCATCTCTCTGTCTGTCTGACGTATTATTCCTCAATACATCATTGGTATATGGCATGTGAACTTTATTCTAAACACTGAAAAGTACAGAGAAAAATAAGTAAATACAAATAACTCCTGTGTCATGTAGAGTGGCAGGTGCAATCTGGTGCGAGGATATACCAGCACATGCATCAGTTCTGAAGCCAAGCCAGGCTTTCTTTATATGAAGTTATTTTCAATAAAATCTTTTTTTTGTGTCAGTGTTCTGACTTGATCTTAAGAAATACACAAATACAGACTTTTAGGACTTTCAGTGTTTTTTCCTGAATGCTATTCCCTAACAAGTAATATTTTAATTAGTTTATTCATTTGTTAATTGGAACAGTAAACACAAGGTAGAAATACACACTGGTTGCGACACCACTCCACTGCAGAAAACACACTGGCACAGAACACTTTAGGTAATTTAAAGTATCTAATCCACCTAGCATGAGTTTGGGAGTGAGAGGAAACCAGACTTTCCAAAGGAAACTCACACATACACGGGGAAAATGTGGAACTCAGACAGTAAGGATTGAACCCTAGGCCCTGGAGCTGTGAAGTACCATCACTGATTCACCACCAAACCCATTCATTTATTTATTTACTCATACGATTGTTCCTTTACCACCTGAAGCTGGCTCTTGATATTGAATTCATTCTACTACTAAGTCTATGAGTCCATCACATAAAAATCCAACCCCATGACTCATTCATTCCTGATGCCCTTTGACTGATCAGGCCCTTTCACCTGTTTGTTCTTACCTAAAATGTTAGAATCAATTAGGTCTGCAGTTATACACAGTAGCCTACCAATGGCTGTCTTTATGACAAAAACTACACTATGCAGCCATTGGCGCCTCTACATGTATCCTGAAAATCAAATAAGTTTCATCTAGGCTGGTTGCTACGACATGTACCCATTAAAGTGAACTATTAAAAGGTACATTAGTGAACTTCAAAGACCTAAATTAGACAATAAGAGAGAGAGATTATATTTACTACTTTACCCCAAGGGGGTGTAGTAAATCTTTGACAAGACCATAAACATGTACATACAGTAGATCCTAATCTGCACTCGGAGTTTGATCAATAGAAAGGCCTTTTACATCACTGACATGCTCTTTCATGTCCTTAACTCTGTTTACGGAATAAAACAGGAGGCACCAAACCCTTCAGAGCAGACATTCATAAAAGCAGAGCACAGTTTTATAGGCGCCATAAGCAATAGTTGGGTGGAACAGGCTTATTGCTTAAATGTTCATAATGACCAATTTAAAAAAACACACACAAACATACAGCTTTCATGTCACATCAAAGGATTACTATGTGCCTATTGCAATTATTGACAAATAATATTAAAATAAATGCATAAATAATTAAAAAAATTAGTACGTCCACTGACGCACCCAATACATTTTAGCAAATGTCAAAATGCAACACAAGTGAGGTATCATCAGTTCTTAAAAAAGGGACTCAGGGTCATGTCCATGGCTGGGGCATGTCACCACGGGTGATTCCCTACTGAAGCTGGCGGCTGATAAATTTATTAGGTTGTCAATTGTAGCTACGTGTTCGCTTGCCCATTTTCTTATATATCATGGTTACATGGATTTGGCTATGGGGAATTATGCGATTGGTAAAGTCACCTGATTGACTTAATGCAACACTTTGCTCAATTTTTCCCTCCTGCACATTGAGACAGATTTTGCAGTGAATTTGCAGGTATAAACATATTGTAAGCCAAGACAATAGAGCAAATCTTTGACTTAAAAAATCACCAGATAAAGAAATTAAACTGTGTAGTTTATACCAGTAAAATCCACCTACAGCCATCAAACATTAGGTTTACATTCAAATTTATCCATCAGTTAGTGGTTTTTGAAAGTACAAACTTAAACAGAATGGAATCATATATGATTTACATGATAGCAAGTCCAAATTTGATATTCATCAATGGTACAGTGCTTAATTACTTCATACTGAAAATCAAAGCCACCACTGATGGAGTGAAGTAGGCAGGAACAAATGCCAGGATTATTTTAACTAAAAGAGTAATATAAAATAAAAAGTGATAAAGTAATATGGTGAATATCAGCTGTCTTTTTAAAAATCCCACAACAGTAACCGAATAAACTCTAAAAGGTTAATAACCTCAAAAAGAACATGAGAATGCTATTTTATATTTAAAAATAATAATAAAAAAAATCATCCAAATTCCCTTAAGATCATGGGAAGAAGAAGAAGTGGTCCCATATATGTCTTCATTTTCAGTTATATTGTGATATTGACTGATGAGGTCACTGAAAGTACATCCCTGTTACCGAAATTATTTAAAAAAAATAATAAAAAAATTCAACCATGTTACTTATTTAAGATCACAATGCAGCCAGTGTCGGAAAAGAATTAAAAAATGATGCTATTGTTGCCTGACATAGCATATTTTTAATGGTTACATTGATTTTCGTAGGTTTCTTAGAATTCACATGTTAAAAATGATTATTAAAAAAGGCTACTTTTTATGCATTGTAAGAGTGAAATGTCACCTCAATCATGGATTCACCCAAATATGATCCAGTGCAGACCACTTTCTTGTATTTTCACTTGCTGTGCAATTACCTGGTGAGGACTATGAAGCAACCTGTCAATCTCCACACAAGCACATACACACATCCAATTTGTAGTGTTTTGGAGAGTAGGGACCACCTCCTGTATGGCTCCTTCCTGGGCTCACTGCCCTTTGAGAGAGGGATAGACTTCATGGGGCTTCTGAGCAGTAAATTTCACACACACACTCTCTTACTTATATATATATATATATTATTAAATATCAAATTAAATTAAACAAAGGCTTACAAAAGCTATGTGTCATCAGGTGGCTAAATTGCACTGGCAGCAGTGGAGCAGCAGGGGTCACAGGGAGTCTTGTACGCGGAGCAGACGCTTGTGTGGGTGCATGCTTGTGCAACTGTATAAGGCATGGAAGCACATACTGACTCTGCCAGCCCAATAAAGACAGACAGGCAGACAGACAGNTGAAAGTACATGCAAACCCCTTCATATAATCAAAGTTGCCTTCATTCACAGCTCAGTGACAATTCATACAAAAAAAAATGTATGCGACCATGTGCTTCCTGAGAAACTACTGAGAAAAAACATGTTGTTATCTAGCTGTCATTACCTATTAGACATCATGATATATAAACCTACATCTGTTTGCTTTTTTTGGCTGCTTTTTAAAAGAAGGCATCAATCTGTTATTACCACTCCTTCTGTGAGAGCAGACAGTAGAGGGAGTTAACACAACTAATTAAGTGTGCGTGACATGTTAAAGAGAGCAAGGGCCCTACCACATATGTTAGTGCGGCGGCGGCTGGAGCTGCTCTTTGTTTAGGAATTGATGGCGTTTCGCTTGGCCATCCCTTTGGGGAGATTCACTGACCTGAGAAGGTCCCGGCAGAGGGAAAAAACCCCCACTATTACGCTCTCACTCGTTTCAGCTCACCCCCTTGTCCTCCTGCTCTCACTCTCATCCTTTTCCCCCCATCTCTCTTTACCACCTTTGGTCTTTTCCTTGCTCAATCCTGTTTCGTTCTCATGCTCTATACTTACAGTATTCTCAACTCTCTGGTTTGTCCTTAACTTCCTCTCCTGCTATCTGTGTCCCCTTTCATTCTGTCTACAGCTCAGTAAAATCTGCAAACATCTGTAAAATGATAGACATCCCCTAATTCACTCCTCCCACCTATCTCTACTATACCCTTCTGACATACACCTCCGTCTGTCGGCACTCACTCCCACCTGTCTTTGAGCCCCCAACCCTCTGTCTTTGCCCTGTGAAACTACCATACAACACATCCCACTGCACCATCAGGGCAGCTCACTCATTTGCCCCTATGTGTCGGTCCTGGTGCCCACCCGCCAGGCTGGCCTGCAGAGCCTGCAGCTTAAACGCTCATTTTGTGCCTCTCAGCACGGGACTTATTGATATAAATAGCTGTGCACAAAGTGCACACTCTGTTCTCTCCTGGACTGTGTGTGTATGTGTATGTGTCTGTGTCTGTGTGTGTGTATGTGTGTGTTTGGGGGGTAAAGATGAAATATGACCACACTGGACACAAGCTAAATGACACTTTTCATTATCATCACGGAAAGTAATTACTGTTGCAAACATTTTTTTGCAGACTGGAGAGGATAAAACTAAGCACTGATTTTAAAGGTTATTTATTTAGGAATTCAAGTTCAGAAATTATTTTATATTAGTGAATTAATCTATAATCCACCCTAAACCAACCCATATAAACTGTTCAACTAGTAAACTATTTTCAGTTAAATATATACATATACTGACATGAAAAAAAAATGGCTGAACTAAGAATCATTGCAAACTTATGGAACTGAAATCCAGCCATTCAAAAACACACGCTTTGTCAGTTCAATTTGTTGGTTTTACCATGGCTACAGAATATCCAGGGATTTAAAGAGTTAACCAGGTTTATTGGTGTGTAAACAAAAGCATGGGAGAAAAGTCCATCTCTTTCAGTCACCTAAACCTATCTGACATCAGATTAATCTTTCCCCATTAAGATGACAACACAATTTGCTGAGAAGTTGAGTGTAAATAAATACGCAGAGGGGAGATAATACATCAGAAGGCTGGCTAGTGAGCCACCATTACAGGGGGGCATTTATTTCCATCCACACGCACAGAGACAGGCAGGTGGGGGTGTGCTATCCGATTTACTATGAGCAGGACCAAAACTTCCAAGTGAAATAAGGCCGTTTAGGTGCCGAAACATTAAGTTTCATCACTGTAGTCATTCCAAATATGTGCACACACATGCCATATTTTGCCACACAAAGTCTTTCCAGCTAATTCATAAAGAACTGGCAGTAATACACAGCCACTGAGCACATAACAGTAGTTTTGTCACCATTAGCTGATATTGAGGATGCAATACCAAAAGCCCATCTGGTGTGTGAGTTTGTGTTGTGTGTGCCTCTTAAATCATGAGATCACTTTAGTGTGTGTGTGTGTGTGTGTGTGTGTGTGTGTGCTTGTGTGCATGAAATGCCAAAACAAAAAGCCGTCTTTGTATGATGTTCTCTTAAAAGGAGATTTTCACCAATAAAACAACAATCTGTGCTACCTTTGCCGACTCTGGCCCAATACAGAACAGTCCACTTCACTTCATTGTGGTTTGTATTGATTGAGCAGTAATTGATCTGATGGCTCTGTGTGATAATTGACAATTATCCGTGATTACAGACGGCAGCTTAGAGGCTGATTCACACAGTGACCGGCATTATGGGAAAGAGCACAATGGATGAACAAACACAATCAATACGGCAAAGACAACAGCTGAGAAACAACACCCTACTGTCAGTCGGTGGCTCTGCATGCACAGCAGGAGCACTGCCAAAAGCATCACATCATTTTCTGATTAAAATGAACAAACCATCATTAGTCCAAAAAAACTAATTCCACAAGCCTGTTTGTGTATAGTTGTGTTAGTTACACACACACTGTGTGTGCAGTGCAATAAGTGTGTGTCGATGGAGCGTACTGGTGCATGTCTGACCCTGGTTGATAGGTCCCCTTGATTCTGTTCAGACAGATGCAACTCATTGCAGCTTAATAAATCGCTCGGCCCAAGGGAGCGCAGCTAAATGCTTCTATTAACTCTGAAACATGTCAGCCAATATAAAAAGCTCCTGACCCCTGCAAAGGTCAACTGTGACACGCATGTTTACGCAGAGAAACAAGATCAGATTGGAGAGCCCTGTTTTATGAGGAAGCTTAAAAGGAGGAAGGAGGGGCAGAGAGAGAGAGAGAGAGAGAGAGAGAGAGAGAGAGAGCTTTTGTTCCTGTAGAGGAGTCTGCCTGAACACCAGCTCTCTCTGCACAAATCCCATCTAGCTGTACCATCAAAGGCAGAAGTACACAGATATAAAAGGTACAGCAGACCAAGCCTTTCTTAGGTGCTTTTGCGTAAGAGCATGATCTCCTCTGAGGGCTTTTTGTAGTGTTTGCTAGACAATTTAGGGTATTTATAAGGTTAAATCCCAATAAACTGGGAAGCATAAAAGTGTTATAAGTGTATAAGTGCACTAGAAGAGCTATTTACACTATGTAAAGCATCTTTTAAATATTGCCATCTGAACTGTAAATTATTGTCACATTATTAACACTTAGTCTATAGCATACAGTATTTATGCTGAGAAAATTTAAGCCTTGGATCAGAGTAAGAATTTGCATCAACTTGTTACAACTATTTCTTTAACTGCAAAACTAAAGAAATTAGCTGCAACAAGCTGACATAGTTTTTTTTTTTTTCTTATTTTGAATCAAGGTTTAATTTTTGTTCAGTGTACTTTATGTAGTATACGGTAGGTTCTGTATTGACTTATGTATTGTAGCGATATGTTGGAAGGGATGACAGTAAACATTGTTTTGACTGGCCTTGATTCTGGTGTACTTTCACTACTTCCTCCTCTATAATGCATACATCCTTCCTACACCCAATTCTTATTTCACATTACTAGCCCTTCTTTTCTCTCCAGCTCTCACTGCAGCAGTCACTGATCCTCACTCACATAACTTGTTCCTTATTCCCTATCTTTCCTACTTATTCCCTTTGTTTACTCCCCAGACCCCTCCTATAGCTTCATGAGAGTAATACCCACATCCTGATGTGTGAACAGGCAGCAGCAGAACTAACAGCCTGATCCACAGTGCGGCAGAGCACACACACGGCCCACATATTAAGGACGCACTCACAGCATTAACTAGCATTAATGAACTGTTTGCTTATGCTGTAATAATTAACTTCCATTACATTACTTTGTGTGATTACTTTCTTAATTGCCTGAATTATGCATCAATTTAATATCTAATAAGCAGCCTCAGACATTAGACAGTGTTCAGAAACAAATTGCAGGCGGTTTCTGCGGCTTTAATTAAAGGCAGTAGAATAAATGAAACAGTACAGGATAGATGTCTCACAGTGATTTCCTGCAAGCTTAAATATGCTATTTATTATAAGCTCATATAAAAACCCTCTCTCTCCTCAGGACGGCAAACCACAAGATGCCAATTACAGAGTGTCAGCGGCAGTACTACTGCTTTTTACTATTCAGATTAACATATGCGTTCAAGGGGATTCAATTTTGCATTATGCAAATTCTCTCGCATGTCATTTTTAAATTTCTATGTTTCGTGTGTTTAATGGTTATGAATCAGAAAGCTGCTTTCCCAAAAGGCAGATTCTGATTATGAGGGAGAACAACCACTGATATGCAAAGTGTTATTGTGCCACGCTTCAGAACACACACTCTTTGGGGTAAAGCTAGAAAATGCACTGTTGTGCGGTGATCATATTAAACAGATGAAACGTTATTATAGCAACAAATAAGTTGACCACAAAACTTAAATATTAACTTAAACAAGCAACATACTAAAAATGTAACAAACCCTCAGTTTGACTTATTTTGCTTTCTGCATTCTACAGACCAGTAACCCCTATTCATTACCAGAAAAAGTAAGCAAATTATTGATTTTCTTCTACATTTGTTCACATTTCTTGTCATACATGCTGTGACCTTGTGCTGTCACTTTGCCATGCTACATTAATTACACGTTTAGTCTCAGGCTCACCCGTCTCAATTACACCAAGCTCAGTAAACAGACAGAGTGAGCTGATCTGAGGCGTTTACACTGCCTCTTAAACGGCTTATTAGAAGCCCCCCTCTCAACACAAAATCGTTACGAGCTCTGACACACACACTTCTTTCTCCCTGTCTCTGTGTCTTAATTTTATCCTGAATTCAAAAAGTGATACATTTACATTATAGTGGAGATCAATACTACCAGCAGCATCACAATGTTGAGTGCTACACAAATATGGGCATTTGATATAGAGCATTTGAGCTCTGTTATCCCTGTAACAATAGGATGAGGAAGACCTAAATAAATAGGATGAGGAAGACCTGCTGAAGGACAAGGCGGAGAGTGAGGTGGGTGAAATGGGCAATGCCAGGTTAGATACAAAATGATGGCAGCAAGCAGACGCTTCACAGAACTCATCATATTTTCTGACTGCTGGTATTTATGTCTGAATACACGTGTCATATCAGTTACCCAGAGAATGGCCTCGTCTAAAACAAAATCTCTCTCTCTCCCTCTCTCTCACATACACACACACACACACACACACACACACACACACACACACACACACACACACACACACACACACACACACACACATAACAGAGGATGCTACTATTTTTTTTACCTGCTTCAGTACACATAGGTGAAGCCTGCTCCCTGACCCCCACCCCTTCCTCTTCAACAAATACATGCCCACACCCACACACATACACACATCTCAAAATCAAAGACAGATCTTGCGGCTGTTATTAAGCATTTAAGCATGCTTGCGCTCTAAAGAAGAGCGCTGACACAAAACAGGCCATTCCACACACCCTCTACATGTGCGAAGACCGTGCAGCGTGTGAGGTGAGAATTTTAAATAGCATGCACTGCAGAATTTAAATACAATGAGCCAGAGGGGAGGAAGAGAGTGCACTATAATCCATTATCACTAGATAAAAAAAAACCTTAGAAGACATTGTTATTTTATAAAAGATTATTTGTCTGCTTTGACTATTATGATGATGATGATGATGATTATTATTATTATTATTATACAGAAAATAACATTCATATATCTATATCTATATATATATATATATATATATATATATATATATATATATATATATATATATATATATATATATATACTGTC
>CM074949.1:15852320-15890742 GCA_037577455.1 Pangasius macronema
ATATATATATATATATATATATATATATATATATATATATATATATATGTATATATATAGATAGATAGATATAGATATAGATATAGATATATATAGATATATATAGATATACTGTATATATTACTATTTGCACAATATTTTTCAAAGCTATAGAATTTTTGGCAAAACAATGAAAATATAAATACTAGTAATATATATAAAGAACAAATTAAACAGTAAATCAGCCTCCAGTTCACTTTCTTTCCGTGTGTGTGTGTGTGTGTGTGTGTGTGTGTGTGTGTGTTCTTGGCATCGATGAGTGGGCTCTAATAGGCCTGCTTAGCCTCTGAGTGACCCAGTAAGGCAGACTGTGGGCCTGATGTGTCTGGGCCTTCTGTTCCCTGCTGGGAGTGCAGGCCTGCTGGAGGTCACCATTACTGCTGCTACTCTTAGTTATGCTGTCTCTGCCAAGAAAAGTCTTCCATTACACACTATCAAACATGCTACAATACTGTGGTCATCTTTTTAAACATCTGGGATTTGAATTTACTGGTTTGTGTGTCAACGGACAATGAGGAGTGAACCATTGTGTAGCAAATGCTCAGAGTAAATCTTAAATAGAAATGTACACATTACAATCTTCTATTATGGTTTATATTACAGTGCTGTTAAAGTCTCAAATCTGATTGTTCAGAAGTTGCAGATTAATTTACAGCAGCTCCTATAGTAGTTCCTGCTGTAATTCAAATATTAATGTGCTTGCACTAATACGTTATCATTTATATAGTATCAGCTCACTCACAGGGACCTGTATGGTGGCAAATCTACACAATCTGTAGGCTAATAATAAATGGATTGAAAAGATACTGTTATTTAACAAAGAAAAATGTATAATTGTTGACATGTTGAAGCTTTCTGTGAGGAAATCTAACATTCTTCAGTCTCCACTGTCTGTGCACAGGAAAGTCATCGGGACAAAGGATGTTGCTCTCTCTTGTTTCTTGGTAACATAACATGCTGTGGTGAGGGAACAACTGTAAAGAGCTGCTAATTGATGATCACTGGCTAATTGATGTATATTCTAAGAGTATAAGAGCAATAAAACACTTTGGGGCATGCTATTTTATAACAATAATAATAATAATAATAATAATAATAATAATAATAATAATAAAAATTTATTATTATTATTATTATTATTATTATTATTGTTGTTGAAACCCGTAGTGTGTTGGTTCTGTTTCAAACTAACTAAAATTTTCTATACCACCACAGTCTGTTGTGTTTTTCTCTGTTGTGTTTAATTCCTTACTTGCAGTATTGTCACAATAATGCAGAAAGAAAATGTTACATGTTTATCTGTTCTCATTGAACAGCATCAAGATGCTGAATTTGCATTCAAATTTAATAAAAATAGGAACTTATTAATTACGTCTTCATTCCAGAATGACCATACAGCCTCCACTGAAAGAGAAGACAAGCAAGAGTAATGGCAGCATTTAAAAATATTCCCATTAACAATATCATTCGTGTTGAATATTTCAGTACATACTATGTAAACGTGATCATTTCAACATGACTAATATACAGAAAAGAAAAGACAAAACTGTTTGTCCTGGCTGATTCCTCCAGGCTTCAGTGTTGCCACTGGGACAGGAAACACTAAGCACTGCACTGTGGATGTGTCTGTTTTTGCTGACAGCACAGAAGCACAGGAACATTTCAGCACCATTACCGATCTCAGATCAGGCCAGAGAGCTGATGAGCTCCCTGACATTTTATACACACAATATAACACATGGATCATCTTAAGGGTCTCAAATAATGGAGGATATTTGTGTCACTGGTGTGATGAATGCAGTAATGAATTAAGAAATGCATCCCTCTGGAGCTAAAAAGGTTATTCTGTATGTCTAGAAGAGTTTTTGTCTGACACACCTGATCATAAACATAATTCAGCAGGGTGGAATGGCTAAGGTCTAAAGAGAAGTATGCATGTATGGTGTACTGTGCATCTCCTCGCTGAAGAACACAGTCCAGTCCTAATTAATCTAATAAAAGTTGATGGGAACAGACTGAATGACTCTGACGTTAAACTTATAAAAATGTGCTTTCATGATAATGTTACTGAACAATTTAAGTGTTGCATTAAAACTATTATATTTTAACTATTAAAATACTGAAAAAATTATTTGCACTCAAAGATAAGAGAGTTTTTTTCTTATACTTGAAAGCAAACAATACACAAATATGAGTGTTATCTTTTTTTTTTTTTTTTTATTGCAACACTCAGCCAGCACATAATAAACTGGATGGAAAATCTCAAGGTACATGTTAAAAGTATTATTACTTTATACGAACAGAGTTTTTGAAGGTAATTACTCCTCTAAAAAATTTATCCAAACAGCAAATCAGGAGTGGCTTCTTGTAAAATGTGCCAAACTCTCTTTCCTGTGTTATGTCAGCCTAATGGACACTCTAGCATCTATTTTACCCACATAAACAGACAGGACAGTGGAATCAGCAGTGAAGAGGGCATATGAATTATGCATATTATATTACCATACCTCTCTGCTATCATGCTTCCCAAAACCATGGGCAGAGAAATTGGCCCCAACAAAGATATTGAACAATTTCGTACAATTTCCTACATGGTTCATACCCAACATAAATATAAAATTCTATTTAGCTTGTTCGGTAAAAGGACAAGCTGTATGAGTGCCTCTGGTTGGCAACACTCTTCTGGGGAATCAAATGTAAACTGGATAATTGAAAAGAAACACACAGAGCCTAGAGTCCAATGGCTTATCAGTGGTATGGATGGGGAAAACGCAGAGAGAAAGAAGGAAAATGGAACGAATTGTTTCATTGATTTTCCTTTACAAATCAAAGGCAGATAAATCAAACAGCAATTTTTTTTCGGCTGCAACTCTAGAGCCGTTAACACAGCCTACATAACATGTCACAAACTATTATTTGCAATCATGCCACCCTTATTAATCTGGTGTGCAAATGAATAAATTGTTGGACAGGAGAAGCAAAGGGATTCATTGAAATGCAGCACACAAGCTGGCTGTATTATGTCTCAAACACAGAGCAGAGTGCTAGTCGATGCACTGCCCTTTCACACTGAATTCCGCTTCACTAATTCATATTCAAGTTGAAATGTTTTGGAGAAGAATAATAAGGAAAGAAATTAAAATAACAATTGTACATGTATTTCTCTGCATGTGCATGACAGAGAGAGAGAGCCAGAGTTAGTTAGAGGTCACCACAGTCCAGTCATTTGTTCTCATGACTCTGTGAGTAAAAAAAAATGCATGCATGCATGTCGGCAAGTGTATTTTGCTTTAGGATATGACAATTTAGAATTAAGTGAAAAATGTGCATGGTTAAAACAGTGCACCATTTCAGTGCCTTCAGTGTTGACTTAATCTTGGTCTTATTGGAAAGAACCAGCATTTCGCTGTTATAATTCTATCCAGTATTCAAATTAGTTGCAAGCTCAAATTAATTAAGACCACTGGCGAATCATTCAATATTGGCTGACATGTTCAGTGTTACTAGATCTCTCTGTAAGCTGTTGAAGAGTTCGTCATTGTTTGCTCCGTAACCACCTCCCTTCTGGCCTTGTAATAGTTACCTATTATCCCTCCTGCCCTTTGTAGCTTACACCCTCCCACTAAACAAGCAGAGCCTTACAGCTGATCTTTTCATAATATTTTAAAGAGGGCATCCCCGCTGGAGGGGCGTGGTGGAGAGGGACAAATTAGAGCTGACAATCTCCACTTAAATCAGAACAATCACAACTCCTAGCCCTCGTTCCAGAGTGTCCCTTGTCACAATTCTCGGGAGGTGTAGGTGTTGGGTGAGGTGTGTGTGTGTGTGTGTGTCACACACACACACACACACACACATGCCGTTTAACAGGCCACAGAATGTCAACAAGCCTACCGACTTACTTGGTATTTTCGGTGTTTCCTTTCTTCTAAATTGTCAATTATAGGGTGTCACAATCATCATCAATACATGAGGAGTTGCTTGACTACGTTTGTTGGTAAAAATGTGTGATTTGCCAAAGACGTCCTACCAGTTTTGTCCTTGTCCAGACCACATCATAAACCCAGATGTGTTTTTATATTAGGTATTAGGTTGATTAATTTGTTAGGTTTAATTAACTGACAGTAACTATTTATTTAAATGGATGTTTATATCTACATGGTAACATTGAAGGTATACCACTGCACAGGCCAATACAGAATTTCCTGAATTATACCTGTGCCTGACTTGATTTTTCTTTAGCTTAATTTATTAATTCTTATGAGCCTACAGCATCCAATGTCTTATTCAGGTATCTTGCATGAGTTGTTGTGCCTTTTGCTGTATGTTTACTGAAGTTTAGTTAAGGTGGTAAATCAGACTGAGCAACCTGCCGCAGTGATTACGCCACATCAGCCTCTCTAAATCTGACATTATCTCTGCAAGTCTTGATGGAGGGTCCTCAGCCAATTAGAGTAAGGACGTTTAATAGCAGGAAAAGTCACAAGTTGCTATTTTATTACACAAATGGCCCTTAAAGGAATAGTGCTATGGATTAATTACTTACAGGGGATTCCATTAAAAAAATTGAGGGAAGTGCAGAGTAAAAGTAAATACCACAGAATATTTGTAGTGAATGAGGCAAAAATGAAATGTATTTGGAATAATCACACTCTCCCTCAATATAAAGCTACCAATAAAGTACAAAGCTGATGTACCAAAAAGGGTCAAAAGAACTTAATATATGACGCCTATAGTCTCTGAAAATGAAAACAGAGTACCCAGGCAGTGTGTACCCTCATATTAACTCTAGTGTTATATGATTTCTGGAACATAAAAGCAAACATTTTAGTATCATTAAAGCTTAGCTTAGTATAATGACGAATGACAAAAATGGCCAACACAGCATATAGTTTTAAATTAATAATTTCTCATAATTATTCATTATGTATTATATATGCTTTCAATCAGAAATCAAGATTAGATTTTAACAGAATCCTTTCATTCTAGTATAGTTTCTGTATCCATCAAATTACTTGGCTGTAAAAATTTGTTTAGTGTCTTGATACACGTATCATTGCTCCCAGTATTAAATAAATTTATATAAACCTATAAAATTTGGCAAAAGTGGTTCACATTTCTTATTTTAAAAATAAAATTATAAATAAATAAACAATGCAAACAATTATGAAATGTGCCCGGTACATTTCAAAGGTAATTCAATTGTGTAAGCTCAGTTACACAGTTAATGTTGTGTCCATCAGGAAAGAAAAGGCACGTCTAAGTAATTTTACTTATAAGTAAATTAGTGTAAAAATGGTATCAGTGGTCAAGAGTACTAAACTCTGTACTTTAGCTTTATTTACACAAATCAATCAGGTAAAACTTGAGTTAACTTTCGTAATTTGACGTGAATGTCCATCAGTCAATGTCTGTGAAGACCAACGTCTTAATATGGGGAATAATGACCAGGCTACCACTGTGTCGGTAAAACAAGTGATGCTAAATTAGTTATCCATACTTTGCTCTGTTGAATCATTAGATCCAAACGCATATCAAACAACAATGAGTATACAAGCAGACAAACTCTCTGTAATGCACTGATATCACATAAACACAGGAATCTGGGCAGATTCAAACTTTAAACTCATCTCACTCCCTATCTTAGCCTGTGCTGCAAAAAGGAGAGCAAATTTATGAGCTGCGACTAAAGCAGTTTACCGCTTCTGATATGACCTTGAGTCTGCCTTCATCCAAATGCAAACTCAATTGCTTCAGTTACTTACATTCTCCCTCACCACCACTACAGGCATCTCATTTATATGTAGGTGACAGAGTGTTATAGAGAGCCAGAGAGCGTTTAGTTACACCATTAAGAAAATGTTAATTAAGATAGCATCAAAATGTAGCTGAAATAATGGCACATTGTCTGAAGTCTTACAGTGGTGGGCTAATGTCATAAAGAAAAAGAGAAGCAGACAGCTGGATATATAAAAAAAAACTTCAAGATGGTCAATTTAAATTGTACAGTTACATTCCATAATTTCATTCAACTGCTTTTTTTCAAAACCAGCAGTTTGCTTCTAAGGATCAATTTTGCCAGAAGTTCTGCATGCATTGTGACAAGTCATTGGACAGGCAAGTCCAGCCATCTGAAATCTGTGCCTAATTTATTATTGAAAACATGAGGGTACAACATGGCATTTCACTTTAATCACATCTCATAGGAATGCATGCACTGGGCCAATACCCTGATGTGCTTCTTCTCTAAAAAGGCAGAAAAATAAGCTGGGAGCTAAGCTTCACCCTAATTCCTAGGAAACCATGGGACTGAGTTTCGAGCACGAAATCATTTACATCTGTGAAAAGTTCATTTTTCCTCATCTATTAACTCGGAATAAAACTACCATCACTTATGGATCTTTTCATTTACAAGGGCTCCACCTCGTAAGACAGAGATCTGAGTCCAAATTCTACACTCACGCTCTGCTAATCAGAGAGGGAAAAAGCCAGTCAAAATGGCTCCCCTCGCAGCATTAAAATCAGGACCTCAAAGAGACCCATTTAGCCTGCAGCTAAAGTGCCTGTTTATCAGATGAGACTAACATGGGTTTGAAATAAAAAACCTTTGCCGTAAATCTAGCAGCCTTTTATGTGCTGGAGGAGACACTCTGGCTCCCTATCTATCAGCATTTCGGCTGAGTGGAGTCTGAACAGCAACAGAGAGCCAGCATCGCGTGAAAGAAACAGAAATGCATGAGGAGTTAACCATAGCTCTAATCTTAATGGGCTCAGGTAAAGAGAGTGTTTACAGTTTAATACATTCCTAACAAACTTCTAGTATAGAAGTGTACCACAGAAAAATGTGTCACCAAAGCCAATGGAAAGGTTAATAAAATATCTGAGGCATCCTAATATACCTTATTCATCAGTAAGTTATTTTATAGTCTATAAAGCATCACAAAGCATCATGAGAAACTTATAACCAAGACTTTTCATCTGTTGAGTTTGCAAATCCATTAGCCAAATGATAGTGGGTATCACTGGTTTGTATGTATCTACAGGTGTTTCCTGTGCTGTCACGTTGTCTTAGACTTTTTGTAATGTACTTGAGCGAGAATGACAGATCTAAACCCCAGTTGACAAGCGCATCTCTCTCACCCTGACACATTCTGATATCTCAATAAACACCTGGCTCACATTGTCACAGCAACACATCACACCTGTGTGCCTTCACCATTACCCAGCGCAGCGCCAGGAGAGCAGTGCACCTGCCATCCTCATCTCTCATCACTCAGGGAACACAAACTCAGGAAACAAGAAACTCATGCACAAAGATGCAAAAAAATGTTACTTCTATTAATCATAATCTCACATGCAGATCATTTGACATCCACTGAACTGCAAAGTAGCTGGTCAATGTTTTATTACTTTAGCTGGGTGATTTCGGGGTCACATAATAAGGTAATAAGTGAAATTTTGTATGTGATTGATATTTAATAACAGTTGTGTTAGAATCTTCGTAATATACTGAGATGCCTGTAGTTATGAAAGCATGTAGTTATAAGAGTGACGTATGTAAGTCTGACCTTGTGACGGGTCCAGAGAGTTTATGAGGATGATGGACAAAATGAAAACATTTTAAATGGGTGAACACACATAGTCATTAATTTCTGAAGTTTCTGTGACCGTTGTATAAACGTAATAAGTAAGTAAGTAGAAGTCCAAATTAGTAGTCAGCGTCACAATGGATCTGGAGCCTATCCCAGAAATGCAGGGCAGCATGTACACACATTTGAACACTCACTCAAACCTAGGGGCAATTTTGAGTAGCTGATTCACCTTTCAAACTTTTTTTTTTTGAGAGATGAGAGGAAACCCATGTGGACACAGTGAGAACATGCACAGAAACTCCACACAGACAGTAAACCGAGCTCAGCATCAAACCAGGACCCTGGAACTGTAAGGCAGCAACACTACCTGCTATACCTCTATGCCACCTGCATGATTTATAATACTTGATATTTTGTATTTATTTTCTCAGCTATGAGACTCAGCTATGATTAGGATTTATCAGTTGGAAAATGTAATCAGTTGGAAAGTAATCATATTCTCAAATTCACTGGTTTGATTGCTGCTAAGAACAAGGCAGGAAAAAAGCAGGTCTGAACTTATATTCTATGAATTGTATGAAAGTGTTCTCTATATTCTCTGTACTTTATACTCTATAATAAGAGTTTTGACCAGCTTAATTCCAAGTCTGCCCTGAAAAAATGGATCTCTGTTTAGAAGACAAGCCTCTAATATGGGGCAGTCAAATTTGCAGTTTCTGTGCCACTAATCCCAAAATGGTCCAGTGATACCAGGTTAAAAGTGCAATAAATTATATAATTGTCCTGAAACAGGCCATACTCAACATTATCCTTACATACCTTTACAAATCTTAAGATCAACAACAAGACTCACTCTTTTTCTGCATTATTTATACTATGCTCATATTATATCTATACTCATAGTACCTATATTATCATCATATCCTAAGCAGCACCTGAATAAGGATGTGATTACTATACTATGCTCATACACTGTATAGTCAGCTAGATGTATATCATATTAGTAAATGCCATTGTAATATAAAACATACTTAATAAGCAATGCAAACTGAGCACCAGAGCAAGTAAGATTTCCCAAGCTAAAAATAAACAAACCACAGTCAAGCATTTCAAAGACTGCAGCTAATACCACATGGAAAATGTATTATCACTCATGCCTGTTGGCATAATGTGATATTATGGGGGATAAACACTATTCCGGATTTAGGAAAGCAAAACAGAGCCATAAGGTTATATCACAATTTTCATAATATGCAGTACATTAAATTGTTTATATTCAATCAGCTTATGCTACTAACTGGGGAGTACCAAAGGGAGTGTGCTACTGATCAATATTATTGCACACTTCCCACTCTATCAATTTAGTGTCTGCTAAGAGTTCATTATCCACTTTAATACACTGGCTTAAATTAAATGTGTAAAAGTGGAATATATTAACAGTCCCTTTACCCAGTGGTATTATTTTCACACATTTCTCAACATCAACATCACTGCATATCCATGTGTCAGGGAAAATGACTCCTAGTAAAAAAAAAAAAGAAAGAAACCATGCCTATTGAAGTTGGCTTTTTTTAATCAAAGGAAATGCTGTCTTGAAATTAGTTTAACCAAAATTGTTAACATCATAGCATAATTGATTGCTCAAATCAGAATCAACATTAGCTCTGCTTTGCTCTAAAACAAATATACCAGTTACTAATAATTGAAAACATGTGTTTTGATGTATAAAGCATAATTCTTGTTGTACTATTAAAAGTTAATTTCCATGTGATAATAGCTGTTTGGGTAGAAGCTGAGGTTCAGTCTTAATGAGGTAAAACCCAGAAGTCATTTGGTTGTTCTTTGTAATTATGCAAATGAAGGTGCATGGTTGATGAAGCTGAGAGCAGAACTCAGTCTCTGTGACTGCAAGCCAAGCAGGTGTTTCATCCTTTGCTTAAATCATGCCACAGATGATGAGGTACAACACCACAGCAGAGCTTCCTGGAGATAGAGGAACATCAGAATTACACAAAAACATGTTTAGCAGTGAGGGTTATAGGTAAGTGCGTAATGAGTGATTATAACAAGAAGCTATTTGTTTAAGGTTATAAAGTATTTATTCTACATGGGGTTGTTTTAAACAGATTAGGGATGTTGCTACAGTATGGCAGCATACAGTCATAAGGAAATTGTGAAAACCTTAATGTTATTCTATACCAGCATAGATAATGGTTTCTCAAAATCTCAAAAAAGGTTATTAGCAGTTACATCTTGTATTATAATAATACATATTATACCTTTTCCTGAACATATAATATAAACTTACACTAATTAAATGACAGTGTTATATGTCACATATTTTAATATCACTGTGTTTGTAGATACCAAAAAAATACCACCATTAATCAGAGTTTTTTTCTTATTCCTCCATCTCTATAAAGGATAAAGTGTTTTATATGGCTTTTAGCATATCTCTCATCCCCTATTAGTGCATGCAAGACATACAATTCCAACAGCGATGTTTGTAATAAGATCAAGATACTTAAAGGCATGAGGCACAATACCAGTATTTTTGCTTCACTAAACCAGACTTGTAAATTGGTTTCTCACATGTATTGATTGTGAGTGTGAGGAAAAAGGTTCTTCAAGTCAAAAACCTTGTCTGGTCTACTCTAATCTGTTTAACTTTATGTCCACTACATCTATCCTTTAAACTGCAAACATAAGCAGTTTATTCCTCTACCCATGATTCACTTCACACCAAGCCCAATATCAAAACCCAGAGTGTCCTAATTATTGTATTCATGAAAAAATGAAATCGAGACCTGTGTAAATCTGTAGCTTCAGGCAAAATCAACATCACTACATCACACTGCATAACCTCCAGCTGTCTCAGGGACACAGCATGCATAACAAAACTTTTCAGGAGACTGTGTGTGTGTGTGTGTGTGTGTGTGTGTGTGTGTGTGTGTGTGTGTGTGTGTGTGTGTGTGTGTGTGTGTGTATCAACTGTACAAATGTTCATGGGTGTACAGGTATGTGAATGTGTGTGCGTGTGGCTTAGATGTGTGAATGTGTGTGTGGCTTTTTAACCAGCTCCAGTAAGGGAATGAAGTGCATCGATTGTTTGTGATTATTAACTAGACTGGGATAAGGCCTCTCCTTATTATGCAGATTACTGGGGCTGGGCGCTGCAGCATATTGTGCAGATGCAGCGTGGCAGCTGCTGCTGCAGATGGCTGCTGTACGGCTCCATCATTGCAGAGCTATTGTCTCCACTCCGATTGTTCAGGGGACTGGCGAGGAGGGCTACAGAACAACCCGACTGCAGTGAATTAAGAAGAAGAAACGGAGAAGCAGACAGCAAATTTATACACACGAGGCTATAGAAACAGTGACAAACATAACACTCAAGCAGCCGTCAAAGTACACACATGTCCCGCCATCATACACACGGTGTCGCCACTCAACAGAGACGCTGTGCAATGCAACAATGTGGATCAAACATATGCTGTCGTATTGTTTCTTCAGCACTGTTACGCCAGTGGAGAAAAAAGTCTTATTGTTAAATGAGGAGAGAGCTTTGAGACAGGACTTTTAGACAACAGAAATATTTAACCTTTTTCAAACCATAATGAAAACAAAGAGCTCTCAAATCAGCCCTCTGTTTCTAATGAGCATTGATTTAGCCAAGGTTTGGTGAAAATTAGGCTAATCTGGATTTTGATGTCTATCAGCAGACAAACTGCTGATATAGTTTCTCCACTCCCCTGGGAGTGCCTTCAGCTAACAGTCCCACTTTACTGTTTACTATACCCTCAAATATGATAACAGCTAGATTATACTATAAGAATTTGCTGGCCATTAAAGTATATAAGATAAATTTGTCTTATAACACATTATGAATGACTGTAGTAACTATAAAAACAGTATTAAAAAAAAGTTTCATCCAGTTTCAGTATGAGTTTGAGTTCAAAAAGTTGCTGAAGAATATGTGCTTAAGAGTTTGAAGCACAGAACAATATGTAATGAAATGTATAATTTTGATTAACATGCTTCCATAATTCCCTTTACAACTTAATCTCATAGGCTTTGCACTGCTATTCAGGACCTGATGCCTTTATGCCATATGAAAATATTTTCACAAGACAAACAAATACAATCATCTTAAAAGCTGACAATTTAAACTACTTAGTAAATGAACGATACAAAATATACTTCTTATAACTACTTAAGGCAATGGCATAGAAATTTACAATAAAGTAATCCAAATAAGGGAGTTCCAAATTCATACAAACAAGTTTAAGTCTTCACTGGAGGCTTAATGAGGTCATATTTTTCCTCTATCAGGAAGAAGGTTCTACCAATTTGTGATTTTCCTTATCCTGCATATATTGTTTACATTAGCACACCAATGAACTGAACAGAGCTATAATATTTGGGCTAGTGTGCTTAGCATGCACTAAGTGAACCATTCATTTGCTTACACCTTGAACAAGTTTGGCTATGATACTGTTTGATGACTAGCATTATGCAGTTTTTGTAAGGGAGTGTAGCTTTACTTCAAGAGTGTGAATTTAAGACACCAGTTGAGAGTTTTGGCAGACTCATGGTTCTCAAAATGGGGTCCATGTACTCACAATTCTGTAGCTATTAGCCTGTTTGGGTGGTTGAATGGATTGAATACAATCATCAGTAACTTTGGGAGTCTGTGGATTTTTTTTTTTTTTTTTTACAGTTAAAGGGGTCCCTAGTTGGCAAAAGTTGAGACAAAAAAAGTATTTTTTTCAAATATTTTGAAATATTTTAAAGGACACGGCTGTTGTTTTTAAGTCTTTGTGAGAGCAAACATTTCTGCAACAGTTTATCACCATTAATTTAAAAAAAAAAAGCTGTCAGAAAAATAATAGTATATATTTTGGTAAGAAATAATATAGATGGATCTCCGCATTAACAATTAATTAACTATAAAATTAGACTTTGACTTACACATATTGTTCACAACACTAGGCTAACCAGGCCACAGCATTCTCTATTCTCTGCCATTCCTGTCAATCACTTCAGCACCATTTGAAGCACAGCATAGGTAGAATCTTTCATAAGCCCCCTTCGTGTCACAGGGTTTCATGCTGCATAAAACACGCTGGTGGATATGCAGATATGCATTGTCAGATTTGCCCTCAAGGGGAAGTGCTGCATGTCCATTTGGTGGAGCAGCTCTCCCCTGCTGAGCCGAGCTCAGTTCAGGACACTCCAACCACAAAGCACAGGGACCTCGTTGCCCTGCTCAGACATGACACACCACCTCCGCATACTACATGCAGAGAGTGTTCACGAGAAGGTCACACACACGCACACACGTAAGTCTCCATGCCAGCTGAACACACTGTTACAGGCAGAAGATGATAGTGATCTGATAATACAGGCTGAGATCTCAGACATGCAGCATGACCTCGTGCTCTGCTACAGCAAAAGGACATTCGGCCTGCTTTAGCTCTGTTCTTCTCAGAGAGTAATTACACAGGCTAAATGGCAAACCATGTTCACAGAGAGGACAAAGAAGGGGGAAGGGAACAAGAGGAATGAACGCCTGTGTCATTTTGATATTAGATGCATATTATTTGAAATAGCTGCACAAGACACGTATTGCTATGGACATCCCAGCTGGCGTAAGACACCCTATTTTCAGCTATGGATAATAATTACAAGTCTATTTCTTAGCACCTTAATTCATTAAAACAAAAAATAAATAAGGTTTATTTATTAGCACTAAAATACTGCTCACAAAGCTATGCTGTTTTGTTTTGTACCATTTTATTTTATTTCTTTGTTATAAACCATTGGAAAAAGTGTTATTCTGGAGATCTAATTTTCAGGTCATCCAAAATATTCCCAAACTGGTTCACATTCATAACAAAGTGGTTTATTTCTTTCCTTAGTATATAAGTTCATATAGAAAGTGTGTAGGGTTGGATAGCTAGGTATATTTCATAACAAGTTAAATTCCATACCATAATAAATAAAAAATAGAAAAGCTATTTAAAAGTATTGCAATATTTCCTTAAGTAAACATCCTCTGTCCCAAATTACAAACACGGGGCAGTGTTTGGTTGCAGTATATATCTCATATTTTCTTGCACTAGACAAATAAATGGGAAGTACGACTGCAGCCTGAGCAGCCACTTCATATGGAACGCTGGGCTGTGAAATAGAGAATTTTATTGGTTTAGAGAGAACACAATAAAGGTGGAGGGAAAACTTTGCAAAATGAAAATCTCTTTCTCCTTTTCAGTGTCTATGCATTTCTTCACAGTGAAAATATACGTGTCAAGAATTGCATTAACTTTATTCCTTTGATGACTTTTTAAACACCATGGTGAGGTAAAATACTGTGATTTCAGTTTGACCTCCATTCAAAAGAAGATGCTGTGTGCAGTATATCAGACTCATAGTTTGGCCCACAACCCTTTTCCACTGAGTGCAGCTGTGTGTGGTAGTAGGAGAGCAGGTTTCCTACAGCTGGGCCAAGCTTTTGGCCCTCAAAAGCCAGTCCTCTGGGACCCACTACTCCTCCTAGACTCTGACATGTACACCGCTTGTCATATGGTCCAATTTGGTCAATACGGTCACACTGCTGCCACACTACAATAGATTAACCAGACACTTTTAAAAAAAAACACATTATTTAAGTTAGTGACTACAGTGTTAATTTGAGAGTGCTGGCCTAAGGCTGGAATATATTGGACAGTATTGGGGGACAATTTACATTCTGTGTTCGGTCCTCTGTGGCTTGCTGAAGTAGCAGTTAAATATCCAATTCCAGTGCTATTGAATAAATTAACTTTTGTATATTTGACCATGGTATCTGTCCATTATTGATGCAGAATTTATTGAATAATATGATATAATCCACCTCGTATGATTAATTACACAAAGCATAGCAAAGCTGTTTGTTCAGCAAAGAGGCAGACTGAACCAAAAGGCGAAAAGGGTGTCAATTAATATGTCATTTACACTTCTATTCATCCTCCAAGAGCATGTTTAAATTTGATTAAAGCCCGTCTGTTTAAATGTTAGTCCTAATAAAAGGTGGTGTAATGGTAGCAGAGGATTAGTGCCTGTGACACAAAGCCTGTCCCTGAAGTGCTCTTTAACTCAGCTGTTGTTACGGTTACGGCCGGGGTCTGCATGAGGCCACTCTTGATTGGAAGGCCCAGAGGGGCGGCACCAACCAGTCACCAGGGCATTGTTAGTGCCGTCAAAATGGCCGACAAAGAATGGCTGATTATGCGACTACATCCAACACCACTAACAGGGAGCGTATTTGAATTTCTAACACAGCAGATGTTTGCTAGGCACCTCCATGCAGTGTGCATACACTGTTATGCTAATTTGCCAGTGTTTCCCTTCAACTTAGCTCAGAGTCATTAGAGCACACACTTAGCTTGGATCCTTCTGTCAAACTAATAATTGGCCATTATTGATATTAATTAACATTTTTTGCACCCCATCTCCATTCCTTGACCCAGTATCTGTTAGTAAATCTAGTTAGTGTGGGCCATTAGAAGCTGTAAAATCCAAGGGACCTCACGCTAGTCACAAGCCATTTATCAGAAAAGAACACAGCCCAATTAGCACCGAGGGGAGACAGTAGTCTTGATTCGCTGCTGACTACTTCTTGATCACCATTATAAATTGCTAATAGGGCAGCGAGTGCTATGCACCAGTCTGTAGGGGGCTGATGCAGGCGGCTGAGTGTGACAGGTGAGGGAGGTGGTGACGGCCGCCAGGATGAGACTGGCCCATCAGCCGGTATTTATTACTGAAGCCTATGATGTCACAGCTGATCCCTCTCTCCTACAAGTCAATCAAACTAATTAGGCCCTGAGCATTGTGAGAAAAGGCCACAGAGGGTTATTCTGCTTTCTGACAAAACAATACTTTGAAATATCCTAAATTGCAACAGCACTTGATATTGAACAGTCTAACCCATTATTTTGCAATAAGGGCCACCGCTTAAGGTTTTTATGGCCACAGATCAAGAGATCATAATAGGAGCATATTGACAGATATTTTTCTTGCAAAGTTCCAAGGGACCCACTACAGCAGGAAAATATATCAAAAGCCTATCATGAGTGCTTGGATCTTCTGTGTAAAATCAATAGTGAGCCACAGAAGGCTGGAGTTTTCACCGTTCCCCTCCGTCTTTTAAGAAGACTGTGCTGTATAGTGCATGGCCCCAGGAGAGTCAGTAGCTTAGCAACCGTGCAGTTTCTGCGATTAACTATACAGTACCATGATGCTATTGTTGTCACCTCTGCCTTTGTTGCAAATATTGATGTGAAACTCATGAAAATAAAATCATCTTCAGAGTAGCCTAATTCATGTCCTAGAATTAGCTAGCAACATTATATATAAGATTATATGCCTCTTTACAAAGGTTTGTTCAAAATATCCAGTGGCTTTTTCAGTAAATTATACAGGTATTCTTGAAAGTCCAGTCACTGAAGATCCAGAACGCTTTAGTGATTTTATTCACCTGCCTTTTTTTCCCTTCCACCAGTGAAAAATATGACACCACAGGTTCATACAGAAGCCTTATAGGTCTATATCTCACTGTCCTTGAGTCACATATATGGCTTCTAAACTAACCTATCACTGATGAGGAGTGATGTTGTCCATAAGAGCCATTCCAACTGAAGTGAATGTTTAAGGATCACAGTCCAAACAATAGACTCAGCAACAGACTGCACTTATTGCCAGTGGGTTATCTTTCATCTCATTATGGCAGTCAGCTGTGTATGTTTTAAGAATTATAGCCCTAGTGAAAAAAAATCAATACTACATGTTAAAAAAAGTAAAAGAGTTAGTCTTCAAATGCGTTTTTCCACTTATTACACAGAATATAAATTTGTGTCACTATAGGCCCTATGAAAAGTACACTGAGCTCTCTAGCTAATCTGACCCCCATTGACCTAGACATGGGTAATTCTCTGAGTAAACAGTTTGTACACACTGATTAGACAGCAAAAGATAAAAGAGAGCCAAAAACTCATACCAAAATACAGAGAATTGAGCTTACATTATAAAAATGTTATGACTTTGGAAGCAAGTTGTTTCAGATGTATATTTCTCTATTCAATTCAATTCAATTTTATTTGTATAGCGTTTTTAACAATGGACATTGTCACAAAGCGGCTTTACAGAAATAAATACATTCAGGATTTGAATTGTAAATGTATGAATTTTCCCTAATGAGCAAGCCAGAAGCGAAGGTGGCAAGGAAAAACTCCCTGAGATCATATGAGGAAGAAACCTTGAGAGGAACCAAACTCTAAAGGGAACCCATCCTCATCTGGATGACAATGGATGGTGCAATTATAAATAAATCCTTCTATAACTGTGTATTACACAGACAAACAGTGCAGTTCTGTAACCAGGAAATTGATTACAGTTTTCACATGAAGTCTGTTTTGTTGAACCTATCCACTGTCCACTGTATTCAATGTGTTTAATTCAGGTTTATAATATATAAGAATAAACTATAGAAAAATATTTTCTTTTTTCTGTATCTAGCTTGACTGTGCTTGAGGTAAAGTTGAAGCATAAAAAATACACTTTCATGTGACTTAATTGAGTACTGCTTAGCTGCATTTCTCTGTAAATGGAACAACAGAACTTTGAAACATCTTTGATCAAACCGTGTTACTTATCTGAGGTCTACCCTCTGCAAGCATAACAGAGCAATTCCTTATTCAACTGTGTTGCTCCTGTAACAGTGGTTTTCTTTCTCTAAGATGCTTTCCCCCAGAGAATCGCTCTCAGAGCCCAATTACAAGTTTCATCATCAATCATCAGTGTTATTTATTCAGTAAAACGAATTTCTAATTAATAACTGATGAGCATTATGGCCTTGTAGACTAGAAAGCTATTAATTATACCCAGCCATGGAGAATTTGCCAGCATAAGAAAAGACTACCTGGCAAATATTCTCCACCATTAGTATGTGGTGAATGTTTACATCCTCCACAACTAGAGCATTTAGCTTGTGCCCACTGAAGGATTAGTGTGCTAATGAGTGGCATATGCTGCCATTCTGGCAACTACACAACCAGTCATATAGATTTCACAATATTAAATTGAAAGGCCCAAAAGAGATGTTTATTTTGCAATAAAAATGGCCATTTTAGACTCCTATTGTATCTTTTTAACTCATTTTTACAGAGTGAAAGAGCTGCAGTCTACCATATTAGGAGTCAAGGACGGGACAAACAGTGCTGAGGTGTTTTACTGGATGTGGGCTACCTGAGCTCCGGCCTTGTGGATAACAGATCGTATAAGAGGTGAAATGAGCACAACATTGTGCAGCTGTACTGTGGTCTCACACCATCAGCTCCCTTTCCACCCAGAGCAGCAGCCCATGCCCAGCATAGCAATAATGATGACTTAGAGACTGCTTTCAGACACAACAACACTTTTTTTGTCGATTTGTCATCTAAAAAAATAGAAGAATGACTCAAAACCAAAATATACTACACTATAGCAAAGGGCATATACATTTTCCTTATTTAAAGCTGTTCTATTTTTTTTTCTAGGACCAACAGTATGCTGTGGTTGTAGGATAAAATACACCTCAATGATAGAACACTTTACAAAGCATCAAACTGATGCAACTGTTGAAATGTTTTTTGACTTGCCTGAAAGAGCCTCCCATGCCTACAAATGATATCATACATGCTTATGTGTGCAGAAAACTCCGATGGTTACTTACCTGGATGCATGCCTAGATTTCACAGAATGCTTATTTCCTTAGAATATTAAGGTGAATATGTAGATGGGAGCTTTAATTGAGGAGAGAGATCAATACAGAGATTTTCAAGATATGTGCTCGCTCTTTCAAGCCCTCTTTCCACTCTTAAGTGTCAATGTTGTTGTTTCTTTATCTGGTTTTAACCTCATGTCAGGATTATCTGCTTCTCAAATTAATAAAGATAATTGTGTCATTTGTTTACTGGCCCAAATTCAAAATGGTGTAATGAGAACGACAGGGAGGAAGACAAACACATGATAAAGAGGCATAAAAATGTAATCTTTATATTTAGGCAATGAAAACCAGTCAAGCAATTCTTTAATTTAGCCATTGTTACAATTCAGCACAATTTATGCACAATTGTGACACTTGTTTTCTTTTCATATGTTTATCTCATCTCCTGAGTGAAACAGAGATGGATGGAGTTATGCATGGTTGTATTAGGTACCCAGAGTCAATGTAATAAATGTGTATGACCATAATGCTGAATCGCAGCTCCTTGCTGTAATTACATCTCTCTGGTTGGAATACGAGGCTATTGCCAGGCTTGGTATTCACTACCATCACCGTTTGTCTGCATGGGTGTGCGTATGTGTGACTGAAGAGCAGACCCTTACCCACACTACTGTTTGTGCCATACTCTCGACTGAGGGCAACAGCCTGGACTATTTTTGTTGTTGATATATGAACCAATAGATGGTAAGAATACAGAGCAGTACACTTGTTATTCTCTTCATAGCCCTGTCTAGATCAACAATAGGAAGAAGTTTTTATATTGCATAGCAACATAAATTGAACTTAAAAGAACCAAAAAGGTTTAAATGCATTTAAATGTAAAGCTACTCACAATACAATGTTGAAATAATACTGAATCTTTTAATAATTCTGGATCATTATTTAACATTGTATAGAAGAAAGAATGTGTCGTGAGCTAGGAAGGTAGTTTTCTTTCGTGCATCTTAAGGTGAGCCACCAATAACCACTAATTAAAACTATTACAAAGATGCCATGTATTTAATAAGTAGTGCAGTGACTATATAAATACTAATGCCAAAATATAGCTTCATATTACTAAGCATACAATTAATGTACATTTTACAATTTCACCAAAGATTATTCAAAGAACTAATGTTATCAGATGAACTGCCTTATGGGGACATAAGGATAACAGTGAAAGAGAGAAAACTGTCATGTTACTGATAGTATAGAGGGGTTTTATTTGTGAGGACCTGGCACTGATAATAATTATTATTGTAACTAACAAATGCGTACACCTAAACCTAACCCCAGTAACTAAAGGAAAATATTTAGGCACTACGTTTTTCAAATAAGAACTGATTTTTTTATTTATTTATTTTTTTTGTAAAAACATTTTTTGAAGCCTGGGTGATAGGATACTGCCAAATGTCCTTACTATCATGAGGACTTTTAGTCATTTTTGGTCTTCACAAAGGGCTAAAAAACACTGAAACACACACAGTGTGATCTGATTATTTAATATTTTCTTTTTTTTAAGCGGTGTCATGATTGATTTGTAGATATACTTGCTTTTTTGCAAACTCTTTTGGTCCATTTAAGGGAAATAATATATGGAAGCAATCAAGCTACAGACATTTTGGAAAATCTATTTGAAATCATTTCAGCTGAGGCCCTGGCAGTTTGTCATCAGAGAGAGCGGGGCAAAGCATAATTGTCTGCAGTCTAGTAAAACACAGAATAACTGCCACCACACTTGAGTGAGCTTATATCCAGTGACTCCCAGGGCCTCAGGAAGATAGAGCAGTTAATGTTCCCTTTTATTTTAGAGGATGTGTCACTTGTATCTCAGGTTTATACCATGATACAGCAATTTCAGCCAAACAGATGGATAATGGTGTCAACTAGGGGAGGAAGAAAAAGCTGTGTTTTTATTGAGTTGAAACACAGATTGCTTGTGTTTTACCAGTCCTGACTGCTCTCCTTCTCTTAATCTCCCTAATCTCAGCAGCATTAAGTTTGATGATTTTTGTTTGAAGGAACAGCACAGCTCTGTAATAGCCAGAGCTGGGGACACAAATCCAGAGGCCCTGTTTTCTGCCATGCCTCCATAAGCACCGCTGATTTATTGCACTCTTTATGACAGAAAGGAAAATGATGTGCTGCAGGTATATATCAGCGCAGGGGGAGGAAATTGAACTTAGATATCATCTTGTCAGATGCTTAATGCTCTTCCTCCTGTCACATTCGATAGGGCCAATTTGGAGAATCCTGTGGAGGTAAAAAGAAGACAATTAACAATGACAGAGTGGTAATAGATGAAGCCATAAAATGGGGCCGAAGCATTCAGGATGCTTCATATGATTTCTACAAGATATAATAAGCGTATCTGCTGGCTTATACCAACACCACTATCAGTCGCATGTTACAGCATTGGGCAGTGTGTACATTTATGGGCAGTGCATTGCATTAGGTAGACATAGAGTATTTAATACAAAAAGGGTCAAAATATACAGTCAGCTACTTCTGATGCCATGAAATTTTCAGTGTTGCATTATAGCAGATCTTGATAATTGTCATAATTATTGAACACATATGGGAATTGGTTTTGTTAGGTAAATCTGTTTGGTTACACTGATTTGTAATTTGATATCTTCTCAAACAATATGACAGACAATCAATACTTTGAAATACACTATGGAACTTGGATAAAATATATCATGTGTAGAAGGTTAGCTGGTGCATATCAGTTCTCAACAGTAGACAGCATATTATATAACTGCAAAGATAGCAATTTGTTAAAAAAAAGGAGGTAAACATGGTAGACAAATATGTTCTATAAAATGCTTTTTAAAGGATTGGGTAGCTATTTTTTTTTAAATAAAAACACGTTTGCGTGCATCCATATATAGTGGTTCAAGGGATGCATTCTTTCATTAAAGCTCTCGTGAAGACTTGTAACATTTCCAAGCATATTGTATTTTCTCTTAAGTCTATCAAACAACCTAAAACTATAAGAAACTTATCAGGTCTGTCTAGTGTTAGGAGTTGGGGAACCATTTCTAATAAGGAAGTATGAATGATGAGGGTCAAAGTCCATGCTCGGACTTAAAGACAGACACTTTGGCCAAAAAGAACAGCAATAAAGATAAACACAGCATGTAAATGCTGAAAGCCTGATATGGAAGGTATACTACCCAGTTCCCTCAGAGAAATCTACTTTTTTCATGGATGAAATCTTTTTTCATCCATGAAGATCCATGATCCTTCAATATCAAAACAGTTAGCTGGAAAATTAGTATACTATTCAATAACTCCAAAGCGAGGAGGGATAATAGGACTCACAGTTCCTGCCAAGATTGGTGCCCTTTTGGAGGTGAATTTAGCAAGTGTTTATAAACACTGTGGTTGATAAGGTGCTGACATTTCTAAACGTTATGATGGCTCTAAATATATTTGAAGAGCAAATTTCAGTTTGATGTAAAGCATCATGTTGAATGAGTTTTCTGCTCCAGAGAAGCTTATTGTTCCTGTTTAACGATTTATGACGGGCCCCAGTGAGCAGGGAGAGATGGGAATCAGCTTGCCTAAATGTGGTTTGTGGTTTAAACGGTAAATCCATTCAAATCAACATATTTTTGGCACCTCATGACCTTTTAGCAAAATGAATTCATGGCACTCAACTTTGTCTTGTGGCATTTAAAGACCACAGAGCCAAGAACTAATCGCTAGATATCAACTGCTTGAAGAGTGTCTCCTCATTTAGGCCATAGCAGCAGCATATGCCTGTATAACTCTCTAATTTGATTTTAATGCCTCCCAGGGCCACTATTGCACTACGATGGCTTTGATAATGATGCAGTTGTCATCATCCAGTGGTGAACTCTAATATTCAGGGAATGTTAATTGCTTTTGTGACACTCATCTCATTATTTTATATTATTCACTTATATCCTCCTCAAGGAAACAGCACATGCTCGGCTGATAGGCAATGCTAAAATGATAAACCCACAGATGTACATGTAGCAGTCTGGAGCTGAGAGGAGCAACACCAAGTGATTCTGCAGTCTTCTGCATAGACTTTAGAGTTCAGTACATAAATAAAGATAACGACAAGGTCTTCATTTTTTTTTTAACATAGGGTAAAGTTTGAAATGTTCTCTTTCAAAAGCAACAAATGGAAAAGTGACATGGAGGCTGCTCTTGTCTGTTTTACTTATTCTCTGCCTCAGTTTTTCATATTCTGTCTGGACCAGTGCTGTTATTTTCCTCAAGGGTTCACAAGGCCATGCTCTTTCATTTCGACAGAAAATTGTTTCCCAGGATTTCAATCTTTGGCTGCTAGATATGACAAAACACAATATCAAGAACACTTATGTTTCTTATTTGCCATTCTTTCAAGGCATAAATAAAAGATCAGTATAAATTTAAGTCAAGTTGAACAGCCTGTACATGTAAGAAATAAACATTTCAGAGAGCCTGGGACCCTAGACAAGGCCTGCTGTATTCTCCCATTTGTGACTGAATTACCTCAGCTTCGCTGACCGCTGCATCGTTTGTCATCCTTGAAAATCAATTAGTGGCTATGTGATAGCACATCGCTGATGGGATCCCTCTGCTGAATGGACGAACAGGGCCTTGGAAGGCCAAAAGTGATGTATTCACTTAGGTGTTTGGGGTTTTTTCTCTTACACTCCACATGTATCTCTGTAACAATGTCTGATAACATTTATGATAGCTGCCAGTAGGCTGTATGGAGCGAAACATCTGATAGGAAAGAAATGGCAGTGTGACCGTAGAATATGTCAAAATAACAGCTCTAGTCAGATCAACATCTCCTGTCTGTTCCACAACTGCACAAAAGTTTTGCTTATTGTTCACAGCATTATACAAAGATTGTACAAAGCATATAAGATGAGGATAGAAAAGCAAAAAAAAACAAAAACAAACAAAAAAAAACAGACCTTTCCCCTTATTTGATACATCTACATGAACTTTGAAAGAGAATTCTTCTTAAGTGGGAAAACAAAGTACATCAAAAAGGAAAAGAATAAAATGGAAAAGACAAATAAGCTAGCAGTACTACATGGACTCCATATGCAAAGCTCAAAAGAAAAGGGCATCACACTAGATGTGTTTGTAATTACTCCATCTACTCCTGACAGATATTCATCTATGAAAAAAATGAATCTATTGCAAATATGAAAAAACTACGTTGGAGTGAGAAACATGTATTCTTAAAAATTGAATGGGAATCCAAAACACACAAAATGATTTTACTGACAATGCACTACATAATTGTCAAATAAAACCAGTGTCATTGTGTAGAATGATGGAATGCGTAGTGAGGTGTTTCATTTTGATATGAAACCAAAAATGTCCTCAACAGTTATGATTCACAAACATTTGATCCACATCATATTTGCTGGGAAATGTTCAAACGTCCTATTGACAGGCTGTTTTTTTCCCCCCCAGTGCCTGTGCCACTGTCAGGGGTCAAGCTGAGATGGAGTGCGCTGGAATCAGGTGCTACTGTCCTGCTGACAGTGATGCATTGCCACACTCAGGGGGTCATGTCTCTGTAAACATGCATTATCAAAACCCAAAGACAAATGTGGGAGGATGACCTGAGAGCCAGTGTGTGAGAGTGAGAAACAGAAGAGTGTGTGTTTGTCAGTGGGGGCAATATGGGTAGAGATAGTTCTCTTGTTGCAAATGAAGAGGGTCAAGCAATCAAGCTGGGTTGGGCTTGGGTGTCAGTCCCATTATCTAACACTGTCTGAAATGATCAATGAGATAAAATAAAATGATCACAAGCCAAAATAGACCAGCTAATGAAAATGGACTGTGTTTTAACGGATTCCTTTCAATGTCCTTCCATATCAGGATAGCTGGAACACAGACAGGAAGGAGAGTAAGCAATAAAGCAGCCCACTAACAGCCCTAACAACCAATTTCTTTAGAGGACACATGCTTTTTCCTCTCTAGAAAGGCAGGTTCAGTTAACTATTAAACTGGGCAGAGTGACTGACCCCTAATCTCTCACAACAAACCACACATCTTTTAGTAAGCTTAACATTTCCCCCTGTGCAAACGTAATAAGGAAGTAAAGTGCACAGTAGTGATGTATACAAAGGGCATAGGAAAGTTAACATAAGGCATATGAAGATCATAGTAATGCTCAAGTTAAGTACAGTTATAAAGAAATTGCATGTAAACTTATGCATATTAAAAAATTTAAAAGACATTAAAAAGACAGGGCAAAACAAATCCATATATAGTAAATAAATAATTACTATTTATTTATTTTTTTTACAGAAATCTTAAATAGAAAGGCACATACATATATATAATACTGCTCTACCTTCAGATTCTATAATTAAATAAATAGCTGCAGATTTTTTAATGACTAGCTAATCTGTGTAAACATGAAACCCATCTCACTGCACATATAAAGAAAACTTTAAACCTACTTAATACCTTCGAAAAAGGCACTGTAATAAAGGTGTAAACATCTATAAATATCAAACATTTCTCAGACTCCGACATTTTGCATTATTGTACATGCTGGAAGTTAAATACATTCAGTCATAAACAGTACTCATGAATTTGCCCTTCTGAAATAAAGGACTATTACTGAGGAGTTATTCTCATTAGGGAGAACTAAAGTAAAGACATGTAAATAGTCTAAATGTTGCAGGTTTAAGGGTACTTCAACATAAAACAAAAAATATATATATTTGAATACAAACAGAATAGGTTTTTAGCACTTAACTATTGGCATTTCTGTCTTTCAATGTCATCTCAAGATTTATTACAGTTAAAAAAAAAAAAAGAAAAGAAATGAATAAGAAAAGTATACCTAAACTAGTCTAAATCAAAGTTACAAACATGCGTTACAGAATGCACACCTTTCCAGAGGGACTGGTTAAATTTGTAGATATTCTTTATTCCACCTCCATAGCAGATACATCTTGTTCATTGTCCGATTTGTCAGCAAGGTCAGAGAGAGTGGTGGCTGGTTCTAGAGGTCCTGGTTTCTCTGTCTGGTTTTCTGCCTGATGCTCATTTGACTTTTCCTCCTCTACAGGGCCAAAGGACTCAGATTTATCCTCTGCTGAACAAACAATACATGTGATGCAGATTAAGATTATGTAACTAAATAAATGATAAAGTAACCTCATAATGCTAAGCATATCCTACTTATATTAGCCCAATAGGAATTTTTGAACAGTCCCCATATTTCCTCACATACAGTAAGTCAATGTTCTGTTACAATCGGCTTAAAAAGACACACTTCTTGGCTTATTAACTTACATGAAAGGAAGACCCATCATGTACCCACTACAGGATAATCACTACAAAGTGAGCAGACAAAGTCAAACAAACTATGCAGCACTGTGGGACAGCATCATGAAAAGATCCAAATCCTTTCAATCATACAGTAGATCTGCTCTCAGATTCAACAGCAGATCAAGGTAAGATCAAGATCAAGCAGATCAAGTGCCTTTAGAGCCAATGAGTTAAGGGGATTTAATCACCACATGATACAATTTTCACACTGTAGGAAAAAAGGATGGGCAAAAGCTTAACACAACCTGTAGACTCATTCCTTACTATAAGAACCAAAGAACTGTTTATCCAGGCTAGACTATCCAATCAAGAGTGTCTGTTGTCTCATATACACAGAAGAAGGCAGACAGCGCTTTCCTGTGAGTGTGTTAAACTGCCCCGAGATACAGCAGTCTGAAAAGATGTGGCTAGTTGTTCAGTTATTAGTCTTCACCATCCCTGGTTGGCAACTGTCGTATGATTTAGGAGAGCTGGCTGGTGGGTGAGAACTCGCATGTGACCCAATTGGGGAAAAACGGGGAAAAAAATGTCTAATATGTGATTCAGTTTCCGAAGTCCTGGAAACATTGGGCCTCATTCATTAAGCTGGATACAAACGGATTTATGCGCAAATTGTTTGTAGGAGCATTTATGCAAAACATTTGGTATTCATGAAAATATAATTCTGAAAAAATTCTGCTTCTAAGTGTGTAAATTTACTTATGGGAAGACCAACTAATTCAAAACAACCCATCGGCTTCTAATCTTAATCTTAATCTCTAATTTGCGATAAGCTTTGCACTTTTTTATATGACTTACGTGGCCTAGCTCAAATTGCTTTTTTTTTTTTTTGGAAGATGAAAGCTGGGTTATAAGTCAGTTCTGTTTGCCATGGCATCTGGTCAAGTTCAAAAAGCTTGGTCATGGTGTGGGCCCCCCAGGTAGACAAACTCTGCCATTAGCAGGATTTCCTTTAATTGACTTAGTTTTGGTGTCAAACAATTTTCTTTTGACTTCTCTAATATACCGGTGGATGGACAACACTTAATTCACCTCTGTAATCTCTCACCATATTTTGGCCATTTCAGGTGCTGTGACTCCGCTGGACACACTTCTAAATAATAATTTTTTATTCTCATAGACGAGAGTCAAAAGTACTTCAAATTCTGCCTCAGAGATTTTTTTTTTGCCATTTAGTAGCCATTTTACACTTTCTGCTCTCTGAACTTGGCCATTTTATAGTTTTGTGGGTGTTATAAAATGAAAATCACCTGTGCTGTGCATGTACCCAGCAATTTACAGGTGATTGCCATTTATCAACATACACATGTTTGTGAAAATTTTGTAAATTCAGCATACACTTTTAGTTCGCTTGGGCTTACGCAAACATTTACATTTGGCAGACTCCCTTATCCAAAGTGACTTACATATATGTAATTTTTTATTTTATCTTCTCTTATCCACTGAGCTACCTTACACACAACTTTACTCAAAGATTGATGAATGAGGCCCATTCTTAGTTACAAGGATTTTAAGCTAACTAGCCAATGCAATGCTACCAAAGATAATGCTATAATCCGTGCTACAATTTTAAGCAAGATTATTTTAATGTTCATTTCTTGGACATAAATACATACCTGTAAAAATTCAATATTTGTAAGCCTAATATGTAAATGTTTTGCATCTATTAAATAATTATTTATACCTTCAGATATTATTGTGACAAGATTACCAAGCAGGTAGTCTTTCACATGACTGACACTGCAGACAACCAACCACAAACCTTTTTCCTGTAGTGTGTCAGCATGCGTGCATGGAAATCCAACTTGCCACTTAGATGTTTAATTAAAAAAATAAAATAAAAAATAAACTCTTGAATAACTATTAAGGACATGATGCTATACACTTTTTCAATCCAGTGACTACAAAAAGGTAACTGTCACTGAGTTTAAAAGTTTGTTTTCCTGCTGGAACCTAATGTACAGACGTGTGTATATACGGAGGTGCAGAGAGCCAATTAGGATGCAACTTTTACGATCTTAAAGCTTAAGAAAAGTGTAGTAAAGATAGCAGATGTGGGCAGAACGTCGACTACATAGCAGGTACCTGGGGAAGAAGTGGGTGCACCTTGGTCTGTCTCCAAGGCAACAGCAGATGGTCCTAGGCTTGTCTTGCCTTCACTAAATTCAGAGAAATGTGGAGCCTGGGGGCGTGTCTTCCGGGCAGGATTCAGGAAGTAGCAGTAAGCACATCTGAATGCTGAAACAGCAGCCATAACACACACTGCTGATCCAAATTATCCATGGTCACATTGATATATTATGAAAATAAAGCATGCGCTTATGGACACACATATGGCAAAAGGAACATAAACAACCTACACTTGTTTGCATATTTAATCTGTTACTGCTACTGCATTCAAAATGCTAGAGAAGGCCCAGCATTTATGAGGTCCATGATATACTGAGCTGTCAAAAGTCAGAGAGGAATAAAGACACCATGTTTGATGAAGACTGACAAATTGTTCCATGTTCCTCTAAATCTTACCAACGTATTCAAATTCCTCCTTTAATGCCATGCCGTTATGAGACAGACACTGCTGGCATATTAGGGCATATCTGCAAAAGAATATAAAAATGTGAATTTATTAAAACAGGTCTACTTCCTCCATGGCAAGAGCAGTCAATTGCTGCTTATTTTCAATGTACAATATACCCATCCATACTTCTTAAACTAGCTTGGATGAGAATACCAATTGCTCAATTCTGCATGCATGACCTATTACACCTATGACTGGCTAGCATGTATTGACAAAGAAATATCAACCACTAAGAATCCAGGTTAGTTAACAGAGTACAACATGAAAGATTCCTTTTAATTATCATATAAGTAACTGCTTACCGAACCTCCACTGATGGCAAGAGAATTTCAATTTAAAGCACTTATAGATTATCAAAAATGTTTATTCACCTACAAAACCACTAGAATGACAGTGACAGTCATGCAAATCACCTTAGAGTGCTTGCTAGTGGGATTGCCATGGTTTCACTGGTAATGCCAGGCTAGTGAGATATCGTGCACAAACAACAGTATCTGTCCAAGCTAGCTACAGAACAAAACACTAATTTGACGACAAACTAGATGTCCTCCAGCTAAAAATTAATGTCCTAATGACCTAAAATTGAACTAAAACAGCTATTTGCTCTTCACAGTTTCTGCCCATTTCACTGGCTTGAACGTTTTGATGTACAGAAACAGAACAGAGGACATTTTGAGCAAATTAACACTTCAGTCCTATACCAGGTGGTAAACTGGCACAGGAGCTGCAAGTAGACAGAAATATGTGGACCCAAAAAACACGGCTAATGTTTCAGTGTGTGGGAAAGAAACATGCCAAATCGCTTCACTTCTCAGTGGCATCAAGTTAAACTTCACTCAAATTTGTTACATTGGTCGACCAACCTATTCTGCATCACTAACAACTGCATGAAATCTCAAGCTCTCATTGAAAAAGCCTTTAGCTTTCCTGCTGCCTGTGTGAAAACGTGATTATAGAACAAGCTTTCAGATTCAGGATAGTTACCTATTCTGAGGCCCATCACCTACTAGGTACTCAATAAGCTTGTCCAAAGCTCCTCTGTCTCGAGGGAAGACAGGCCGTGCCAGGGGTGGACCAGGAGGATGCATTCCTGTGAACACACGCAGACATGGTTACTAACAAACCATCCAAGAATATACATGCAGGTTTTCAGACCATGAACCAGTTTACAGATAGACCTGCAGTCCTCTGCAGCAGGCAGGTGGCCATGATAAATGGAAGGCAGTGACAGTTTTTAATAATGACTCAGAAATAGTTCTCCCTATAGATAACTGCGAACCTGCTGTGATCCTCATCTCTAATTAATATAATTTAACATGAAGAGTGATCATAGCGAGATGACTGGTCATTTCTACCAGACTTGGCAAAGTCCCGATATCCTGCTGCTTATTAATTTACAAGCATATGGAATCGCTGTGGTGACTCTTTCGCATCAAATTGCTTTTCACTAGCAATTCCTTACAAAAATGATCTTGCTTGGATTGGTTCACCCCCAAGTACTGATGCTAATTCTCTTCCTGCATTAAGAAGGAAAAAAAAAAAAAAAAAAAAAAAAAAAAAAAGACACATTGTAACAGCATTGTAAATCATTTCAGGCAGATAATGACAAAAATAACAACGAAGAGCAAACCAAACACTGGAAGTATGTATCTTTCAAGAATAAGAAGATACGTGCTTTCGGTATGGAGTATCTAATCTTTATTTAAAATTATCAACATGATTAAATACATGAAGAAACATTAAAACTCAAAATAGCATGTTTGAAACAAACATTACCAACCAGTGCTGAGAGAAGTGCTGGCATATTAGACCTTGCAGTTAGCAAATTGGCAAATATAAATTTCCATGGCGCATTAATAAACTACATTCTATTAACAGCACTACAAACTCTAGAGACTGTTGTGCATGAAAATCCCAGGACATTAGCAGTTTCTTAAATACTGAAACCAAGCAGTCATGTTCAAATTCTGAAGTTTCACAGTTGCATTTCACTCTCTGAAGTTAATGTGAACATTAACTGAAGCTCTTGACTTATACTGCATGATATTAAGCATTGCACTGCTGCTACATGATTGGATAAAATCTTGAATGAGGTGTTCCTATTAAAACGGCCAATGAGTGTAGTCATATTTTAATTAAACGCAACTCAATAGTATCATGGGAAAAACGTTAACATTTATTCAGAGTATGTTGATGCAGTTTCAGAGATGCAGTTTCTACACTGAAAGCTCATGTTTCTATCACAAAGTGTAAAAACAATTTGTAAAAACAAGTGTGCATCACTCACCCACACCAGGGGCAGGGGAGCCTGTGGGGGTAGCATTTCTCCTCAGCAGGTTATGGTGCTGGGCAGAAGTAGACAGGTTCTTCTCTGGAGGCCCACCAGGGGCTGAGATCAGGGCAGGAGGGGCAGTAGGGCCAGGAGGAGGACGTGCTGCTACTGCTAGGTTTGGAGTCACAGAAACAGGAGGGCGAGGAGTCACATGCCTCTGACGAAGCTCTGAGGAAAAAAAAAGACCAGAGTGTGTGCTTAATGAAGCAGATAATCGTATCTTTTTTGCTTACAAACCCAGTATATATACATTTTCTTCTAACCTTGACCTTGCCGAGGAGTTACAGGGGGTCCGATGGGTGTAGCATCCAGCTCCTAGACAGAGAAAGAACTCGATTAAAAATTCTGCAATAATCTCTTATGTTAGCACTCTATATTGCTGAAATACTTACAATCTTTTTCTTAGAATCTGGATCGAACCGCTCTAGTATCAATTTGGCATTTTTGTACGTTTCCGTCTCCATCACCTGCTCAAGCTGAAAAATATATTAAGCCATTCAGTCTAGTGAATATAAACATAATGACTGTACTGGCACAAAAATGACATAGCAATCTAGAACAACAGAATTTAAAAATCTCATTGACAGAAGGGGAAATTGCTTCCTAGTAATGTAAAAAAAAAAAAAAAAAAAAAAAAGGAGTACAAATGTGCTGCTAAGGCAGTTGCTTAGGGAGAAAAATCTCCTGGCAGTTTTTACATTTTGTTCTATTTAGCTTCATTTTAAAACTCATTTTAAAAAAGAGCAAATGGTGCTAATTATTTAGATTTAATGAAAAGAATAATTACAAGATCTATTCTGATAATGGAGAGTGTAAAAATCCATCAACTGTAATTATTGAAAGTTATTAGACATGACAGCAGATGACAAGCAATTTCTCAGATTTATTTCCTACCAGCACTAAACACTATTAATTTAAAGACAAGCCGTTGGCCAAGCATTTTACTAAGTCAAGTCTGTGCAATTAACCGCTGTCTGCATTGATTTTAGATTATTTATTTGAAGAAGAAATTTCTCTCCTTACTAAGAGCATAAGCTCAATAACTGTACAGAGAAGGGATGCTCGTGTTGTAGCATTAGCATGGTGCTAGCCTAATGTCAAAAGTAAAGCTGAATGGCCTACAAGGGCAAAGCCAGCACATTAGCATTTAAGGTTAACACTCACATTACAGGTGCAAAGATGTCTGACATTTCTGAGAAGGTGTGCACTCTGGTTTGACCCCTCATGAAATAACTAGATTTTAAGTGTTCTACACAGGTATGAGGGTGCAGCTTGCCACAAGAGCAATGGCCTCTCTGAACAAACAGACTACAATTATCATCAGAATGCACTATTCAGAAAGAAGAGACAAGCCAGAGGAACACTTACTATTTTCTTTTTTTTAGCTTTCAATTCTTCTAATTTTTCAACTGAAAAATAAAAAGGAGAGTAAAAACACAAAGTCAAAATGATTAATGATAATGATTAACTGGTGACATTTTCTGTCAAAATATTTAAGAATATTTAAGATGAAAGACCAAAGTGATCATTTTACCATTTCTTTCTGTCCTTCTTGAATATAACATAATTAACAGTTTTCTCAGAAGCCATACACTGTGGATAAAAAAGATAAGACGTTATAAAGACGTAAAATCAATTTAAAAATGTATCTTTTTTGCTGCAAAAACAATTACTTATGAGCAAGCTATGAAGTAGACAAAAAAATAACTTCAGCTTCGAAGTAACCAAATCACATCAGATCAGATCAGTCATTAAGTTAAAAGCGAAATCTAATTTAGATGTTTTACCTGACATAACCCTTCATGCAGTATACTCATGACCAACTCAAATTAGCCAGAAGAAAATGGGAGAAACCAAACCTCTCAGCTGATCAAAACCCAACATCTATTTATTTTGCAGTTGATAGTCAATGCACAAAATAAACTATAAATAGTAAGGAGCTAATTATGAAAATACAGCTGACAGGGGCTATAAATCTTTAATGAATGCATAACATTTATTCATAAATAAAAGAAAATGTAATAATACTTACAGTAGAGGAAATATTAAAAAGGGTGAAGCCAATATTAGTTTCCCCATTAGCTGTTCAGGGATATACCACATATAAACAACCATGCAGGCTAACAGGTACAGAAGGGTTGAATATAGAAGTAATCTGTAGACCCATAACTTCAGCTGTTTCTGATTCTTTTCTCTGTGTTCCTCAAGGATTTGGATATCCTGAAAAATCAAGGGGAAAAACAAAAGTTTACTAAGAACCAAATAGCTTTGTGCTGAATGACGATGTATAATAGTAATTACAGCAATGTACAGTGCCTGATCACTCCAGTGGCCCAGCACTCTTCAGTTACAATCTAGCCGGTTCTACTGTAATATCATTTTTTCAAATTTGTCAATCATTCATAGCACATCTGGATAGCTTTGCCTGTCCCAAAAACGGTTCATAATGGATATAGCGTTACATCAGGATTTCTATGAAGCCGATTTGCGACAAAGAACATCATTAAAAGCACTATACAAATAAAACCGAATTGGACTGAATACTTGAATTTAACACAATATAATCACTGAAACATGAAGAGCTATAAAAATGAACAGTAAACAGAAAATGTAACAAACTGTCTATATGAACTGTGGACACCACGCTGTGACTACTCAGAGTATGGGGTCCTTAGCCTAGAATACATGTTAAGTAAAGAAAAGAAAGTGGTAATTTAATTTACTAATTAATTTCCTAATTGCCTGAAACACATATGCCAAGATACTGAGCCCCATGCTGGAAGCAGAACTACAAAGACCTTTAGGTGAAGTTACCCTATTATTCAATTTCTAACATGTTAAGTAATATTGCACGAGCAATCGTGCAGTTATACTGCACATCGGCACGGCTGCAATTTGCTACAAACCATAGCCATGCCGATATTCAACATAACCTCACAATTGCGAGTGCAATATTGCTTTTTATACAACAGTTCTATAAACAAGAAATTAATACAGAGTGACATTTTGAACACAATATGGTCAAATGTTATGTTCATTTTTGCTCTGCTAGCTGAAATAGATTTCAAAAAAGCTATACTTATGTTATAGCCCATTAGCTAGCTGGGTAGCAGGCAATGTACATTCCCGTTAAAGGTGCTTACAGTGAAATCGATTTCCCTCCTTCCTTTTTTTTATAATCTTCATCTGAGAAGCTTTCATATTTTAATTCAAAAGTTATATTCCTGAAAAGTATCATTTGCCATGTCACAAACTCTACTGTAGTAACCGTTTCGAACTAGGAAGCGGGATTTTACATAGCATACACAGACAAGTGGAGTGATATAAACAGTGAAATGTCCCAGTGCGGTTATACTAAACATAAGCATTGTTGGAACGCCGCTCGACCAATCAAATTAGAGGACCAGAACTAACTGCTGTATAATATGACTTGAGCTTTTCAGGAAAATATGACTTTAATCTGGACCATGACCAGTTCAGTCATCTGAAATGCTCATTCAAAGGGTCTTTCTTGGTGAACCATTCTCAAGGACCATCGTAAGTGGTTTTAAATAACCTCACTCCAAAAATATCCAAGAATGATCCCAATGAACCTCAGCCAAGGGGTGCTCTAAAGAGAGCAAAGGCAAATACAGCAACACGTGTCTGTCAGTCTAATAATAAGTCTGATTCTGCCAATGTCTCTGGACTACCGAAGTCAACTGTATAGTGCTGCAAACTCAAAACGACCTCCATGTTGAAAAATGTGCCTTTTACACCGATTTTTGATGCTATTCGCATAATCCATAAGGATAAATATGGTATCAGTGAGATTGGATGTCAGTAACAGTAATGAGCTCTGTGGGCTTAGAGGCAGATTACTTCTTACCTTATCAAGTCCCTCCAATATCTCCACAGTTGTTGGCTTGGTCTGAAAGACAAATAGGCCGATTACGCAAAATATATATAAATGCAAAATCAAGTCATACATTTCACCAAAAATTTACTTCTGGCAGATAGACTAGACAAATTGCCTTAAAGGCCAGTTATGCGCTCACTTGGTAGTCCTCTTACAGTTCACACAGACATTCTGCAGAATGATAACTAGCTACTGGATACATAGACATTTTTCAAGCAAGCCTAAAATACCCTAAAATATTTTGCCAAATGTAATGATGAAGAACTTGTGATATGCCTTAATGGTATTCATTATTCAAACAAGAAACAGTAAGCTTTTACATAGCACATACCCTCCAACGAGAAACCAAAGCTCCCATCTTGAGGAATAAATTCACACTTCTACTCTCTTGGTGTTCTCCTTTTAAACAGCTGAAAAAACTTCACCACCTACCAAAAAAGCAGAAGTTACCAAGTGGTGCTTCAGTCTGAAAAATGCACTCAATATACAAGCTGAAGACAAGCTTGCAACAGGAGGGCATAATACAAGAAACCTTTCAGACACAAATATTAGTCTGTTTGAGTGAATCACTCTATGGAGAGGAGTTCCTATAAATCATCAGAAATATTTTAAATGATTTATCATTAACTTCATTACTATTGCACCATTTTTGAGTTCCAAAATACCAGTGTAATCATGAGCTGTAAATCTGACAACCTGATACCCCTCTATATCTCTATTTTAAACTTCAGGGCACACGAGTGATAAGTAAGTTGCTAACCTTCCACAACATCTACATGATCATCCAAGAACAAGGGTTGTCTAGTTAAGTAGGCCATGTTCAGCTGAACAAATATTAGATTTTGATAAGGTAAAGCAGTGTTTAAACCACCAAGAAAATGAGCTCCTTTATCTATGTGTACTGTTAGAGCCATTTGGCTGAGTTCCACCTAAGCCCTGGGTCTAATTCCTGGGTCAAATTCAAATTCAAATTCAAATTGTATTTGTCACATACACAATCATACACAGTACAACGTGTAGTGAAATGCTTTTTCTGACTGTTCCATGGTAAAAAATATAAAATACAAAGTAGAATAGAAGACAGAATATAGAAATATAGAATACAAGTAAAATATAATATAAAAATATGAATATAAAAATATGAATAGAATGAAAAAAGAAATAAAATAAGTAAAGTGTAAAGTATACAAAATAAAAATATGAAAATAAAATATAAAATATACAGCAGATATATAAATATGAAATATAAGTATGAAATGTATGATGTATGATAGGTCTCCCTGTCCATTCATAATTTCATTACTTTTCAACAAAAAGATCTTAAGCTGCAACACAAGAACTCATCTGATGATGATGATGAAATAAACATATAAACCGTGATGAAATAAACAAGCCAATGGATAAAAAGATTCGCTTCCCTTTAAAAGTTACGAAAACACTGTGTACTAAAGCGACATCAAATAAAAAAAGCTTAGCAGTTCTTATACATGTAAACAATGTCACCACGTTTTCAAGCTCTGCTAAATAATCTAACGGCATGCTAAGTTAACAGTCTGTCTAAACTAAGCCAACTAACCTTGTGCACTGTACGAGCTAAACTAGGAAGCCTAACTAGTAAACATGACACAAAGTAGCCTAACGGCGATAACTTTTACAGTCCTGCAACAAGACAGTAAACTCTGCTATGTATCACAGTCAGAGGTACCAAAGTAACGAGTAAAAAAATATTTTGGTACTTTACCGCACAAACATCAGCCGAGAGTGACAAGGGTAACTTGTTTAATAAACGTCACCGAATGCCCATAATTCCCTGCGGTAGTCTTCTGCGTCGTTTGGGTGCAGTGCACTATAATTGAAGGTGTTTCCCGCCCTTTCGTTTCACAACACGATCCGCAACAAAGGAATATTGTTCACTCATTAAACCTCAGTGCGTGGGAGTTTTATTTTGTTATTTAAAAAAATATGATTGTTGTGTCAGAGAAGAAACAATACTTTATAATTTGAGGTTCCGGAGCTGCTGTTAGTTACCCTGCTGAAAAGAAACAGCTGCCAGCTAGTCAAACTGGGAGACACCTTTGCCAGCAGGTAAGTTTTGGTAGAAAGGAAATAGTTTTGGAATTATTGCTGCTAATACCACATGATAACCAAGTTATCATTATTATCTAATTTATTGATCAAATATGTCAATTAATTAATAAGAAGTCTGGAAAATAGATTACCAGCTGGTAAAGATGGGCTACTAGTTCATCCAGCTTGGCCGTTTTTTTGGCACCTGATCGCTTGTCCTACCAAGCAATATTTTTTAGAAGAAAATTCAGTCAGTGCATTGTGAGGGGTGTCAGGTCAGAAATTTGTCCTCGTACATCATACGTCAGCTCAGATATGTCGAATGCCATGATGCCCCAGCTGAAAGAAGTCCAGCTACATGGTGAGTGGCAGAAACTGCAGCCAATCAGAAGAGAAAATGAGAGCATATGAGAATGTAAGCATGTCAACAACACACACGAGAGAGTGAAAGAGTCTGATAATAGACTTGTGGTGGAGTTTTGGCTTTTTTTCTTGCTGAACAATTTCAAGGAAAGCTATATTTAAAAAAAAATTATCTTAACTTTTTTTTTATTTTATCTAGCGCGCTAACATAAGCTGATGTGTTTTTCTGTACTTTATGCTTTTTAAACTGATATACCTGTCAGTAATGTGATCAAGGTTTTGCTGAACTCTTATCAAATGTGCATTAGTATACTTGCAGCCATCAGGTCAGTTCTCATGGTGTAGAAGATCACAGTACAATGCTATATTTCACTCTTGCCCCACAAAAATAATTGCCTCTAAATACTAAGGAAGTTTGTAATCCAGTTTGCCACATTAAGACTTAACACCTACTATGGACCTACATGTAAGGAGATGGTTGTCTAAACAATGCTGTTTTTAAATTGTTGTGCAGTTAAACATGTATACCACCTAGAACATCTCAGCAAAGCTGAAACTCATGACATCCCATTAAATCTATGCTGAAGCTGGATTCCTGCAGATTGTTAATGATGCTAGCGTACATAACAAAGCAGCTGTCTTAAAATCTGTGCACTCAGTGACCACAGTACTTCTGTGCCATATCCAGATCTACATGCCTGGCATTATAGGTATCCATCTATAGCTATTTATAAGAATTTTTTTGTGCAATACTGCACAACATTCATTCCAGAAAAGTTAACCTGGGATGGGGAGTTGAAGCTTCAAATGCTTTTCACTGGTGCAAGTTTATTTATTTATTTATTTTTTAATTAAATAACTTTTTCAAGGAACATAATTTAGTATTGTTTGACTTTATAGTATACAGCTGTAGAAGAGTAATGATCAATAATCATATTACACAGTGTCACTTAGAAGAGGATATATTCCCATTTGTATCTGGTTCCACTCAAGGTTTCTTTCCCATATCTTCTTAGAGTTTTTCCTTGCCACTCTCACCTCTTCCTTGCTCATTAGGGATCAAACATCTACATCTGGATTTCTGTAAAGCTGGTATGTGACAATGTCTATTGTTAGGAGTGCTACACAAATAACAATGAGTTGAATTGAATTTTAAATAATTATGGCATTAATCATTAACTCATGGGACCCATCTGACAGACTTTTGCTTCATAATCAATGTGCTTTGCATTATCATTACCAGAACTCTTATCATAAATCATGACTTCTCTAATTTTAACCCTGAATCCTCATCCTGGGGAGGTTTCAGTGTTAATGTGATTGGAGTACTAAATGTGTCTTTTGTTGTGGTGGCACTGCTGATGATTCTACCAAAAATCAAGCAAAGGCATGTCCTCTTACAGAGTAGTATTTTATAGAGCATGTGACATCA
>CM074949.1:15890842-15918853 GCA_037577455.1 Pangasius macronema
GCATCCTTTCATTCCTAACACATTACCCAGTCCATATCAGTATAGATATCCAGCATGATATTTTTCCCCATTGAGATTTGATGTGTTTTCAAAGTGTTCCTTTAACTTTTTTGAGCAGTGTATATGCACACACCAATCAGTCATAACATTAAAACCACCTGCTTAATATTGTGTAGGTCTCCCTTGTGCCACCAAAACAGCTCTGCTCCATCAAGAAATGGAATCAACAAGACCAAGTGCACTGTGGTATCTGGCATCCAGACATTAGCAGCAGATCTTTTAAGTCCTGTAAGTTGTGAGGTGGGGCCTCCATGGATTGCACTTGTTTATCCAGCACATCCAACAGATGTTCGATTGGATTGAGCTCTGGGGAATTTGAAGGCCAAGTAAGCACCTTGAATGCTTTGTCATGTTTCTCAAACCATTTCTGAATAATTTTTGCACTGTGGCAGGACATATAATCCTTCTGAAAGAGGCCACTTCCATTAGGGAATACCATTGCCATGGAGGGGGGTACTTGGATGGCAACAATGTTTAGGTAGGTCATACGTGTTAAAGTAATATCCACATGAATGCTAGGGCCCAAGGCTTCCCAGCAGAACATTGCCCAGAGCATCACAATACCTCCGTCAGCTTGCCTTCTTCCCATAGTGCATCCTGGTTCCATCTCTTCCCCAGGTAAGCAATGCATACACATCTGGGCATCTACATGATGTAAAAGAAAATGTGATTCATCAGACAAGGCCAGCTTCTTCCATTGCTCCATGGTCCAGTTCTGATGCTCACGTGCCCATTGTCCTTCCTTGGACCACTTTTGGGAGGTATTAACCACTGCATACCAGGAACACCCCACAAGACCTGCCTTTTTGGAGATGCTCTGACCCAGGTGTCTTGCTGTCACAATTTGGCCCTTGTCAAAGTCACTGAGATCCTTACGCTTGCCCATTTTTCCTGCTTCCAACACATCAACTTTGAGAGCTGACTGTTCACTTGCTGCATAATGTATCCCACCCCTTGATAGGTGCCACTGTAAAGAGATAATCAATGTTATTCACTTGTCAGTGGTTTTATTGTTATGGTTTATGGGTGTATATACCCCACATTGGATTAAATTTCACTGTGTCTGTTACTGCTGTGTCCGGTCATGTCAGGTATGGCCATATTTGTATACCTGATGTAAAACAACTTGCATGCTTTATTCTCTCCATAATTAATCTTTATAAAGATTAGAATCTTTGTAATTTCAGACCTATATAGTAAGTGAACAGGTCTTTTTTTTGCTACAGTTATGAGAAATTATTTATTAATATTGCTGGGTAGAAGTAGATCAGCTCAGAAGATTGTAAGATAAAATCCCTCAACTTCCAAGCAACCACTCTTGGACCATTGACCCTCAGCTGCTCATTTCTGTGTTTCTGCTGTATCCTGTCTTTTTTGTAAGTCACTTTGCTAAAGGTGTTTGAGAAAATAAATATTTTACCAACAGTGGATAAATCTGCATCGTGATGGGCTACTTACATTCAGTGCAATGATGCATTTCTGTTTTTGAAAAGTATGGCTCTAGTGTTTCCGGGAGCATTAGTGCACAACAAAATGACATACAATCCACTGTAAGGTGTTTAAGACAGAACAATTTCAAAAACAAATGAAGAAATATTCTGAAGAGAAATATTCTTGAGTAATTCTTTGTGCACAATGTCTTCAGAATTTACCAACTATTTAAGCTTCCATATCTTTCCAGTTCAAATTGATCTCAGGGGAGCCTTTCACAATTTAGCCCAGACATTTCACACCAGATCAGCTAGTTGAACCCAAAACCACCAAGGGTCAGAGAATACAAAAAGTGCAGTACCATGGCTCTTTGAATGGAACAGCTATGCATAAAAACACCACAGCCTATGTGGGAGAAGACAGAAAGGTACTGGATAATAACAAAATCCCAACAATAAACACTGTATTTATTATTATTATTATTATTATTATTATTATTATTACTACTACTACTAGAACTATTTTTATTAGTATACAAAGGACAATCTAGGGTGTGAGATTTGCATGTTGTGTGTATGTTATAATTGCTTATAGTCATATACAAGTTGTTCCATATATTATTATATGAAGTGGAGGTATTTGCAGGTTTAGAGGACAAGCTGACTGCCAAGTGTGTTATTAGGCTAAAAACAAAAAGGACAGGAATAGCACCAACTGCAATGTAGATTTCACCATCTGACTGTATGTAACGGAGATGATCACAACCTTCTATACATATTTGAGAATCTGTCCGTACAGACTGCCATGGAAAGAAATTACCCACTAGAGCTGACATGTGCAATGGCTCAAGTTCCAGGCAGCACTGAGATTTTATTCAACTGATGATAGTATTCCTCCTGGCCCTTGTCAATAGGCATAGGCTCTCAAAGGTATCTGTATAAAGTTCTGTCCAGGCATTTATTAGTACCTTTCAATGCCATGCAAAAAAAAAAAAGACAGGACATAAATAAAGAAAATGGTGTAATTGACTGAGCACTCATCCCCATTCTCATACCATCTATAGATGGGATATATGCATACTGTACGTCAGAGAGTTCATTCAGGAATCAAGATACAGATTATATCCAAATTAGACCAAAGGTGAAGCATCTGCGTTCCAGTAGAAAATTTGTCACTTTCAGAGTAGTCAAACAAATAGTTTTTATGTTCTACTCAAATATCTAGTTTTCTATAGCGATGTTAAACACTCAATGCTTAGTATATGCTCAGAGTAAATATTTAAGTAGCGTTCTAGCCCTTTAGGCTATGATAACTTTAGCTTGCTGGCAATATTTATCAGCTAACAGCCAGAGTTTGCTGCTTAATATGAATTTAGCTATTTCAGTAGAACAGAACTTTAGATGCCCTTACCTCAATATGGTTCATATCTTCCATTTGAGTGTGACAGATGACTGTGATTGGCTAAATGTTGAGTTCAACCACCCTGAAGGTGTCTACTCTTCCCTGAGAATCTTGGTTTCTTCGTCTTTGGCCTAAAGTACATAAAATGTGTATTTTTCATATTTTTTATTTGAAATTTGTTATTAGTGTTTTTTTTGTTCTAATCTCAGATCCCTTTTTTTAGTTTAGTTTTGGATTGTGGTTTAAATTATTTGACATGGAGAGACGTTATTCCAGATCAGCACCATGGATAGTTACATATTTAAAACTGTACACACTTGTGAAAAGGATAAATAGTGTAAAATATTTTTACACCATATAAAAGTATCATCATTACATTATCACCCTGGCAGCCTACAAATTTTGGAGTCAGGCAAGTGTTTTTAATGGGATATAGTTCAGGCCTCAACAGTGTGGTTCACTTTTTGCCCAGATTAATGTCTTTTGAGAGTTTTACTTTAAAAGTAACATTTATAACTGTTCAATTTTGTAATAATGCATGTTATAGTTAAGGTTAAGGGCTATGTCTGTGGTAGTGGCATGTCAATGGAGACCTGGGGTAGGACCTGCCCCAGTGAAATTTCATATTATGACCTCGATTTAGTAACTTGTGGCTTCATTAAGTAGCGTGCACATTTAACTCTTGGCACACAATATAAAAAATAAAATGCAAATTAATGGGAAGTGCTGGGTCAAGTGCAGTTTTATAAGCTCCCAAATAATGATGTTTGACATGATTAATGTGCTAATTACAATTAGTAATACAGTATATTGACAATATATTAAACTCTGATAAGATGTTTATTTGAATGCTTGCTATCTTCTTATTATATAATATTGTATTAGTTTTTTTAATATTTAAATTGTTTCTTGCTTTTGGGATACATCATCTTACATTGGAAACAAATAAAAAAAATGCTACCTGTTTCTTCAGGCCACTGACTTATGTTGCCAGCTCTGGGCCTGTAGCCAAAGAAACCCTGGAGGGAAGGACGTAGGTTTCAGGATCTAGAATGGGTCAATCAAAGCCAAATGGGTGGGCCACATGGCACCCTTAACTCAACTCAGCCCACTGGCTTCATACAAGCCCTTAAAATGCAGAGTCACTCCCTATCTACCCTATGAGTCAGGCCCTAAACAGTGTCCCCATCACCACAAAAGGATCCTGCGAAGGCTGTCTATGAGGTACAGGGGCTCCCAGGGTGAGGCTTTACAGCTGAAAACACTGGGCTACTCATTGGGCTACTACATTGTACCAGTGGGTCATGATGAAAATGTTGCAGGGGTACACACTTCAGTTCCACCATTGGCTCAGGGCCTCATCAATAACAAACCCTATGAACGTTGCTGCTCTGACCTAAAACTTTTGTTCCCTCTATGGACAGTACGAAAGATTTAAAGTTATATTTAACCTCTTAAAGGTTGGTGTTTTCCATTCAATTCTAGAATTGAGAGGGCTTAACTGGTTCATCTTTAGCATTTTAAGGCTATCAGATGTTATTCATGCAGTGGAACTACTGATTCACATCAGTGAATCTGCATGATGCCTATTTCCATGTTTCCAGTGGCCCAGCACACCTCCTTTTTAAGATTTGCCCTTCCAGGGACATGGTGGTTCTCAAGATGTATGCTTGTGACCCTGTTACTGCTGGTGGCCAGAGGTATCAGGATATTGCCATATTTGTATGACTGGCTCTTATAGTATGTGCCTCTATCCCAGACACATCCACCCATCTTTCACTTGTTTACGGTCAGTTCCTCATCAGAGTATACATTGTGATATACATTATCCAGTAGATTTTTGCCAACACTATCAATGAAGAGGGTCAAACAAAACGCTAGGGTCTATGAACACTGAATAACCATTAAGGTTCCCTTGCTTTCAGAACCAGCATAAATTCATCTGGAGCGTGTTCCTGGCAAAGATGAATGTATGACACTGCTATTTACTGCAAATACTAGCTTTGTCATATGCTACTTCGTGACTTTGTTGAAAGGTCGCGGCATGCATGTGCACGCGCACAAGAAAATATCCAGGTGATTTTCATAGCTCCGGACGGCTATCTCTTGTTAACAGAATTTAGTTCAGTTCAATTCAATTCAGTTTTATTTATATAGTGCTTTTAACAGTGGACATTGTCCCAAAGCAGCTTTACAGAAATCCTGATATAGATTCACTTGTACATAGCGTTTTAATAAACTACTAATCAGACATTAAATTTTTAATCGCAGTCGGACTACAGTCGAAAATATTGTGTCCAAATCAGAAACTTTGCTTAGCAAAGCTAAGCTTTGAATCTGTATCCGAAAAACACAGCAGAATTGTCTGAACCACGGCCAAACAGTGGCTGAATAAGACTCGATATTCTAATAATAACAGATTCAGCAGTAATAGATTCAATGAAAGCCATCACCAGATTAAAATAAAATAAAATAAAAATAAAAAAAATAATAGTTTACTATATCGGTCAAATCCACCTAAAGTCTTCATCAAACATGTTAAGTTGACTTTGTGACTTTCAACGTGTGTGTGTGTGTGTGTGTGTGTGTGTGTGTGTGTGTGTGTGTGTGAGATTAATTTCCGCTTCTACTGCTTGCATCTAAAATCATTTTACATCTAGTTTAAAAGACACAGTAACGTTTAAATAAATTCAGATGAAATGTTTTAATTAATTTTCTTTCATTGACAGAGACATGATTTACACTGCTAATTTGTATAACCACTTCAAACTGTAATGTGTACAAACCTGATCGGGCTAACACTCATGCAGTCATCACTTAGGAAATCTATTCTTTCCTCTTTGTGTGACGCAATTATGCCGCTCGATTTGCTCAGCTGTGCCCTCAGAGCACCTTTACCACATCAAAATACAACTTTGTGTTATGTGTAATTAATTTCTTAGTCTAATCTTGGCCTTTATTATATAAATACATGATTAACTGTGCAAAGCTAAACAAAAAGTGACGCACAATTTACAGCGGAGATCATAGCTGGACGTAGTTAGTTAGCATTGTTATACCCTTGTTAAATAAATAATGTGAAATTCATGGATGACCCTATGCCTAAGTGTGTGCCGACTTTCTCGACCTCATTCATGTAAGAGCCATCAAAGTCGTTCTCAGAATATTGTGGGATATCGCCAATTACAACCAATTAAACTTTTTATTTTGCGCATCACTTTAAATCATTTAATATAATATTATAATATATAGTATATTTCCTTCAAATGCGTCAAGCCGCTTGTAGTTTCTACGTCTCTCGATCAGGGTTCCTGAATCGTTCGTAACACAAAGAAGGCTTGCTTCCTTATCTGGTTTGTAACAATGTTCTTTAACTAACGAATGTTCCCCGAAACCATTCGTAACCCTAAAGTAGTATATAAACTCGTTCGTAAATTAACGAGTAAGCTGGCCAACTCGTTATACACTAAGTACTTCGTTATTTGGAGCTCGCGTGCAGTTCTGCCTCAAAGAGACAGAGGCCGCTCATTTGTACACAGCAATCCTCAGTTACATAGCGGGAGTATGCGCCATTGCCCCACTGTTAACCTGAGTAATTAAGTTATCCGCAGCGCGGTGGTGCAGTGGGTAGTGCGGCCGACTTCATCGGACCTCAGCTCAGACCTCATTTTATTAATCACGTTAGTACAAAAACAAATGAAGCAGACTGCATTTAAGAACTGTGTTCATGTACATCACTTCACATGGAACCAACAAGTTTACTTATAAAGTTAAGTGTATAAGATGAAAATATTTTGAAGGAACATATTTCATTGCGTGGAACCGATGCACACATTCCAATCAAGTAAATTGTTTCATGTTTCAAGTTTTTGTCATGTGCACTATCTGTCTATCTGTCTATCTCACAGCTGTTATATATTATATAATAAAGATCCTAACTGTACACACTGGAATATGTTTACTTTGTACTCTCTTTGGTCTTCGTTTTGTATACAAAAAAGTTAATTGAATTTCCTTGATTCAAATGTGTACATTGATTCCACGTGAATGAATTAATTGCCTTAGCACGGTTTGTTTTTGTACAGCTAACACGATTTGATCATATATATCATATCATATATATCAATGTACATGTATGTATGTATGTATATTCAAAACCCTGGAATAAAATTAAATAATACTCGGTCACCTGAGCTCAGGATGAAACCCAAGATCCTGGAGCTGTGCGACAGTAATGTTACCCACTACACTACCGTGCCACACATGGGTTAACCAAGTTAATTTATTAGTAGTCAGCACCTATTTAATGTCCTTTTTTTCAGTGTGTAGCTCTTCCAAACAAACGTAAAAATGCTGTCTATCTGCGTGTGTTTCTGTTGTTTGGGTCTCTGATTCATCTTCTAAATTTACCTCCAGACTGTCAGTCGTTTGTTTGACTATCGACTCATGCGGTTTTTCTCCAGACTCGGGCTGGGCGGAGTCAACAAAGAACTACTGACAACTCGTTCTTTAAATCTCTGATACTGAAATCTTTCGAGAAACACCATCAAAGCAGGCTCCTACGTGACGTACGCCCTTCTTTAAGGTGTTCAGTAAGGTTCATCGTTATCGGGAAACCCACCTCAGGTCTGTTATGGTCTTAATTCTGCGCATGCGCACAGTGTACAAGTCTGTTGTAACACAAGCCGTGACTAGTAATCACACGTTGTCAGTATACAGCTGAAGAAGCCAAGCTAAGAAGAAACAGTAATACCTAATGTAACGGTAATAACTACAATCTATTTGATATATGAGTTCTGAGAGGGGTGATTCATCCCACAAACATGGTCTTCTGTGAGGTATCATTAGAGCTAAAAGGATTCGTAAGCAGCCGTCAGATGAGCGTTAGTTCGTGAGGAGGCGCCTGCTGCTTTGACCTGACCTCGTCTGTGCACTCGCTCCTGCTGTTCAGCATGATCAGCTCGCTCAGAGCACTTCATCACACCCGCCCTATCTTCATCCCGTCTAATTAAAACAATTCTCATTTACTGACGAAATTCGTTTATCTTTATGCGCCCTCAACTCATTATATGTCTAAATTGTCGTGAAGCGGGGAGGATATAAAGGTTTGGACCTCAAAGTTGTGGGAGCTTCAAACGTGCGTGTATTGGAGTGATGGTCCATGAAGTAGGCTAGTTTTGCTTAATTTACATAATCTGTTATATGAAAACGGGAGCAGTTAAGGGCTAGCTATCTCCGTCGCGAAATTGGAAGGTAGTAATAAGACTAATTATTATTAATTACATTTCCTAATGTTATGCAACATTGGCAAGGTGAATACCATATCCAGTAACTGGGTTCGCAGCATCAACCAGAAAACTCCAAAATACCGGAAAATAAAAATAACGAACAATTTTATTTACTGCACAGACTGTATCTGTGGCGTCCTCGTGTTCCGTAGGTTCTCTGCTAATATATATATAAAATGCATCTGACTTGTTGTGTACCCTTCTGATCATCACTGGATGACTCCTGGATTATATTTCCGCCAGCCAACCCAGTGGACTTCCCTTTGGCGCAGTATCCTCGCATGACATTAAAGCCGATGAAGGCAGTTTTCAAGGATAATTGATAACATGTTTTAATGCATATGCATGAAAGTGAGTTTTACGAGACCGACTCTACATGTTTATCTAATTGATTGAGGGGATGACCTCCTATTCAGAATGTTTTTTGAGATGTAGCAAAACGCGCAAACTTGCAAATAGCCCAGCTTGTGTCTGAATTAATACCCCATTCATCATCATTATGGGCTGATGAGTTAATTTAACCATTTTATTCTGTCTTAATGAGCTATGGTTAAATTAATGAAAGTAACATTTGAACAGAAGCGTACATAAACAATAAACATTATACAATACCGTGGCATAGGTGTGTATATAATATACACCTATGCCACGGTATTTACGCAGCATCATCCCCAGTTTAGCAGATTAAACATGCAGGTCTAAGGAGATGGACAGTTTGCAAATACGGAGAATGCTATTGCAACTCCATCTCACCCACCAATCACATCTTATCTCACATGTTAAAATTTTAACAAATGTAATTTGAATCTTTAAAATAATCTGACGCCAAACGGACTGTGTACTCCAAATGTACTCCATTATTTTTAATTGGGTTATGTATGTAGACCACCGATTGTAAAAATTTACAGGAGCTTATATTTTATTTCTCCTATCGAAGTTATTCCACCTTAAAACGATGGAGTCGTTTGGCCCCACGTGCTCCCTGTAGTTTTGGTTTTTGTCCTCCTTGCAGCTGCTGTCACCTCGCATTACTCGCAGTCAGCTAAATGAAACATTATTCTAAACATATGCATCGTAATCAGTTCGGTCACACTTACAAGAACACGCGTTAATAAGGCAATCAATCACTGTGGAACAAGCGAGTTGTTCTGCAGCAGCTCATAAACAGTGTGTAATGAAGAATTGGAGGTTAGAATGACACGCGCTGATCAGATAATCAATGTCAAAGACGCGATGAATGTCAGTAAATGTAGTTTTCACGTCGTTTCTATAAAATCTTCAATTTACAACAAGCAGTTCAATTACCCAGAAAATACAGTCAATTAAATAGGGGTGATTGGACAGTAGGGGGAGGATCATCGATCTTTGCATTTCTATCTCGCCAGTGGACATTTAATTTAGGTTTCCTATTAGCACCGAAATAAAGAAAATATAAAATATATTAAACAACCCGCAGATATATCTTCTTGTCAAAAGCAATTCGGTTAAGGTGACAGACATTTTTTTACATTTTATGATGAATTCTTTTTTTTTAGTCTTTGCACACTGGATACAAAACTAATCGTGTTATTGTGGCCAGTGTTTTTCTGCCCTCTTGTCTTATTCCGTTTAGCTCTCCATCTATCTCAATGCCTTTGTTGGATGGGTTGTAACCCTTGCTGAAGTAAAGAGCATGAAGAACCACTGCAATACATCACATCCAAAGCTGAGTCTAATCCTATTTCTTTAATGGGGACGTTAAAAAAAGCAACTTATCTCAGAATCCCCTGGGGGTGCTCTGGTATATATTTAACCGAGCTGCAATTAACGACAGTATCAGCTTGTATCATTTAGAGGTAATGTAAACATAATGGTAAATTATAGGGTCGAAATGACCCGTGATCTCACTCTTCATATTCCCTACAGTTTTGGTGTCTGTTTAAAGAGGGAAAAAAAACATGCATCGAGGTACAAAATAGTAGAAACATCCCGCTTTTCAACGCTGTATGTTTTCTATCGAAATATAGATTTTAAAAGCACTAACTAAAGGTTTCGTTTTATCATATCATATTCAGACATAGATGGAAATTTGCATTAAGATTTTGTATTTAAATAGTTTTATTCTAATTACCTCTATATAAATATAATTTATTATAAATAGTAATATAAAACAGAATACTAAATAACCGATTATTTACCTTTTTTTATGCCGAATAGATATGTTGTCTACTTTATAGTACAAGCACCGACCTTTTTACCCTTTATTATCAGTTCATTTTAATAGTTGCATTGATTTTTGCGAAGGACAAAATGCTTAACAGACAGCAAGTTGATTTTTAAATATTTATTTCCCCAAGAACAAACACCATCAATAAATAACATAATTTACATTTTATATTGCACATATTTCTCAAGTGAAAATATGAAAAATCATACAGTTGGTAATATTTAAAATACAGAAACGTAATTTAAAGAGTCATGAATCACAGCGATCCTGGGGAGAAGGGCAAAACACAGGATTTTTTTTTTTAACTCCCATTTATTGAACAAACTGTTTCTATAGCGAGAACCAACCCTTCGCACCCCCTACTAATGTATAAAACCCTTTACCATTCGAAACTTTATCAGCAATGTAATATGCATTATATACAATGGCCATTTGGTATATGTCCTGCATTTCTGTATTCTGTCTTGTATGTCTTGGTATTTATTTTAAACTCTGGTATCGACATTACATGTGTGTAGAACTGTTAGAGCACCTAAGACAAACTCAAACATTCAGCCAGTCACTTGAATTAAATAGATGTCTAACTCACTGAAATAAATAAATAAATAAATAAACGCTGAAAGTTCTTTTCACATAGCTGTCGGTATTTTGGTTTCATTCTCTCTGAACTAGACTATGCATGTTATGACAAAATATCTCACCGTTCATAACTGGCTATACAAGTGCTGTTTTGCGTTTGTTAAAATGCGGTTGTCTAACGGGCAAAATGTTATCTAGGTGACAAAAAATATGCATGCAGACAGAAATGCATGAGCAATTTGTCTAAAGTTTGGGCTTGTGCGGATAATCCCGTTACAATGTGAGTGAAGAGTCTCTGTTGGGAGCATTATGGAAATATCGGTTCGTATTTAATGAGGCTGCTCGCATCAGCGGAACACAGCTGAGAGAAAATTCTACCCACGACGACTAAAGCTCCAATAAGGAGACTGGAAATAGGACTCAGCGGAAGGGGAGTTTTTTTTTTTCTTTCTTTCTTTTTTTCTTTGTTTTTTTTTTTTTTTTTTTAAATTTCTTCAGATAACGAATGCCACGTTTGTTACTGTACAATATGCACCAATAACAATGTGTGAAGCACAAGGTCCTTTATCTGCCTCGTCTAATGACTTCCCACAGCGGGTTGTTATGATGTGACATCGGGTCTCAGAACAGGGAACTTCCTTACATTTTCTCTTTCAAAGGAGCTCCATCAAGGTGCATGATTGGCAATTTTCGTCATAATCTGCACATTATTAACAGCAGAATTGACACTGTGGAAGCAGTGTAGAGTCTCAGCGCCTATAGCTCCATCGAATTAAGGGAGTCCCTGAACGGCATCGTCATCATCCTCATCCTGGTACCTCAGTAGACACTAAAAGTTGCACATGCACCATATTTTTCTCTTTAGAGCATGAAATAGGTGTGTGCAGTCATAATATTTGAAGACGAAAAGTGGGGGAGGGGAAAACAAAATATTGGGGGAAAAAAATAATGGAAACTGGATCATACATCTGCTGTTATTTAGCCATATTGTTTTCTCGATGCCGAATCTTTCTTTTTTGCATGTTCTAGTTCCGGATGTTATCATTTTAATAATTGTTTATATTTTATAATCTTGGATAATGGGATCTGCTTGGAATGGCTTGGAAAAAAATATCCTTAGTACTTTGAATGTGCTAACAACACGATGCTGATTAAAATCAAAAGTAGCTTTCGTTTCATGTTCAAGTGTCAAGTTATCTATTGAGGGCGCTTTCCTCTCTCTGGTCTGGCGAGGGCACGGCGGTTTTGCTCAGTACCGCAGCCGAATAGGGTAGAAATCCGCTTTCGGACCTGGGCGCGCTCGCCGTGCATGTGAAGTCCGAGCCCGCGCTGCGAGAACTGAGCGCGCCGCCGCTGTGGCAGCTGAGACACGAGCACGCACTAGCCGAAGGTGCGCTCACCGCCGCCGCCGCCGCAGCAGCCGCTGCTGCAGCCGAACTGTTGAGGCCCGCCGGCGACTGGTACAGTCCGGGGTGCCGAAAGCTGCAGAGCAGCTCCGGACGCGAATACGGATGGGAGAGCGCTCGGAAGGTGTCAAGGGGTCGGATGGAGGTGGCGAATGGTGACGATGCGGCCCCCGAGGCCGCAGCCGCCGCCGCCGCGGCAGTGACACCCACGTGCGGGTAGTAGTGCAGGGGCATGTGAGAATGGAACGGGTACGGCAGACTTCCGGTGGCGGCTGCGTGCGTCATCATGTAAGTGTAGAAGCTGGGATCGGCCGGATGTGGCCAGGACATGGCCAGGCGCTGCCTCTTGTCCTTCATTCGCCGGTTCTGGAACCACACCTACACACACACACACACACACACGCGCGCGCACACAAAGTCTGTAAGTCTGCGTTTCTAGATTGCCCCTAATGCTTAAAATCCGATTTCCTTAGAGTATATTTTTATAGTTTGCTTCTAAATTTGCTTGGAAACTAAAAGCAAAATGAGAGAGAGAGAGATCTAATTAAATGTTTAAATTATAGCTTGCTAGAAAAAAAAACTGAATTGTGAAATATTGGGCTAGAGCAATATGTATATTTTAAAAATTATAAACTGCTGTACAAAAAACAAAACGTGTGACATCAAAAACGCATAAAAATACCTAAGCCAAAGTAGCGTAAACTTCCGCAATACGCCAAATAATAAAAAAAAAAATTAAATAAATCTTACACTTCAGCTGATTCTTACACCTTACACTGGTTCTCAATTTACTCCGAAAATAACCGATGGTATCTGTTGTCCCTGTATTTCAATTTCATATTAAACAAATTGTTTAAGTACGTTGACCACTTGTTTATATACGTTTAAAAAAGAAGAATTTTGTTTAAATGTAAATGTGTGTAGCCTGTGAGTGGGAAGTTTTAAATGTCGCGTTTCTTCCCATCAATTATGAAGATAAAATATATATTAAAATATGGATTATTGCATGCATATATATATATATGGCTATTATTTGAACCAGCAACACTGAAAGGAAATATTACCTTTATAGTTGTTTCAGGCAGGTTTAACGCTGCAGCTAGCTCACATCTCCTGGGTCTTGAAACGTAGTTTTCCCTGTAAAATTCTTTTTCCAGTCTCCCGATTTGTTCCCTGGTGAAAGCAGTCCGGTATCGCCGCACCTGGTCTGAGTTTGAGTTGGTCGAGCTGCCGATGGAGTTTCCGTTATGATTGGAGACAGACGAAGAACTCGAGCTCCCCGAATTACTGTCTGAGAAACCTAACGAGCACGAGAAATGATTATAGACAAGACTAGGACAAATGTTAACAGAGTCATTTCGCTGCAGTAATGTCGTGATTCGAAATATGTTGTTATTCAATTAAATACGTGAATTTTGCTACATACTTTAGCCCATACAGTGTGAATTTTCCCCTAGCTATTTACCTCTGACTCATATATAGGTAATACACTCCACTGGGTCTATTTATGAAAAATAAATCAATAAATATATTAGCCAAATTGTCCGATTTTTGTTGTCGTTAAATTTGTAAAAAAAGAAATGCACCAAAGGAAAAAAAACTACGCTTTATATTAGTAACAAGTTCATATTAGCATGAAGTACCAGGCAACATAATAATAATAATAATAATAATAATAATAATAATAATAATAATAATAAGAAGAAGAAGAAGAAGAAGAAGAATATCTGTCTTAAGGCAATAAGTAAATCAATTTCCAACGCTCTAGTTCTGTACTGTTTTTGTATACTTAGGCCAATGCATGTTCCATACTATTTGAACAGAAAATATAATTAGCATAATGTTGGAATGATAAAACCTCAGCAATCATGACTTAATGAGGAAATAAAGGGCCTTTGTGCATTACCTTTATTATTGTTTTCCTTGTGCTGGCTGACACTGCTTGGGGAGCGATGAGATGGGCAGCCCACTTCCACATCGCTATTCATTTCGGAGTCGGTAGAAACTTCAGGATACAGACTTGATTTCTTCCTGTTTTCCGAGGATGAGATTTCCGCCGATGAACTGTTGTCGCTGGCGTGGTGGTTTCCGAATAAGCTGTCTATTTCGAATTTGCCTTTGCTGGGTACGTCGCCCAGGCTAGCGTGTAGCGAAGCGGAAGTGATCCTCGGACTCAGTCGCCCCGCGTGCTGAGAATTTTCGAGGGCCTCAAGCACCGCGTTTCCGTTCGACTCAGAGAGGTTTGGGAGCCTCTTGCCTGACACGGGACTGTGCAGCCCCCTTTCCATCAGAATCATCTCTTTTCTTATCCTCTCCATCATGAAGTAGCGTAGAAAAAAAAGCCCAAGTCCCGGCGCCGCTGGCACTCCGATGAATTTGTGGCGTAGCTAATCCGCCGTCAGCTCTGCTACTGGCACTAAATAATATAACACCTTTATGGGCAAGACGAAAGAAAGGGGAAAAAAAGCAGACGAATGCCAGTGAGGGCAACGAATGACTGCTCAAAATGACCCGTGCATCCTATCCGGTCCGAAATGTCATTCATCAAAAAAAGTGGTTCGCGGTTTCGTCGTTAAAGGTGCGCGTGACGCTTCTCGAATGATCATTTATTGTAACAGGTTTATAAGCAAATAAATAGGAGCAGGACTGTCAGAGGAATGATGTAGTCGGGCTGAGCTCGCTCAAAGCCTCATATCCAGGTGGAGGGAGAGGGGAGAAGTGAGGAGAGGAGCTGCTGTCCCGTCGCTGATCTGCGTCTGCTTTAGATGGCTCCTGGGTTTGGCCTCTGGGGTGAAATTGACAGTCTGATTAATAAAATGAGTGCGGCAACATTTCCCTCTTCATTTAGGAATATCATTATACTTTGATTCTCTATTGTTCCTCCCTTCTGCTTAGACTCTCGCTCCCCCTTTCTGCCTCCCTTCTGATTCCTTTTTTTTTTTTTCTGAGTAGATTATTTCACTCAGATGTTTTGGACTGAAAGGTGTTGAAGATTTTTACTCCAAGGTATCGGCGTGCGCAGTTTAAGAACGGGTGTTCTTAAAAAAAAAAAAAAAAAAAAAAAAGAAAGAAAGAAAGAAAAAAGAAATCATGTTTATGATGCTGTCAAATAATCAATCCACACGGAAAATCCATGATGTTTATCATCTTGTTTAGGTGTATAAAATTATGCATTTGTTGTAACAGCTAAAACAATGTGTTATTTATGTTACATGGCTACGAATCCCATTTATTTATAATATTAAATACATTTATTTTCTTCATATTTTATTACACATCAAAATTTGACGTAAGTTAACCAGCATAGTCTACATTATTTCTTCAGCACGCCAATTAAGTGCATGGAGACCTTTATATAAAATCTGAAATTCTTTATTGAAAATTAAAAATAAAGCAACTGAGTACTTTTTCTTTTTATTAAAAAAAATCTGCTTTCAATATATACACTCTTTTCCTTAATAAATCAGAATGTTCGTAACAGAGTGTCGTAATTATGCTTTGTTGGAATAGGGAATAAAAGCTTTTATTTGGTAACAAAGGATAGTGTGTTTACACCTGTGGGTTACGAAATAAATGCTGTAATAATCTCTGAAATTGTTTCAGCTGGTCTATTTATAATGCGCGCTTATTTTTATCTACTGTATTTCGTTTCAAAAACAAAAAAGGAAGATAACGTTGTGCGAATTAATATCTAATGCGTATATGGTGTTTAGAGGTGAGCTCCGGATCAAATGTGCACTGAAGTGAGTGGAGTAAGTAGACGGCTTGTGAAGGTGAGGTTAAGTGATAGAACGACGTGCTTTCAGTTTGGGAGAAGAGGTTTTGGCTACAGAAGCGCTTTCCTGTTCTTTGGCGCCCCCAGCAGTTTCTCTCTAGCACAGCAGGCGTTAGACAGCCTATAGAGCAATTGATCAAACTTGCAATCAGCAATATGATATTAAAATAATCAATTATTCAACATTTATTACAAATAAAATGAAGGCTCTCAAACTACTGTAAATTCAGCTGCAAAGAGCAAATATTCCCCTAGTAGCTTTAGCTCTGGTGTGCTCTTTAAATCTATATTCTCCGTTGTTGTTGTTGTTGTTTTTTAAGAAAATATCATTTCGTTTACCTAATAAGGTAAAATCTAATGAACATGCGCTGGTACAATGACGCACGCTAAATTTTTGTCAGTATTTATATGGTCGGTAGTAGGCTATTTATAAGTGCATTAATTTGACTCTCCATATCAGGAGTAGTTTCAGCTCACAAAGAATAGCATTAGAAATCATATAAATGTCTTGACAAAAGGCTTGGTCGTAAAATGACACACATGATATAGTAATGTATAAACGACTCAGGTGTCGCATAAAAACTAAGCACTCTTGTAGGTGTACTGACATTTGTAACCTAAACTAGTGTATTAATATGCTGTATCTATAATAATGATATAAATAAAGGATATTCTGAAGCAAAAGTGGATATCTTTTCTTAAAAAATAGTTTCTTTTTTGATTTTCTTATTTTTTATTGTGAGTAAATTTCTCAACGAATTAAATTTTATATATAAATACACAAACATTCAATAACGAAAAACGCCTTGAATTTGCTGAAGGTGAGTCGTGTTCTGGTCTTCTTGCTCTTGTGTGTCAGTGCTGTGCTAGCTAACTACAGACCACAGGGTTGTGTACCAGCTAGAGTCCCACCAGCAAGGCCTTTAACATGCCTCTGGTTTCNTTTGCTCAGGTTGTTTTAGCGTTGTGATTTAGTCTGGGGTCGTCAAATCCATTCCAGGAAGAGGGCTTGAAAAATCTTAAACTCAATCTCGAGTTCTGAGTTCAAATAACCAAATTCCTGACCTGTGTAAAAAAAAAAAAATAAAAGGTAGGTTTTAGCTAACTGAACACTTGAAAGGCTGAATCAGGACTGTACGTTTACGGCTAATTGTAAAAGCCCTCATCAGTAAATCGCTGAAAATGTGATCAGTTTCAGCTTGCAGAGAAGAAAAGCCGCGTGTGTAATTTTTCAAGAAAATCGTATTTTATTTTTCTTTACAATTTTTTTTAAACAAAGGTAGCCTTTTTTTATACATTAAAATTTTAGCCTAAGGAAAAAGACATAAGATACCATGTTGTAATTTAGCTATTGCAGCTAACTTCACACATTATAGGCTACAATTTCATTCTTTAGCCAACCGGAAAAAACATGTGTCCCCGAAACGGTAGTGGTTCCCTACCGCCACCTTTCGCCCCTAAAGAGTAGATTAAGCACTGTTTAAGGAAGGGGGCTCAACAGACCTGCCCCTGCATGAACAAAAATTCCGTCAATATATTATTTTATATTTTATGGATAATTATGGCTGAATAATATCTTGAAAATATGTAACAACAAAAAAAAAAAGGATAGCACTTATTCTGATGGCCCGACATACACTGCAGGCTAGTGCAGTGTACACTGCAGGCTTTTTATAATCGGCTACAGTAAAAAGCAGCAAAGTTACCTGCAGGAAAATTTGTACCGCATACATGAAATTCGCATCTTTTGGTAAATGTAATTTCAGTGGAAATCAGTACCTCCGCCCAAACCTAGCAATTTACAATTTTATACTCATTTAATGATGTATCAGCATATTCAGTTATAATAACTTAATCTAAAAGCATATTTTAAAGGTATGTACAAGTCATTTTAAGTGTACATACATAAAAATGACACTGGAGTCAAACAAAAAACAAAAAGGAAACTTAATGCACAAAAGTTGCATGTAAGGTCGCATGCAAGCAGCGACGCCTCAGAGAGTTTAAGAACGCCGTGTTAGTATTTAATAACTATTTTAAGGGGTTAGTAGCTACAGTCAGTTGAACTCTGTATCCGTAAGACGTTCAATAAAATGACGCGATTTAAGGCATTGATTAAATGTGTACCGTGACTGATCGTCTTCAAATACTACAGGTGAGGTTAGTTTCAATGCATACGTTGCCCGATCTGGAATTCGTGTATGCTGAGCCCAACTGGAATGGAAAATCTATATCTCTGTGATACTTGATTTACATTATCACGCTAATTCGCAAATCGCTTTTGTGAGAAACCTTGGTTATCAATTGATCGATGAATGCCCACAATGTGGACTGATATCGCCATCTAGTGACAACATTAAACTACTGCATGTCTGTTCGACTCGAAGCTAGACTGAGGACTAACCTTCACATAGATGCACAAACAAAGGGGAAAACTGTACTATAAGCTTAACCTGTATATTCTCTCTTTCTCTCTCTCTCTCTTTCTCTCTGTGGGGGGTCTATCTATCTATCTATCTATCTATCTATATATATATATATATATATATATATATATATATATATATATATATAAAAATATATAAAAATATATATAAAAAAATAAAATATCNCTATCTATCTATCTATCTATCTATCTATCTATCTATCTATATATATATATATATATATATATATATATATATATATACATATAAACTTTCAAGTATGTTTACTGATTATTAGTATGTTTGCATAGGCACATAAATCCATATGTACAGACAAACATTATTTCTGTGAGAAGAATAGAATTGTAAGATAGCTCCCATTATCCATGTTTGCATTGCTGCTGCAGTATGATTATAGTACCTGTTGCAGCAATTTCTCACAGGCTTTTTCTCGGTAGACATTTCCGATAGTTTTTTGAGAAAAGCCTTCAGAGATGTATGAATTCAGTTGATATCTATGTACCACACTGAAGATGCTCTGTCACTTCAATCAAAAATAAGCAAACAAACAAATAAACAAACAGACAGATAGATAGACACAAACAAACAAACAAATAGGCCTACACAATGGGAAAGACATTTAATGCATTAGTCTGCAATTAGCCAAACCGTATGATATGGTGACAATTTCCAAATATACAGTACATCAACTCATTGTTAAAAAGATGTCGGCCCGCTAAAGCGCATGTTTGCTTAAGCATACGGTCAAAACTATGTTACAGAGAGGCCTGTGTAAAACCTGTACACTTGTATGAAAGGCTTTTATACTAATATACATGGTTTAGGTGTATAAGACAGCAATCTATGATATTTTAACAAGCTTAAAGTCTCAACGGCTTATACTGTTACAGCTGGTTAATTTTTAATTTGCAGTACTTTATACTGTTATTCTACAGCATCAAAAAGTCTTAAGAACCACGTCGTGTCTTATGTAGGCTACTGACCTTATAAAAATCATTAGGCATATTATTTGTTATGTAAATTTAAGTTAATTTATAAGCATAATTTTATGTAGTTTTTTAATAGACAAAGAATTACGTCACCACTGGGATGAGGCATTTCTCGACTGAAATTGTATACACGTTTAATTGTATGTACATAAATAGCAGATCAGCAACAAATGCTCAAACTTGAACGTGGTCTCCGGTTTTCTGAGCGACTTAATCTCTTAGTAACATTATTTTAGTTTTTTGAGAAAAGCCTTCAGAGATGTATGAATTCAGTTGATATCTATGTACCACACTGAAGATGCTCTGTCACTTCAATCAAAAATAAGCAAACAAACAAATAAACAAACAGACAGATAGATAGACACAAACAAACAAACAAATAGGCCTACACAATGGGAAAGACATTTAATGCATTAGTCTGCAATTAGCCAAACCGTATGATATGGTGACAATTTCCAAATATACAGTACATCAACTCATTGTTAAAAAGATGTCGGCCCGCTAAAGCGCATGTTTGCTTAAGCATACGGTCAAAACTATGTTACAGAGAGGCCTGTGTAAAACCTGTACACTTGTATGAAAGGCTTTTATACTAATATACATGGTTTAGGTGTATAAGACAGCAATCTATGATATTTTAACAAGCTTAAAGTCTCAACGGCTTATACTGTTACAGCTGGTTAATTTTTAATTTGCAGTACTTTATACTGTTATTCTACAGCATCAAAAAGTCTTAAGAACCACGTCGTGTCTTATGTAGGCTACTGACCTTATAAAAATCATTAGGCATATTATTTGTTATGTAAATTTAAGTTAATTTATAAGCATAATTTTATGTAGTTTTTTAATAGACAAAGAATTACGTCACCACTGGGATGAGGCATTTCTCGACTGAAATTGTATACACGTTTAATTGTATGTACATAAATAGCAGATCAGCAACAAATGCTCAAACTTGAACGTGGTCTCCGGTTTTCTGAGCGACTTAATCTCTTAGTAACATTATCCAAGGTCAACCTAGTGATTTGCATGTCACGTGGACAGTACTAACCAATCGTGTTTCAGGTTGTCAGAGTCCTGTAATTAGTCTGGAAAATATAAAAAGCCTTGCTGTCAATTGATTTTTATAATACTTTGCCCTACTTGACTGGACTGGATTAAGACAGGAGGATGGTTTTAAATAATCTCCGGATAATTGTGCTGGTTGTGATATAACTATGGAGCGGCAGGAGTTAGGCGGGGAGAAAGGCAGTAGAAGTTTTTACACGTCTGCCTTTGGAGCGCACTCGAGTCGATCTTCGTCTTATCTGCTGTCGGATACACCGAGCTCTCTGAGCCCCGAGCCTCTATCTCCTTACGTATCCTTACCCAACACAGCGTCTTGTACCAACTCGCAAGTTACTTTTGGGTGCCACTTCGCCAACAGTTTGTACAGTTGCAAAGCTTCTCCAAGCGCAGTGTTTCAGCAACGAGTCATGAACCACCACAGTGTTAATGGGAAAGTCTATGGACACTTGGCTGATACCCAAGATGTGGTGGATTTCAGTAGAGCCGCAATACACTGCAGTGAAGGTCCGACCAGGGTTCGGGACGTTGGTGTGTATCAGGGCTATGCAGGACCCTATAGGATCCCTGGATATATTGATGTCCCTGTAGTTCAGTGCGCCAGAACCAGAGATCACAAACATGAAAGTCCTTTCGTAATGGAGGACTACGAGCCCTGGAACTGGTCGACCAGTTGGAGCAACCAGATTTATTGTCCGAAAGAGCAAGCGGCCAGCCCGCATATCTGGAAATCGTCATTAACAGGTAAGATGTATACTGTAGGCCATTTCACGTCTTTTTATGCCTATGAAGGTCTAGCACGCCTAGTAATGTTTGCTGCATGTTTGAAAATGTTGATGCAGTGAATAAATTTGATGATATAGACTAGTTTCATTGCCATGTTTGTAAGAAGCAACAAGCTGCATTAGGTCATATGTATAAGCAGTTTGCTTGTACAGCTGATTAAAGACTTCTGTCCGAAATTTTTAGAAAATTTCCAGTCTTTCCATTTTCTTCAGAAATATGGAGGTACATTGCAGTTACACATTGGAATTATAGATATATAAATTGTATATATGTATAGCTATACATTATGCAACATGCATACATAATACATAATGTTTACAGATTATATATAACAAACACAGTCATTACGCAAAATTATATTTTATCAGTGTTATGTCACTAGTAGTAGGCTACTATATTGTTTAAGTATATATTTGCAGAAGACGCAGCGCCTGATACAGGCCCTTTTCTTCGGCGCGGGAGGAAGAAACGGGTTCCGTATACGAAATTGCAGCTGAAGGAACTCGAGCATGAATACACCATTACAAAGTTTATTACCAAAGAGAGGCGACGACGGATAGCCTCCTCCACTAACCTGTCAGAGAGACAAGTCACTATATGGTTTCAGAATCGCCGTGTCAAGGACAAGAAAATAATTTCCAAAATATCTAAAGACTTTGAATCTTTTTAACGAATTACCACCTAAACTAATTTCATACTTAGTTCAACGCTGTTAATGGTCTGAAGCTCATTATTTATAAAAATGTGTCCTAATGTGCTGTGAGTTTTATTGCTGTGTCCATTTTAACAGCTTTATATATTTTTGAATAAATAGTGTTATTCTGCAAGCACCTCGATTGTTTTTCAGGCACATAATTTAAAGGGTTAAGGCTACTGAAGACATAGGCTATTATATTATACGCTATATAGTAATCCTACAATAGTTTATTTTGTGGTGAGGCTAGTCTGGATTCCTTATATACACTTCCGTTCTGTTTATAAAGATGTTAACAATGATTTGCTTCAATGTTTTCCCAATAAAATGGCATTGCATCATTTGTGAATGATTGTGATTCTGTTGAGATATAAACAGAAGGCATGCAGTTGAAGGTCTTGAACCCATGAGGAATGTTATAAGGAAGCAGAATGTTATTTATTAAAGAAAGAAAGTTTGCTATTGCAACAGCATGCAATACACACCCTAGATTCAACCACGTATACAAATGAAACGTTTGTGATTTGTCTTTATTTTATGAAAACATGCAGCAAGTTCACAGTATAAACGTTTTTGTTATTTGTTATTTTCACTTTGTCTGAATTTCGCATTGATCTACATGGTACAGCCATCTTGAAGGCTCATTGTCCTACATAATTTCAAGTTTCCCCTGCTCCGAATACACCAGATCCAGCTTATGAGTTGGATTGAGTGTGTTTGGAGTCGGAAAAACGTTGAAACACCAGGAGTGGAGTTGAGCAACACACCACTTTATTCCCAATATGAATGTCAATTTGCTTGTCGTAATTGAGTGTCATAGTTTGGTGGGCTTTAGACTAGGGAAAACTCTTGTTTAGATCATCATGTTTAAAAACATAAACAACTGATGCAAAATGGTCATTCACATACTTTGAAATTTCAGGATATTTCTGAACTTATAAATTAGCAGAATCTTTGGAACGAGCTCTTCTTTCCTCTTAAACTGCTATATATAATACATTAAAAGTCACAGAAGGTCCCTAAAATTGCGTTTTAGGATATTTTATCCCCAATTTCTCCACCCATATAGCGAGTCTTGTCTTTACCGTTGACCTTGACACTCGTTCTCAGTGGCGACCTTGACTGAAATGTCTGAGTGCCATAACTACCGAAAGCTCCTCAATTTGTGGAAGTTTGTTTCCATCTACTGGCTCTGTAGCGTAATTACAGCTCAGGAGTGGTTCGACTAAAACGCCATTCAAATATTAATTTATTAAGGGGCCAAGGGGCGTTGTATTAAGGAAACGAGAGACGCTTCCCACTTACAAACCAGAATGACCGAATGAAGGCTGAATGGCCGTAATTGCATGCAAAAACACCTAACAACGGCGGCTCTAAACTATGGCCTAAAATATTCCTTTATCTATGTCAGTCAACAACACCATCGTCAACAAAAGCAACAAAACTGTAACGCCTTGTGTCCAACATGGACTATATTATTCCATTTGAAAAATAACTTGGACTGTAGCTTCAAAACAACCTTGCGATTAAATGCACTTGGACTTGTTTTTGCTAAATATGTGTTTGGACTTTGACCTTGAACTGAGTTTTTGTGTTGGCAGTGAATCTGACTCGTTTTCCATTAAATAAATACGATAACTTGTGCTATTCTTCGGAATGTCGAGCAAACGAAAGGAGTCTTGTTTTAATGCTTTTATGTAATTGCTAGACTCGTAAAGGCTGAGAGGCTGAACCGTCTCTTCTCTTTCCGGCGCGTTTACGATTCATTCAAGCTGCTCTTGCTAGGCAATAATCTCCAACGTTTGGAAAATGCCACCCGAGGTAAGGCAAAAATCTATTTAAATATTTCGTTCTCATTCTTAATATTAGGCTTATTGGCTACTCAATTTAACGTCTAGTGTTTGTGCAGTGTCCAGGTAATAATCTTGTTCGGCCATTCACATTTTGTTATATGAAACTGCTGAAAACAAATACTTAAATTTGTTATTTACTGCTTAATATTTTGTCATTACATTGGCGTAAATACGTTTCCTTATTTCAGATACTTAAAATATAAATTAGGCAGTAGTCTATGACATAGGATATGGCATCATTATACCAGATATTTCACCATATACACCATGTCAGGTAAGACCATTATTGTATTATTATTTGTATTTAAAAAAATTCTGACATTGAAAATTATCATTCAAAATGTTGAAGCCATAATTAAAATAAATCGTCCTCTACAACATAATGTGTGATTATATAAGTGTAATAATATTTTGAGAGGAAGCCTGTTTTTTAAAAATGGCATTAAATTGAGGCCTTATAGAAAATCATACCGAATTATGAATTTGACTAACCAAAAAAAAAAAAAAAAAAAAGACCGAAGGCGGAAGGAAACATTGAAAGATGAAAATGAAAGCTCTGTTTCTTATAGGCCTGTAGCCCTCTTGTTCTCAAAACACGTCGAATAGGCTAATAAAATGCACTCTTCACATAAGTCTGTGGAACAACATAAACATGCTAATGACACAAAGATAAACATATTTTAAGTCTCCGCAAAAATTGCGTGATAAAATTGGGAGAAAAGACACAATCGTCTTAAGCGTCGTTTTCAACATTCTACTGTCCTCAATAATAACAACAGTAAACGTGGTGTTTTGCGCTTGAATAACAAAAAGTAATAATAATAATAATAATAATAATAATAATAATAATAATGAGAAGAATAAGAAGTTATGGAAACACGTCGTTTTATTTTGTTACATTTGTGTGTTGTTGTTTTATTTAGCTTCTAGCTGGTTTAACCTTAATAGTTTGTTTGCATTTATAGTAGCCCGCATACAAGGTGGAACCTAAACTGAATAATAAAATAGAGAAATCAAGATACATAATTATAATTCAGTAACATATTACAAAATTATACAGAATACGTGTGTTGTGGTAATTCTGAGATTCTAATTCTAATTGCAGTTTTTGTTTATTAAAAAAATCAGGACTTGTTTTAATGTAAATCGGGCGGAGCGAGTGATTAGTAATCAGTAAGCTAATGCTAGGAAACAATGTAATAAAAGATTGCTTAAGACTGCTAACGTCTATGTTATATTATCGAAAGCAATTTACAGTCGCAGGCTATATTGCTCTTAAAGTTATTGACATGTAAGGCGTTGTAATCTCTTTCAAACCTCTTTCTTTGAATCTTACTAAGAAGATTCCTTTTGAAAGCCACAATTTAGTTATGTTAAACAACATTGATATAGACAAGAAACGACGGTCAATTGCCTATTTAAAGGCTTTTTCCTAAAAGACTTAGCTTGAGTATTATGTTATGTGGTGAGCTGGGGCAAGGGCGGGGCCGGACTCCGCTGGTTTGCATATCACGTGACTGTGCATTAACAAATCAACAATTACTGACTTTTATTCTTTTAGGGGTAAAATAAAATCGCGTGTAAGAATTGCGTGGGTGAGCTCATCAGAAATGTGTGAGCACAATTTTCTTAGCTCTGGCTATGTTAGTCCTATGTTGAATTATCCAACTGCGGATTCGTTGCCTTTCTCCAACTGGCCCAATGGCGCCCATCCGTCCGGACTCGCGCAGCTCTACGGCAGGAGAGAGGTGCGTTCACTCCCGTGGACTTCCCCAAGTTCGTGCACAAGCCCGCCACAGAGCCTCGCATTTAGTGGCTATTCTCAGCCGTTTATTACTAACTCAGTGGCTGTGAATGGCCATAGCAAAGGAGACTCCTGTAAATACTACGTCCAAGATGCAAACCCCAAAGCAGGGTTGCCGGACAAACACACGACAGGGTTTACCGGTGAGCATGGGATAACAGCAACTGCCAGCTTTAGCAAATGTGACTTTTCAGACTTGGACAAACGGTTGCAAAACACGGTGGCACAGACTGGGGTGAATTCCAACAGCCATTCGAAAATCGATGGAACTGAACAGCTTGCTCACTCCTCTGTCCCAGTACAGCCCACATCGAGTTCTCAGAACACCAGTGCAGCTTTTACAGACGGTACGCAACTACTTCTTTAACTGTTATAGGAGTTATGGTCTATCTACATCAAATTGTTTTCTTTTACATGTATGGCACAAGATTTCATTTAAACACGACATTTAATTAGTACTTTTCTTTTAGAATATTGCTTTATTTTTTTTACATCTGTCCTATTAAATATTTGCACTAGCAATTCGTTATTTCCAAGAAGAATATTTGATATAAAAATACTGTAACATATTCAGTATTAAATGTGTTCATAAACAGTTTACAACCCAGTGGAACAAAAATTACTGACGCCTTGTTTTCTTTCTAGGATTCCCTTGGTGTCCTGCACAAGTAAGAGCCAGAAAGAAGAGGAAACCTTACACGAAACCACAGCTGGCTGAACTTGAGAATGAATTTATGATCAACGAATTCATAAACCGACAGAAACGGAAAGAGCTGTCGGATAGACTGGACTTGAGTGATCAACAAGTAAAAATCTGGTTTCAAAACCGGAGAATGAAAAAGAAACGTTTATTAATGCGCGAGCATGCTTTCTCCGTGCACTGAAGAAAAAATCAGTGCTTCTCTTATTGGTGACCACAGCGTACAAGTTGCTCCTCACCTTGGCAATGACTTACCAAGTGATTTAAGAAGTTTAATACACTTGTATTTTATAATACCATTGTAAGGATACGAAGAAATCGACAAAATGTACAATATTTATTTAAGGCAGATACTGGTCTAGCTGATTAGGAGAACAAATGTAAACATTAGTCCCCACCATAATGACTTAATCGGCAATAGAAAACATTTTACAGGACGCCATTCATTAAAAGTAAAATGAAAATGCAACATTGCCTGCAAAGTCATGTAATCTTTTGTGTTTTTTTCTCGATTTATCTAACGTTTCTGCTTAGAAATTGTCATGTAAGCTGACCCACTGAATTGTAAACTCATCGAATAAGTGTGTGTGTGTGTGTGTGTGTGTGTGTGTGTTAAACTTCTGTGTTCTAATGAAAAGCCTTGAACTGGAGAGAAAGCTTCAGCCTGGCGAGTACAAGCTCAGGTTTGTAAGTAAACAGTCAGGTGAATTCCAAGTCTGGGTGGTAACCAAGTGTCCACACACAAATTACCTTCAAACAGAGAGCTGCAATACGTGTGTATAGCTTCACACTGGGATATATATATAGTATATATGTTTTCGTAATATCGTAATACATTAATCTAAAACAATATGGTGTGTGTTTGATATTTCTTATCTAGGCTTTTTTTGGTTGTTTTTGAGCTATTTTTTTAAACATTCTGTGAAGTCAATATTGTTTTATCTAAACAAAGTCTGGTATCGTAATAGTCTGTTGTCTTGTTTAGATCACACTGGTGTGTGAATATTCAGTGCGTAGGCTTTAGTGGCCTACTATATCGTATTGTGTTATATGAGAGCAGTGTGAGAAATTATTATGTTTCGATTGGCTGGAGGTCTATGCACAAAGTGTTTAATATGGTATTTGTAGAATCAAATTGTGTAAATGTGGATGTAGACCTACTGCGGTATTTGTTATGTTAGAATAGGCCAAACGATTTACTTAATAGGCCAAAACGTTTGAGTGTATTTAAGTGAATCTACTCGCATTTTACTTTATACATTTACTGCGTTCAGACTCACCATACTGGAGCATCACTTTAAGGGTATAGAGAGAACATGACCTATTTTTTATATTAAATAATGCTTGTCTAATATAAATATCATATCACCATATCGCAGTTTAATTAATGTTGCATGTACTGCTTATATATATATATACACCACACACATACATATAGAAGCATATATATATATATATATATATATATATATATATATATATATATATATATATATATATATATATATATACAGAATAAGATGAAGA
>CM074949.1:15918953-15946257 GCA_037577455.1 Pangasius macronema
TATATATGCAGAAGCAGTTCATGCAACATTAATTAAACTGCGCTGTTCTTTTAGTTTGATAGCCTGAGAGGCTTTATAGAGCCAAGCGGAATATAGTTTATTAATTTATTTTTTAAGCTAAGGGAGTGAGACAACGTCTCTGCTGGCGCGCGCCGGATACGGAGACTCCATAACAAAGTTAAGGTCAAGTTAGTCTTCAGCCTTTCCCCATAAATACACAAATACACACATTATTTCAAAAAAATACATTTTTGAGCGAGTTATTTAAAAACTTCATTTCATACATTATTATTTTTATGATGATTATTATTATTACTATTAGTAGCAGTAGTAGTAGCAATAGTATAGCGTTTATAATAAAAAAGAATCTGTTAAACAGATCGAATTCTTTAAAACCTTTGCGCTGTGAATCTGCATTTATGTGAATAATTCCAAGAGCCAAATATCTGTGCGATTGTGATGTGGTTTTCTTAAATTATTAATTTAGTTTACACTATTATTTATTCATTTTATTTTTTTATTGTTTTAAATTTAGTTAATTATTTTATGTTATGCTCTCTTTAACAGCAAAACTGTGATTAATATAATTCAACGTCTTTTGGGATCATTAGTATCAACATCGTTCTGTCCCCGTAAATGCTTACACTGAAGGTAGATTTGTTTTGAAAATCTTTTTGTGAAGTAGGTAGCCGTATAGCTTCCATAGCTTGCCTTCTCACTTTTTTTCCCCAGACAGATTATATTGAAAAGAAAATATGCTTATATGTGCAACATATTTTCTTTTGTTGAGCACGTGATTTGACTAGCTTGGAAATTACAAGTAAGCTCAATCAGGACTAAAGCTACACCTTTAAGCTTCCATAGAATTCGAGTTGAGATGAATTCAATTAACAAAATAGCAAAAAAGGTGACGTAAACAAAGGTAATGTAAAAACAGTGTACAATGTAACTGCACGATATGCTGGATTAGGTAAAACCTAAATACTTTACATTATAGTAATAAAACATATCTTAAACATTCTGCAACATTTGGTAATATTAGTAGTTGTATGAAATATTCTAATAATACATTTTGCTTTCTTGGCTCCAGTGTAGTCAACAAATTCTTCCACACAACTCACAAGACAGTAAAACCAGGGCTCATCCTTTTGTCTGAGCAATAAAATGATTTAAGTGCTGACGGTTATTGTAGATTGCCGGCTGCCTTTCAGGCCTCAGACGTTCAAAGCCAGAAGAGTTGTTTTGGACTTGGCAGTGTGAATCCAGCGTAGCTCCTGTTTCAGGACATTTTTCTGTGTTTAATTGCTACGATGCAACGTTCGACAAAAGCTATTCAGCAGACGGAGCTTGGATTTCCTACTAAAACTCTAAAGTAAGTGCAACTCAGATACAATGCTTCTATTACTACTGTTCTACTACTATTACTATATTTATTATTTTTAATAGTAGTAGGAGGAAAAGGAGTAGGAATAGTAGTAGTAGGAGTAGCAGCAGCAGTATTAGTAGTAGTGGTGGTAGTAGTAGTAAATTCTTCAGCGATGTAGGCTATACATTTATCAGTAAATTTAGCAGATAGGTTTTAGGAATAAGCTTACGTTTGCCCTGTAAATAAAACGTCATTCTTTCTCGCCTTAGAAACTACAAGAAAACATATACTTAATAATGATTCGCCTTAAAGTAAATAACTTTAAACGAGTTGTATGCTTCCGTCTTTAAAACATGTTGAAAAACTTCCTTAAAGCTGTTCTCTAAAGCCAGTGTTACGATAATAAAGTGTTGTGAACTGCTGTTAAAGCCAATGCCCGACGCGAAGAAAAAGAGATGAAGGACAGTACACATAGTCTATTGTAATTGTTGAGAAAGGAACAAAACAGCACAGTATGATTAAAATCAGATAGACCGTAAGTCTGTATCTTAATTCAGATCTCCGATAGAAGGATCCAAAATTATTATCTTGTTTGTAAAAAAAAAATCACAGCTCGTCGAGTGTAAGGCGTGGGTACCTGGGGGGAAAAAACTAGATATTCTTCAAAGTCACGAAACTGAGCCTTATTGAATTCTCAGCAATGCAGACACAATAATCTGAGTAAATGTTACAAAATGTACCTAATTTGTTTGTAATCTGTTATGTTTATTTCTGGAGCAAAGTGTCTTTGGTAACCTAGCACTTCAGCGATTGTTTAGCTTACTAATGCCTTGTTTATGAACATGGGGAGTTTCAGAAGATGCAGGCAACCAATAATTTGCCGTGTGCTTTTGCCTATGAGCTGCCCGAGACAGTTCCTAATGACTGATATTGATATATGGTAATTTCTTTACCGGATCACATGACACAATTACCTCAAGAATCGATCAAGATGAATTGCACGTCAGCCTACGTTTCCGATTTTTTTTCTCCCTCACGACTCCTGTCCACACGCCTATGGTGCAATAGATGTACAAAGTTTAACACAGTCGAGTTGCCTGTTCGTGCTCTCTAACGCCAAACCGAGATATGACGGACTACGATGATCGCGGTAACTGCGCGTCCAATATGTATTTACCGAACTGCACGTACTACGTGTCGGCGCCTGATTTCTCGACTGTGTCGTCGTTTTTACCGCAGTCCACATCGTGTCAAGTTAATTTTCCATACTCTTCCAATATTGCTCAAGTCCAACCTGTTCGAGAAGTGGCTTTCAGAGACTATGGACTGGATCACCCGAGCAAATGGCATTACAGGGGCAATTACGCTTCCTACTATTCAACGGACGAGATAATGCACCGAGATCTGCTCCAGTCATCAAACAGGGCGGAAATGATATTTAAAAATGAGTCTGTGTACAGCCATCACGGCGGCACGAACTCGGCGTGCAATTTTTTCACCAATGTCGGGCGAAACGGAGTACTTCCTCAAGGCTTTGACCAATTTTTCGAAACTGCTAACGCTGGAAAGCCCAACCCTGAGTCTTCGAGACAAAAGACTGAGGCTACTGTCCCCGGAGATGCCGCATGTAATAAAGTGTCCTCGGATAGCGCGGATCAGACGAAAAGAGACGCTGAAACCACAGAGGAAGAATCTCCACTATCAACGTGCGAACAAGAGGGGAAGAACAACGGCTCAAGTAGGTACACACATTAAACGGTACTTAAAGCTGCTAGACCACTTTGTTGGTTCGGTTTTATGTGCAGCTTTATAAGCATGCAAAGGTTTTTACATACCCAATACGACTTGCCTTGCTGCTGTAAAACAATTTTTATGATGGGAAAGCAGTTCTGGGGCATATGGTAATGATGGTGGCGAGTTGTGTATTTCTGAAATTAATTACAAACTGATATACATGTATAAATGACTACAGTTCCTTGTCATATACTCTACCGGGCCAGTAAAGTGCATTTAGTGCTGCAACTAAACCCGTGTCTATTTTTGGACTTCGGTGTTTCACGAGTTTGTACGACTAAGCTATTTAGGTTTAACAGAATATATGGACTATAATCCGACAGATTTAAACAGAAAGCTATTCCTAGAAACGACAACAACAACAATAGCTTGTCGGCATGCTTTTATGTGAGCGCACACGTACACGTTCGTCTCAGTGCAATATGAGTGTGTTTTCATTTGTGTATGGGTTTCTTAGGTCCTTAATTTGTTGTGTATGTGTCCATCTGCTGTTATACTGACGATAAAAGAAATCACAAAACGTGTAGCAGTATATGAAAAAAAACTTCTTGGGTTCTTTGAGGCCATTGCAGAAAACGCTTGCTTCAGTTGATCTTAATGTATTTAATGTCAGCCAGTTAAGTGGTTGCATAACTAAGTTAAGCACAGTTACATTTTATTTGCATTGTTAACCCAACTATGCTTCTTTTTGTAGGTACAAAGTCCAGAAAAAAGAGATGCCCATATTCAAAATATCAGATCCGAGAACTTGAACGAGAATTCTTTTTCAACGTGTACATAAATAAGGAGAAGCGCCTCCAGTTGTCAAGAATGCTAAACCTTACAGACCGACAAGTGAAGATCTGGTTCCAGAACAGAAGGATGAAAGAAAAAAAGCTCAACCGAGATCGTCTCCAGTACTTCACTGGAAACCCTTTATTCTGAAATCATTAGATTGTTTATTTTAGCAGACCACGTTCATGGCTTTCACCGAGCCATGAGCATGTATGCTATTGGGACATTATGCATTCAACCGAAACAGATACGTAAGCTAAACTGTTAGGTCTGATGTATACTTTTTAACTATGCAAAAATGTTGATAACCTATTGATATTGATAAAACAATGAACTCTTACCTCTGTGAAAATTATATCCACAAGAAAACATTCTAAAAAAAGAATGGTACCGAACGGTCGACAATCTTTTCATGTTCTGTTGTTTGTGATTGCTACAGAAACGTAATCGTATTGTATCTTTTTTTTATTTATTGCAATTTTCATGGTACAAGGCTACGTAAGTCACTACAATTGCAGTAAGCAAAACAAATTTTGATTACAATAATCAATGCGTGTTTTCATTAGTGTAGAAATGTGTATGCATTTGTTTCGGTAGCATGCTGTGTATTGGTGTAGTAAATAAATATGAATATTCCAGAATTCTTTGAACTTTTTTTTTGCGTAATAGCTTGTATTTTGTGTGAGAGAATGCGCTTGCTGTTATTTTTTTTATTATTAAATATATTTGTTTTTAAAACGCTTCAAACATATTAAAAGCAGAAATGTGCATGTAAATTACTAAGCATATTCTTTAAATAAACTTCTTTACAATTCTTCGATCATTTTAATGGTATAATAGTTCAGTTTGTCGACGCTGTAAGGGTGCAGAATCAAAATCATCTCGTAGACTAAACGCGTGAAAACCTATATAGGCCTAACTAAGGCCAGAGGCCTCGAGTTTTTGTTCTTTTACACTAAGGGTGTTTACCAAACCTTGAACCGCGTCTAGACAGTACAATAAAGTCTCGCTGTAAATGGCTAAATTGGGGGCTATTGTACCCTCTGGCCAGTCCAAATGCGACGCTGGCCCTAAACCCTACACATTGTGTGGATGTTCTTTTCTAGAATGAGATTTGGATGTACACAAGACCTGTAGATTTAGACAGAAAGTAGCATTCTCAAAATGAATCATTAACGCAGAAGAAAACTAGACAGTAAATTTGGTAAATTTTGAACCAGTGCATCATCGTTGCAGTAGTGACATTTGTGTCAAAGACTTGAATACTGACAACATGGGGCTCTTATACTATTTTATGGGTAACAATGGAAAACATGGATACAAATAAGAAAATCGGGTTTGAACGTCCATAATGTCAAGGTCGCCACCCTTAACCCGTTTGTAAAAAATATAGGCGCCTTTTTCGTTGTTCTCGTTGAGAAACTACGCCCTCCGAGAAATAAAACACTGCAGCATGAGCCAACATGGCCGCGACGCACTACGCTTCCTTCCATTCAAGACCAGCATTCCTCAGCCTGCTACATGGTCTAATCAGAGCAAGGGTACAGCTCCCTGGGAAAAAAAAGATACAGATATAAATATTAATATAAATATATATCACGTTATCTGAAACCATTTTACTTTCACTTAGAATGCCCTGAAGATAGAAATACACACTTAGACCTTATACCTTACACCCATGTGAGCTAAAAATATCAGTACTAAACAAGCCGGGTTTTAGTTTTCTGACCAAAATAATACTAAATACACAAAAGGAAATCTTTTTGAAGCGGTTTTTTTTCTTGTTTTGAAGGCATGCTTCCTACAAAAGAAGACCTAAACCAAGTTGTTAAAAGGAAAATCCCTGAAATGTATTGTCAGTCTGTTACAACAACAAAGGCTCGAGTCGCAAGTGGATGTGTTACAAATGCAATATGCCATATAAAGTTTCTAGAATTTTACCAGTAACATTTTTTTATTTATTAAATTAGGCCTAAATGTTTATTTATTTATTCCTTTACCTACAATAATGGGAACGGTGGAGTAAACTGAAAGATTATTTATTTTTAAAGAGATTTATTTATTTATTTATTTATTTATTTATTTATTTATTTATTTATTGAATTGACATTCTGAAAAAGAAATGCTTGTTTTATCCTAACAATATGTTAAGATCCTATATAGTTTTATTTATTATATTTATATACTTTTCTAAATAGACTGTTCAAGAACGATATAAAAATATATAACAGTGGTTACTACAGTGGGCACATACAAACAGTGTTCAGAGATCATAATAAAATTATGTTGCACAATTGCATGGCTGTTAATGTTAACATTATAATTATCTATGGGGTCTTATTTTGGCCAAATTTGTAAAATGATAATTTCATTCTCTCTTATTCGCTTTTCACTTTAATATAGTCAGTGGCCACGTGGGGGCACACTTACAACAGTTTTGGAGTAGGCACTGTGTATTTCAAGTGTTCAGTATGTAACAATGACTGTGATCTTGGGAGAAAGTCATTTGTATCTGAGGTTTCTAAGTGTCTGAGATTCCGTACAACCTGCTTTTAAAATCAGGATTACAATATTTCGGGGTTTAGTGGAGAAGTAATTTATGTGGTATATTGCATATCTAACAAAGCGTCATAAGCAGTTTAGTTTAGGAGGTTTTTGCTCATCGCTGTTACAAAATTGTGTGTGTGTGTGTGTGTGTGTGTGTGTGTGTGTGTGTGTTTCAAGTAATTTTCATTTGTAAACGGTTAGTAAATATTTTATTTATTAAATGAAATTAACCGGTAACAGATTATTCAAGTTGTACGTGCTCATAATTCAGAGGCGTATAAATAAACGACAGAAATATAGGAAGTATCGTGTGTACTATCTGAATCACAATTAGAGACAGTCTAATAAACAAAAAATCGGGCTTTAGAGTCACAGTAAATGAAAACGACTGGAAAGTCCCTGTACAAAACTACAATTCCGACTAATATATTATATAGTATATGGTATATGGTATAGATAGATATAGATAGAGATATAGATATATAGATATATATATATATATATATGTAGATATATATATAGCATATAAGGAATACTTGTCTGTGGTTTCAGACATTTATCTAGGATAAGTGTGCTGTGCTATTACGGCATTGTTGCATATACACGTGCAAAATATATTTTTTAAAAAGTATAAAGATCATCATTGAGAAAAACAGCAGGATTAATAGTATAAACTCTATAGTTTATTTTAATTGTGCCCGGTAATTTTGTCAAGAAAAAAAGCAATATATACATCGTATACAGTTAACGAACAAATGGCAATAATAATAATAATAATAATAATAATAATAATAATAATAATAATAATAATAATAAAGAATATAAAAGGTAAAAATAAAATGTTAAGTTTTTGTATATGCTGTTTTCCTTTTACTTTGTTTCTCAGCACGGACCAGCATGTAGCTACAGTCAACATTCATTTGTTATTATTACCTGTAATATAAACATATTAACAATGTACAGCTATCAAAATATTTCAAAAGTAAAAAAATGCTTACGCTATTTTAGCTAACATAAAAGAATTATTTAATCATATTTAAGAAAAAACTAATACATTATAAATGGACTTTTTAAAACTCTGAAAAATAGGCCCACTGTTATATATGTACATGAATTCTCTCCACCCCTTGCCATTTCAAGCATTTTATTATGGTTGACTGATAAGTGCTAAACTTGAACATGCATCACATCACAATGATACATAAATAACAGTTGCGCATTTGTCGTTCATGTGCCTTGGGGGAAAAAAACGGTTTTAATGTACAAGCGCTTAAAACAAAATAAGACGATGACTGGGAGATTATAAAAGAATTATTATGCACCAAATTCTCAAGATTAACTCATCATAATATATAATGAATCATGACACAATTAAAACTTTAATTACACATGCCATTGCCAGATTTATTAATAAATTTAATATTTTTGCCAGGACAAACTCAATAAACCAAAAGAGCAGCATGGAATTTTGTTTTAAATTAAACACAGTTATTGCATCCAAATAGTGTCCTTTTTGTTGTTGCTGCTGCTGTAGGTGTTGCTGTTGCTGCTGTTGTTATTCCAAGTGGTAGTGATGGAGGTGCTGATTCCTCTCAGAAATTAGTAACTGATTCAGTTGTGAAAAGGAAACTACTCTCTGAACCAGGCCTGTAATTCCACAGACGACTTCCAGAAGAAGGGCATGGGAATCAAAGGTCGCAGGTGTATTTTACAAATAAATATGTAAAACTAGCCAGCGGAAATATGCACGGTAACCAAAGGAAATATATATGACAGTGTAAAATAAAAATGTATATCCTATATACCTGGTAAGTGTTATAGCCAATTCAATTTTGTTGAAAAAAAAAAAGTAATCATAAAGAAAACAGCCCATATCAATTCCCTGTCCACTGAACCCGTACAATACCCGGCTTTTTATAAAGTATACTAGCAAATAATATGTATTTAGTAGCCATCGTTCTTATCTTGTACCTGAAGAAGTTCACATGCTGAAGAACTATGTGTTTACGAGCAGACTTTTCTCAGTACAACTCAGTACAGATGCTTGTCTGTACACCAGGTTTTTGCATTTTCTTTATTACACATGAAGAGCAGATAGAATTGTTTGAAACAGCCTTCGTCTTTGTCCGTCTTGAAACCAATTTCAAGTCCGTGTTCTAGGTGTCGCTGTTGACCACGTCTGAAGCTCCAAATCATGTGTCGGTGCGCACACGTGACAGAGAAGAGCCTGCGTCTCAAGGCCATTTTCAAATTTCATTGGTGAGATTGTCATGTGGTTGCAGAGAGACCCTCCGGGTTACGCGGGATTGTTTTGCTAGATATGTCAGCTTACAAAGGACAGCTCTCTCTTCTTTAAAATCTCTCCAAAATGTCCTATCCCAACAGCTCTCCCACTGCTAACACGTTTTTGGTAGATTCTTTAATTGGGGCCTGCAGAACAGACAATTTCTATTCCAGCAGCAACATGTATATGCCATCCAGTGCAGAATTGGGAAGTTATGGAATGCAAACCTGTGGACTCTTGCCGTCTCTTGGCAAACGGGGGGAAGTAAACCATCAAAATATTGGCATGAACGTGCACTCGTACATACCTCAGCTTGATAACTGGGTAGATCCGAACAGGTCTTGTCGAATAGAGCAAGCGTCTAACCAGATGGCCACTTGCACATTTTCCCAGAATATAAAAGAAGAGAGCAACTGCTGCATGTACACCGACAAGAGAGCAAAGGTCAGCTCGTCCGAGATGCCCGCGTACTCCAATCTGATCTCCGAGGCGTGTACGGTGGACGGTCCAGAAATTCCGGTCCCGGGTTACTTCAGACTGAGCCAAACATACACGACGGCTAAAAGCCAGGACTATAGCCACGAGACCAGCACTCCGAACACGTTGATGCAGCTGAACCGGTTGACTCCTAAGCCGCACTCCGCGTCCTTTGTGGAAGCAGAAAAAAAGGTGCCGGAGGTTGAGGAGGAGGAGACGCGCAGTCCGAGTCCGGACAACACGGCGAGCTCTCAGGAGGAGAAGAGTAACACTGCCGAGGCGCCTGTCTCCAGCCCGGAATTGCCACACAAGGAAGCGAAAGGTGGGTACAATAAAAAGATTTAATCGCGTCGCGCTGTAATACGAACGCTCCAGCATCATAAAACCCAATATAAAACACAAACAACCCCGAAAGTCGTAATGTTTAATGAGAGGCTTACTCGGGTTGCAGTAAAAGACTTTACAGGAAACGGTGCCGCGCGCTAACATTAAATAGCCTACCTTTTGTTGCGGTCCCTTTAATGCCTTTCTTTCTTTCTTTCTTTCTTTCTTTCTTTCTTTCTTTCTTTCTTTCTTTCTTTCTTTAGATAACTTCAAACTGTAGTCAAATCTTTATAACACAAATACATATTTTATTGTTAATTTTAAGACGTACATCTTTTCAGTGTTTATATTTAACTGGTAACATAAAACTGGTAAATTCACTTTCATATTTGCAGAACTTGATTTTTTTTTAATAAAACCACTGACCTGTTTTTAAAACTGTCAAATAAACTTATAACCACTTAAGAATTAATATCTTTGTGATATTTGTAGGCTAATCTTGGCCAAAATGTACCTTTGCTCTAGAATATACTACATCTTAAGGTCATTGTCCAACTTGTTATGCAAACGAATAGCTGATTAAACCATGAGACAGAATGGAGGGTGACTTTAGAATTCGTTCTAAATTTCTGTAATAATAATTACAGGTTATGTATAAATCTTATTAATTGATAAATTGGTGGACTTTTGGAGACATTTGCATTGGGTAACGGGTTGAGTGATTTTATTTATTTATGTGTTTATTTGCTCTGTTTGATTTCCAGAATGCAAAACGGATACACCAACAAGCAACTGGTTAACTGCGAAGAGTGGTAGGAAAAAGAGATGTCCATATACAAAGCACCAAACCTTGGAATTAGAAAAGGAGTTTTTATTCAACATGTACCTGACTCGAGAGCGCCGTCTAGAGATCAGTAAAAGCGTAAACCTCACCGACAGACAAGTGAAGATTTGGTTTCAAAACCGCAGGATGAAGCTGAAGAAGATGAGCAGAGAAAACCGAATCCGGGAACTTAATTCAAATCTCACCTTTTCGTGAACATTGCAGTGCATGCCCTGAAACCAATGCCCTGTCTGCCTCTCTATAGCTGTTCATGATGGGTTCTGCTACAACATGATGCTGTCGAACATTGGACGTTTTCTTTTCTCGTTCAGATACTGTGATTGTTGCTATACGTTAAAAAAGTTTTTTATTGTAGTTACTTGATGGTATTCAAGTATCATTATAAAAAGTATGAATTGTGTATAGCCATTATGTTTCACAGGGTATGAAGTGGTTTTAAATTATGATACGTGACAGAAACACAAATTCGTTGTGTGTTTGTGTTCATTGGAGACAATATTGTGTCGCACAGGACAGCACTGAAATTCCTTGAAAACATGACTTTGGACCTGAAAGCACAGTTGCCGCTTTTAAGCAAAGAGTAGGCTGCCCATCTTCTTCTTCGAAAAAAAACTTGTACATTTCTGTGAAATCTTACCATTTAAATTGTTCTGTATAGTAAATGTGATATGTAACATTAAAATATGTACCTCTCGTGCATGTTTGTGGCATGTATCATGTAATAAATAGTTCCAGTGTAGCAGTTTGTGTGTAAACGGTGTTTCATAAACAGCACTGTAATAAAAAAAAAACACATAACAAAGGGGAAAGAAAAAACGCCAAACAAACAAATAAAAAGCCCCTAAAACAACCCCCCAAAAACACGCAAGCCATTAAATGAAAATATGGCACGAATATATTGTCTTCTTGGTCTTTCTTGTCTACGTAAATTGGTAAGTCAGTACAATTTGTGATATTGTTAAAACTTCATTTAAAATGTTTAAATGTTGAGTAGAGGTTTGGCTACGGTAATACCAAATACTGCCGAGTTATACTAAAATACACTGTTTAAAATGAATCACTAGGCCTTTAAACGGATTAGAATAATACGTTAAGCTCTGTCCACTTTAATATAATCAAATATTGCCAGTGCCTGTCAAAATAAAGCCAAAGCATTATTATAACTAATATATTGGTATTTCATAGTATATAATACATTTTGTAAATAGTCAGTGAGCCGATTACATAAGAATTAGCATTCAATAAAAAGCAATATCAAGTCAATACAAATTACAGTCCAATACAGTTAAATTTGCAAAAAACTGAATTATGCCTAAGGCCCCCCCCCCCCTCTACGCATGTGTTCATGTCTGAGTTTAGTCTACATAGCCTATTATATTTAAATAAGTCTATTCCAGTATTTATGTAAGTATTATCTGTATTGGCTTCTTTCAAAGGTAGACAGCTCCTCTGAAAAATGTGAAAATATGCCTAATTAATTTATTTCTAAATTTAAAGACACTACAAAAATAAAACCATTATTGGCAAATAATGTGTTGACAGATTAATTATCAATGGACTAAAAGTAGGATAAACTTGTATTTACCATCTTGCGAGAATTTTGAATGGTGATCAAAACGCATATCATCTGCGGGGTGATGATAGACCGAAGTTTAATTATTTGTGTTCCATTAAATGCAGTCATAGACACATATTTTAATTTGTAATGCGAAGTGTCCGTTTTATTAAGGGCACATTAATGCATATCCAAACGCACCTCATAAAGATTTTTATTGATAGACATAAACACATTATTACCTTCTTCTTAATAAATACAATCAACATACAAATTCAAGGTTCTGTGCGAAACGTACGAGCTGTTAGAAATGTAAGTTTTCAACTTAGAAGAAGCATAGGCAGTATGTAAAATATGAGAATCCGCCAGGAAACGTGGTATGTTATTTTACAGCATGTTATTGCATTTATTTTACGAGGGCTTAAAACTCAGTACACTATTAAATAACCCACTTTACAAGACTGGAGTATAGGATATATCTCATGACGAGATCTTGTAAGATTTTACACTCAGCTGGTGTAATTTGGCATGCAGGCATAAACGCTGAGAAGAGATCGTGGAATAAATGTCTGTTTTATTCTGGCTAGCTAAAAAAAAATAGTCCGGGGCCTCCTCCATTTTAGCAGTGCATTAAAACAGTTTTTTTGAACAACAAAATTTATCGCTATATCAAATTTTACTAGGAAAAAAAAGTATGTGTATATGTTTATGTTTTTATGTTTAGTCAAAGGGCATTATCAAGCATACCGTTATCAGCGGATTGATTTACTCTCTGTATTGGTAAATATGATCACGTGATTCATGTAACCAATCGCTGAAGATGAAGCCAGCAAAAATACTATGATTGTGCGGAGGCAAGGTTTCCGTAACAGTGTAACCTTTTATATGACTACGAGGGGATCCAAAAATGTCGACCAGTTCAACTCTGAGCAACTATTATGTGGACTCTATAATGGGACACGAGGCGGAGGACGTGTACGGAGCGCGTTATGTCCAGAGCCCGCACTCGGCGGCAGCTAGGCCGTCAGGTGTAGGGGAAAATGCGGATTTTTCCTCCTGTAGCTTTGCTCCCAAGACAGCCGTGTTCCCCACGTCCTGGTCCTCGGTTCACCCGCCGTCCACGGCTACGGTGTCCGGAATTTACCATCCGTACGTGCACCAGTCCCACATCGCATGTGCAGATAACAGATACGTGCGTTCCTGGGTAGATCCGATCTCGAACCACATCTCCTTTTCCGGCTTCCATTCGAGTAGTCGTCAGTGCGGGACAAAGGCGGAAACTTTACCGCCGAAAAGGACCGAGAGCTCTGCGTTCGGCCCTGACACTCCGGCGGCCCCAGACTACAGCTGTAGCGCCCTGGCTGAGTGTGTACAAAAAGCTACCAAAGATACCGCTGACAACGATATCTCCAACCAAAGCGAGCCCAAAGACGAGAAACATCAACAACAACAACTTGACCCAAGTAAGTAAAAGAAATTGCCCTGTGATTTACAACCGTCAGAACTGTACGAGCAGGGTGTGTAAAGCTGGAGGTTTTACTAACCAATAAAAGTGTCTGAACTCTTACCGCAGGTCCAAAGAAATGTACGCAGCCGTAAACCCAGTATTTAAAACAGAATTTACTAATAATAGCATCCACGCCATCAATTATTGCTATTGCGAATTGCTTATTAAGATCAAGGAAATAAAATAAGACGTTTATTTCATAGCGCAACTATTTTTGTTTATGTAGTTTGTCCAGTTGTTTATTGCTTTTGTAACCTTGGATTTATTGGGTTATTCATTCTTTTACAGGCAACCCAGCAGCAAACTGGATTCATGCACGTTCAACGAGAAAGAAACGATGTCCATATACAAAATACCAAACACTGGAACTGGAAAAGGAATTCCTTTATAACATGTATTTGACGAGAGATCGCCGTTACGAAGTTGCACGAATTCTGAATTTGACGGAGAGGCAGGTGAAGATCTGGTTCCAGAACAGAAGAATGAAAATGAAGAAGATGAACAGAGAGAGGGGTAGCCAGGAGCCCCAGTGAATTACACCGCGGGCAGCGCGCCGCGCCAAGTGTCCTCTATGTATATGAGTAATATGTTACGTTTAGATCGAGGTTGTTGGAGCCTCATTGGGTTATGTTCTCTGTGTGTCTTTGTCAAATTATTTTATGGAAAAAAAACAAGCTTACATTCTGATTATTTTGGATTGGATGTATAGAGAGTCTTAACATAATTATGATTTTTGTTCATTGTTGAAACAAATGTTCAAACGGTTGTGCACGCAGGTAAAGTACACAGGTTAGGTATGTTAAATGCAATTTTGATTGTGTTTGTTGGTGTACTCGTAATTAAATCTCAATAGTGTAAAGCACACTGATTGAGGAGCAGTATTCATGGAGCAGTAATAGGCCACGCTATACTCTCCCAACATTTAGTATTACTTAAGTAGGAATATTTGGGTATAAATCTATATATGAAGACAATTTTTAGAGACTTATACCACGTTGTTGCAGGATTAATTTAGTATCAAAAATGTAGCTGAAGATTAGTTTAGTAGCCGAGATCCAGAAGATCTTACTACCTAGTTCGAGTACTGGCTATATGGACAGAGATTCATTTAACACTACAATGTATAATAAATACATCTATGTATGTCCATATATTGAACGTGTAAAAAGTATTGGGTGCGTATTTGTAATTTAACAGCGTTCAACGTCGCGTATTTGTCTCTGACAATACTGCACTTATAAGTATTTTAAAGGTCTAAAATATATTAGCAAAAATATGTAAATCTCCTTTTGGGGGCTAAGATTGTGGACCAGAGTAGACCGCTGAAGTTTTTTTTGTTTTTTTTTCTTCTTTTTCTTTTTTTTTTTTTTGTTTTGAGGTTGACAAAATTTGTTCAACGAAATAAACACAGTTGGTGCTTGGACTGCACACTTTGTGTGTTGCTCTTATGTTAAAAAACGTTTAGTTTTAGAGGATATCGTTAGGCCTAATAAACCGTTCCTGATTGCGAAATAAGTGTTGTAGAGAACCCCAATTTATTTTTAAACCTTACTTTAGAATTACTTTAGAGCAGGAAGAGACTGGGTCCAATAAAGCCATAGAGAAGACTAGACGTCTGGTCTAAATGACTTTATGGCCTGAGACAGTAATTGCACTCTGCTTTGAAAACGTTCTAGTTGGGTGTTTGCGTCTGTTGCTGACAACCAAAAATGCAGACACTTTTCTACGGGGTGTCTGGTCGATAAATTGTCTGTCGGTGAGACTGAAAGAAATCGACCCAAACACACGGAAAGTCAGGTTTATTCACCAAATGCATTTCCACTCATGGGCTGCAACACTTCACTTTGACAGTTGCCTAAAATTCAAGTTTTTATTAATTAATTTCTAGCAATTAAGGAATCCGTTTTTACGAGTGTTTACTTAGTGATAGCAAGAGATAAAAACGCTATCAAAATATTCATCTATACAGTCACAAGACAATTAAAATGTTAGCTAAGTAATTACATGGATAGGCACAGTGTTAATACTGTATTCAAAACTTCAAAGCCTGCATGGTGTGCTGCAGGCAGATCCGATAGCAAAACTATTTTAACTATATTTAGAGTGTGTCTTTGCGGTTAAATGCATCACTCAATAGAGTATCAAAATGGATATGGTTACCGCTAGAGGGCAATATAGTTCTTTTGAAAACATGAGTGCAGGGTGCTGATTAAAACGTTATATTTGTGGAAGCATGCGCAGAAAAAATACAAACCACGTGCTTAGTAATCTATACTGCGAAAATTACTTAAAACGGCTGCTGCGCAAAATAAAGCACAACGTTTATTTCTCGTCTATTCAAAGTTATGAAATGATCACACTAGTGCTTCATGATGATTGCAGAACAGAAAAGAACTTAAATGTTAAGATATAGATAGGGATATAGCCTAGATATAAATATAGACAGATGTATATCGTTTTTTGTTGTTTTTTTGTTTTTTTTGGTTTTTCTTTACTGAATTAATAGGTTGGTGTTAACAGTAATTAAGGAGGAGTAAATAAAATTATATCAGACATATCAGTGAGTAAGTTTTTACCAGTATCTCGACTCATACACACTACATGGCTCTTACAAATAGCCAACTTTATTGGTTACAATTTACTTATATGATAACTGCTGCTTTTTCTGTTGTTTAAGTAAAAGGTTATACTCTTGCTGCTATTTTTTTTTTGATAGAGTACTCAATATAAGCTTCCAAATCAAAATGTTTTGTACCATAACATTTTGGAAATTAAAATGATCTTAAATGAATAACCATACCACTCCTCAATTTATCAGATTTTTGTTTTTTTTTTTAATGAGAAACCTGCTATAAGTTCTAATTCAGATGGACATGCATCTTAGAGAATACTGCATTTGTTATTAGATCCCGTAACCTTAATCTTAAGATTTAACCAATTTTACAAAATATGCAAAACGGATTGTTATTATTATTATTATTATTAGTAGTAGTAGTAGTAGTAGTAGTAGTAGTAGTAAATATTTAATATGAACGGAAAATGCACAGGCCTATTATAAAACTACTACGAATAGTTTAATACTAAAAACTACAGGAGCAAAAGCTATGTGGCCATGGCCCTTTCCTCTGCGGGGTTTTATGAGTGGGTGTGTATGAGCACTGTAATTTGGCTGAATTGCTCCGGATAGCGGCCTTGGTCGCGCGCATGTAACAATCTCTATCAGATATCCTTCAATCATACTTGACTCCTCTGACAATAACAATTTATAAGTAACAATGTGATCGTGCCCAAGAGGTACTTTTTGTCGGACGCTTTCCGCAGATACTGGACCACACGACATTGTCTCCTGTGGGACAAGGTGTGGTGTGATGATGCTCGTTTCTATCGGCCTTAGACGCTCTCTGCTTTTTTTCTCTTTATAGGAGAGAGCTGCAAGTTATACGAAATCTGGTGGAATTACGTGCCATGGCCAACGCTCTAAATTTTACGGAGACTATAAGTTTAAAAGACAGAAGCTCTTTACGACACCACGAGAGGCCGGCCTGCTACAATAGTCCAACTGTAAATCGCACGGTGGTAATACGGGCGTCTAAATCAGCGCGCGCCTCTTTCTCATACGTTCCCTTGCTTGAGCCCTCAAGGTTGCTTGTCATTAAATCTACTCCCAAACTCCACGGGCATCCAAATTGCCCTATTTTTGCTGATACCACGCATCCCTATATAAGTAGGCCTGCAAGTGTTTGAACCCAAAAACACAGATAGATTTTGACTGTTAAGTAGAAGTGGACAGAATAAAATTTGCACTGTACGTATTGTTTGGTTTCCTCAAACAGGTCATACCAGCCCCAGCGACTGAATTGGAAATTAAGCTCTATTACTTACTGGAAATAAGAGACATTCTAACACACTTCCGTGAGCGCACTAATAGCAGCAGTTCTGTCAGGAAAATATAAATAATAATCGAGAGAATTACTGCCAAAATCACCCACTCATACAAAATACTACTTGGACCATAGATTGCAGTCATATTCTGCGGCCATTGTAGAATCAATGGCAATATTGATTCATAATTTCAATATATAAATTTTGTTTGTGCATAATTTAAAAAATATGTAAATATACATGCATCCCTATTATATATTGTAAATATATCGCAATTAATACAGCTTCTTATTTTAATGACATTTTGACCAGGCTTTATCTGGATACTATGAATATACAATTTAAACTCTGTGTGTGTGTGTGTGTGTGTGTGTGTGTGTGTGTGTGTGTGTGTGTGTGTGTGTGTCAGAGAATATTTTCTAATCTATTCATTTATTGTGCTCACTAGAACGAATTTGTTTCAGAGTTTTAACATAATGAACATAATCTGCAGTAGAAGTAGTGCTACCTCGGCCATATGCACAAAACCGATGGGATTTGCGCCAGCCCCGAATTCCTTTTTTGTTCGAAGACAATTTACAGCTTGGCAATAGAGATTTTTATGGGCCTGTATCGCCTGTCATTGGATGCCACTGGTCATGTGCAGGAGGCAAGCGTCTTCATGGCCCCCTTTCCTGATTTTTCAAGCGATTTTTTTTACCGCATTCTGCAGCTAAAGCGTTGTAACCCAAAGACATTTTCTCTGCTCGCATGTTTCTTTTGTGTATTTTCCAGAAAGTCTGAGTGAGATACACTTGTAGACAATGAGAGACTCCATAGTTTTGTAGCTGTCACGTTGTGCTGTCCGACGCTAGAGCTCGTGTACAGGCTGCATTTGGCAGGACAAAACACAAAAATGCCTCAAAATATCGGCAAACGACACAGAACGGAAGACATGGATTATCGGGATTCGTTTGGTAAGTTTATTTCATATCACCCTATTCTGGTATAATCAGTATTTCCACATTTACCTTCACTCTAAACCAAGAAATATTACTAATATTACTCAGGCAACTTACATTAATAATTTATCACTAACTACTGCCAGTTTTTCTTTCTTTCGAAATGGACTATCTAAACTCAATCAGAACCAACACAACACTCTCCTCAAACACTGCGGGTTTATACAGAATACCATTATTACTATCCATCTTAACGCTGAAGATAAAGAACTGGACAAAATAATAACTAAAGAATTATGACAAGGTCATAATTCTTCAGTTATGCCAAGGTCATCTTGTGTTCAAATCAGTTTTCCTTTTTATTCTGTTTAGTGTCAGATTTCTCTCGGTAATATTTTATATGCTTTGGGTATTCTTATAAGAACAACAACAGCAATAACATTTATTATTATTATTATTATTATTATTATTATTATTATTATTATTATTATTATTATTATTATTATTATTATGTTGTTGTTGTTGTTGTTGTTGTTGTTGTTGTTGTTGTTTAAAAATTATTGCAAGTAATGTTAATAATAAGTGTGCAAATTCTGTCCTAGATGTGGAGTCATGATCTTGGTATTACTAACATTAAATTGGTTACATTTAGAATATAATGAATCCTGATCGCTTTTAATACGTCCACTTACCAGACGATAGCTTTCTCATTTACATGAAATGCTCATGCATATATTCATAAGAACTATTTCGTCGTCCAGGTGCCATTTTGAAAATGCCATTTTGAATATTGAAATACAGACAACACAATAATATTACTTGCTTAATAGGAAATACGATGCTGCAGTTGTGTACTTGAATGCATTTCTTTCCAAACGAGACTGTTGAAGTTCTGTGGCCATTTGGGCGCTGTGGAACAAAGACAGTATTTCACCAATGGCTGACAGACAGCTGCAAAACTATTTACAGCCCTACTGCAATGCGGCAAGAAAAGGAGAGAAAGGCGCAGAATCAGAAGCATACCAAATAGCACACAGACGCCAATAAGCAGCTCGTTCTGTTTTGTTATTATAATGTACTCCTTAACACAAAAGCCAAGAAAAAAATAACACTTAAAATCTATCTGGGGAATATATACTGCATAATTTCCTTGTATTTGTATGTAGAAATTATAAACTATATTTTCTTACATTCATATTTATTTCTGCAGTATAACAGCAAGTGAATCTCTTGCAACAATTGTCCTTCAGTCTAAGAATTTATGAAGTTATGAAAGGCTTTGCATGTTCATGAGTCTTAATATTGGTCTTACGTCATGAATAAAGACTAAAAAAATGCGCCTCTTGCGCCAAAGCAACAACAATACCCCTATTTACCGACAGGCGGCAATGTTGTCCCACACTCTGACACTTGCTGAGGTCTTTCTACGTAGTTTGTGTTCATATCACAGGGTCTAGTTGTGGTTGGTTGATGAAAGCATGTGACCTGGTTGTAGAGCTCTTTTTTTTTCTTTCTTTTCTTTTTTTTTACGAAGGAAATATAGAAGAGTCTATGGGTATGAACCAAAATCTAAAAACAAATTTTAGTGATAGCATAAAGCAGAAACTGCATAGACGTTAAATAGGTGAATAATTTCAGAAGAGTTCTATTGGTCTGAATAAGGCTACACAGGATGCTCATGGTTTCCCCGTGTTGCTAGTTTATTATTTCGATTATCTTAATATTAGATATTTGCACATTAGTGAAAGGGGTTACATAGAGCCCGGTAAATGCTTAACTAAAATAATTAATTAAAGTGTTAAATATACTCAACCAAAAACTAATGTAATAAAAGAAATACCTTTTATTAATAAATGAATGTGTGTGAGTTTTCCCTTACAGCTTTAATTGTAAATGACTTTAGGAACTTTATAACTCTTTATAAAAATGAATTCTAAAAGATCCACATATATTCCTAAGCCTACTGCAGGATTGGATGAAGGCAAAGAGTCGCCATATGGAGAGAGAACTTACAGTTCAAAGGTTCTCACGTTGGCTGTAGTGCTGTTCGCACCAGGGATGCGTTTTATTGCTTTATTGCCTTAAATTTACAGTGTGAAAAACACCCACAAATGTTCACGCGTCAGGCCTTTGAAACGGACATCATTTGTTCCGGAGTGTATAACGAGTAAAATGAAGGAAATCACTAGTTTAAAAAAAAAACTAACTGCATCCACTAAGTGCAAATAATGCATACTTTAGATGAAAAGAACATAACGTTCTTTCTCCTCCAACATTCAAATGTTTTCCCATCTGAGAAACATGAATGCTTTTATTTCCTCTTGACATCAGCGCAATCTCCATTATTGAATAAGTGCAACTTTCAGGGTTATTTATGGCACCCGCGCGCTGTCATGAATGGCTGTGGGGAAGCACGTGATACCATTAAACTTTGTTTTATGGCCAGGGAGTTGACAAGCCAAAATATAATTCACATTGTGTATTAGAAAGGCCTTGCAGACGTTTAGAAAAGATCACAGTGTCGGTACAGGAGCCCGAGTAAGTGCTGATTTAGTTTTGAACATGGATATCGACGCTTCTCTGTGCGCCTTACGTGATCAGAGAGTCCCTCGAGGTAAGAGCGATTACAGTAGTTGTCACTGAACTTGTGCGAGGTTGAATTGCATAGCGTTTGATTCGTTATCGTTTTATTTTAAATTCCACGTGATGTTTCTGGTGTGGCTTGTTTGTTTGCAAATCGTTATTGTGCAATGCTAAGTGTAGCTAGGTCTCACAGAGTAGGACATGTAACGAAGGTGACGACGTGATTGTAATTCAGTTGTCCGGATTTAGTGCTCCGTTATCAAGGAAAGAAATGTGGGCCTCGAGAACAATGGCTCCATCTTAAAAAGTGAAGAATTAAATGAGAAATAAAGAAGTGAGATAGCGAGGAAAAAATCTATCAGTTTTGCTTTCATTTCGATAGCAGTGGTCAGTGATATATATAGTGCATAGTTAAAACAAACAAACAATATTGTGTTATTTGCTTCCAGAAATGAAATGAGCCACTTCTTAATTTGTCATAGACTATACAACACTGTGTTTAAACCACATTAAATTAATGTTTTTAATTTAACCAAATAACATTGACACACATCTACATGTTGTCTCGCACTGGCATCCAAGTTGAGGTTAAATCGAAAAGAGAAACGAATAACTCATATTATTCAAAATTTGCATGACTTTAAACTTTAAACACGAGTCATTTAATTTATTCTTAAAAATTAAATATGCTCTCTAGCGCCCCCACTCCAACTATTCAACATGTAGAAACGCCAAAACATTATTATTATTATTATTATTAGTAGTAGTAGTAGTAGTAGTAGTAGTAGTAATATTATGTTAATTTTTTCATGTAATCGTTTTATATGAAAGTTAATATATTTTCAGTTTGTCTGATTTCTTTAAATAGGTACTGTCTCCAAGTGTTTGAATTTGGGGTATTAAAAGGAGATGTATTCTGAGATACTGAAATCATATAACACATTATTTAAATATTATTATTTAATGCAGCCTAGATTTCAGTTTTCATATTGAGAGATGAATGGGTTAGGGTTAGGGTTCTGTTGACTCTCTGTCTGCTTTTGAAATGTAAAATTAAACGACTATACAATAGCATACAACTTTGTAATTATAGAACATGAGCAGAATGATATAAAGGGGAAGAAAGCTGTTGAAAGAGTAACAGAGTGAATCCAGTGGGATTCAGGCTCTGCAGTAGAATTTCAATTTCCGAAAACTATTTTTAATATTGTTTTAATTTAACATGTTAACCTGAATTCGAATATAATGCAAAATAATTGTGGTTCCTGGTAAACGTTAAGACAGAGGTCACGACAAGCGTTGACTTTTCTGTCGTTCTGTTCATCAGTAACTCGGCTTTGACCCGCAAGAACAAGTCTCAGGGCAAGGTGAATCGCAGGTCAAGCTGTCTAACACATATTAGAATACAAAACGTTTTGAATATAAAAGATATTTCATACACAAATGAAGATCTACTGCTATAGGTTAATAGCAGTATCAAATTACATCTCATCGATAATGTTATCATATTTTTAATCAATATTACACACACGGTTTAAATATAATTTAAAAATATACTCGCCTATTTGATATTTTAACAGTAAAATTATGTTTAAAATCACCTTAATACCTATACAATTAAAATTAAAACGTAAAGGGCCAGTGGAGCTGGTTATGTGGAGATCATGCAGAATCCCTGAAAACAAAAACCTGTGTGATATGAGTTGTAAATAATTCTGGTTGACCTCTCGCCATTATTTATTTATTTATTTATTTATTTATTTATTTATTTATTTATACTTACCTTCGTCCACCCGGTGTCCGAGGATAAGTGAGACCGCCTGATTTACTTTAGTGGTACGGGCATATGTCATGTGTATGTTCAATAAACTTTATAATATCGTTTTACTGCTGCATTGAAGCATAATTATTGCCTAGAAATACGATGACACATAAAAATTTCGATTTTATTGGTGAGTTTAGTATTTACTGTCCGAGAAGATGGTGCATGGTACAATACTTTCCGTCAAAATGGGGGGCTGATTAAAATCTGTATGCACGCTATTTTCATATGTTTTTTATTATTAGACAAAAAAAATAAGTAGGAAATTGGTTGAAGAAGTATTCTTAAAAGTTTTATGCATAAGTTATCCATAAAGGTGGGCTTTATTTTTGATAGTGAGCTCTCTGCGTTTATGCTTTGGTCCCAAGCAGAATTTGAATGTGTATATATATCCCGTCGTCTATATATACCCTGTAGAACCGAATTTGTGTGAAAAAATCACGGTCACAGATTCGATTCTAGGGGAGTATATGGTCGATGCAAAAACTTCAAATAAACTCAGATTTTAACTTTGCGTTTCATATAGGCCATTTAGGTGTTGCTGTATTAAGGCCCAACGGATGGACGCATTTAAGTTATACTGACAGCTGAGGAGTTAAAGCGTTGTCTATACAGCATTAACCCAGGAAAAGTATTATCCATGGTGTAGTGCATCTTGATAAAAAAAATGCGTTTGTTCTTGATCAAGTTGTTTTGTGCAAGTGCTTTTGAAAGAGTAAGTAAGTAAGGACCATTCCCTCGGCTCACATAAAGACACTCTAGACATTAGCGTTATGTTCATTTCCATTAGACTCTGCAACACAATGCTACACTAGTAGATAACATACACTAAGTCATGATATAGGCTATCGTACTTTATTCTGTCTGTGTGGTGTTATCCGTGCCAAGCTTTAGCCTCTCCACCTTCCAGTTGTGCTATTTGGTGTTTGATTACTGATTGGCACGCTGCATTGATGGCCATCCACAGCGCTGCTTAGAAGCCCCTAAAAGAGTGTGTGGGCCAATGGGGCGATGAGACTCCTGTAACTTCTAAATGACCTCTTCATCACAAAGACGGTCTCAGTCAATTGTCTACCGGCTTTATTCGTCTCTTTTTGTGGCAGAGGTCGCATTGTATCTTTTATTTGTCTACCAGTTAGAATCTCTGGATGGAGTGTGATTTGTATGGTTGAATATTAATCCTAGAAAGGAAAACAAATATCTAGATTAAGGTGCGTATTTATCTTTCATTTGAAATTATTTATAATTATGGATTTTCAGTATGGCAATAATGCTCACTGACCTTTGTTTATGAGAAAGGTGTAGGCTGTTAATTTTCAAGTTAATTTTCAACCTTTGGGTGCATTAGACATGCTACACCATGAAATTGTGTGTTCAATCAATCCTAACTGATGAAATTATGCAAAGTTTGTTAAATTTGCTGCTAGGTGTGTATGGCTTCTTACCCGCTAATAGACTCCCTTCACCTCGATTGGCCAAATCCGGTCACATGGGTGGCTAACTTTATTCAGTTGACAGCAAGTAGGAGGGCTTTATGGAGGGAGGAAAAAAGACAACTCGAGAAAAATTAGTATTTTCTACCTTCAGAAATTAATGGCCATGAGTTCCTACATGGTAAACTCCAAGTATGTGGATCCCAAATTTCCTCCATGCGAGGAGTATTCGCAAAACAGTTATATACCTGAGCAGGGCTCTGGATACTACAGTCCATCGCAGGACACTGATTTTCAGCATCCAGGGATCTACTCACGGTCAAACTACTCGGAGCAACCCTTCAGTTGTAACACTGTGCAGGGCTCAACACTACAGCCGCGGGGTCATGTGCAGGAGCAAGGCAGCGTTCCCGGATCTTTCCCCACTCAGGGCCAGCCGTGCTCTCCGATCCAAATATCCGGCCCGAGGACTTGTGATCAACAACAAAACACAAAGAATCAGAACGGGATACAGACCAGGCAACCTGCAATAGTTTATCCCTGGATGAAGAAAGTCCATGTTAGTACGGGTAAGATTCATTCTCTTCTGCTGTCTGTTTCAGGACTAGTTGCATTCCGCTAGGCCTATATGAGACACGCAAAAATTATTCGGTGAAATATTTATGGCTTCTTCTGAAGGGGCCGCCAATTACACTAGTCATAAATTTTTATTGCTTAGGAAATAGGCCGCTGTATTGGCTGCCTCAGCGATAGTGAGACGCCCAAGTGGGCTATCGAATTTTTTTCATGAAAATGATGGAATATGGCATCGAATAGAAATTTCTTAATTAATTTAATTATTTTACATTTAAAGGAAACTTTATTCGAGTTAATGCAGAGTGATATTTGCCATCTTGAACTAGGGCAGTCCTCTTCATTGGGTTTACTTGCTCACCCAAGTGTGTCCTTGTCTTTTCCAGTGAACCCAGATTTCACAGGACCGGAACCCAAGCGCTCGCGGACAGCCTACACGAGACAGCAGGTTTTAGAACTAGAAAAGGAATTTCATTTTAACAGGTATCTAACCAGACGGCGTCGCATCGAAATAGCGCATACTCTTTGCCTCTCTGAGCGACAGATTAAAATCTGGTTTCAGAACCGAAGAATGAAATGGAAAAAAGATCACAAACTGCCCAACACGAAGGGAAGGTCGGCATCGGCTGCAAAACACGTTCAGAAGGACAACCAGACAGATATCACAACTTTATAAAAGAAATGGAAACATCTGACCCCAGAAGTACAGCTGAACTGTGTATGATAGACAATTCTTCGTTTGTCTTTGCATGGTTTTAAATCCTGACATTCCGATCTTTAAGCTATTTAATATGAAGCAGAAGCACACATCATTACCAAACGCAGTATGAATGGATGCGATAAAAGGAGCCTCAATACAATTTTAAATATTGTATGTATGAAGTGGCAGACTATAGGAGGGCATCACAACATGAGTCACGGGCTGCCATGAGGTATATATTAATTTAAAAAAGGTTGCAATATCTATATGAAAGCAAGTGAGCTTTAGAAATCATATTCTTTTTATTATTACTATTACATTTTCCGTGTATTCACTACTCCCCTAAATGCATCATGGTCTGTGTTAAATTCGATAAATTATTTTGTAAAGAAAGCAGTAGCTTATGACTTTAGCTAATAATTTATTAAACTATTTGATCAAAGCTCAATAAATCATTAATATCTGGCCTAGAAAATATTCGCATTTTAATTACAGACATGGTTAACCAAAAGATTCGTTTTCTGTGTTGAAAAATCCTAAAATAATTCAGTTACGGGTATGGCTAACCAAATAATTTGTTTTCTGTATTGAAAAAAAATCTTTAAATTACACGAAGGTCTTAAAAAAATAATTATTACATTTATAGTAATATAGGAGGAAGAGAATAAACCGTTCTTCAAAAATTACTCCAAAACAGGAAGCGCAACATTTGAAATCTATTTTACTTTGTTGACCATAGTATTGGATACCTTGACGGCTATAAATCTCACTTGACAGTTTTGTAAACAATGTACAATTAAAGCAGCTGTATATCTGTCTTCCAGATGTCATCAGAAATTCCTAAATAATAGTTCATTTATTGTTCCACGTACTTCTGGACTTTAGCTAAACTTTTTTTAAATCTTCATTTCTTTATTTATTAAATGCCAGAATAAGAATGCTGAGAGTTTGTTTGTTTTTAATTTGAATTCAAGTGGTCGTTCCTTAAATATAATATGTTCAGTTAGAAAAAGTGCATTATTTTTTATTCTATATATTTCTGTATTTTGTGCATATTTTCTACAAGCATATTTTCTAGCAAATGAATAATAGAGCTCATTAAGAAAAGGTTTATCCACAGACCACGAATACCCTGTTGCAATAAGAAACAATGTGCATAGTTCGCTAAAGGAAAATCGGTCTGCTGTTTTGGTTTTATAACATTTTTATTTTGAGCAACAGAGATGGGCTTAGCTCTGAAAATGTGAGTGGAGGTATTCACGTCGTGATTAAAGATTGACTGTTCTACTGTTATTGTGATGTCTTTGTCTTCTTGAACAAAACCGTGAGGCGCTCACACATTGCGAAGACGTCTTCTGCCTCAAGTCTTCACGTTGAGAGGTCTGAAAAGGTATTTTACACAGAAGTTCGACAAAAGCCTCGCGGGCAGGTTCATCCAGAGGACACCGTTTCTGCTGCCTTTCGACGCTTTTGAGCCGTGAGCGCTGACCTCTAAACCCCTGACCCGCGAGACAGGCCTTTCTCGCCCAGACACTTCTTTGGACCAGTGTAGAAAAAAAGATCTCTATAAATCGTTATATACTTTATATATACATGGTCAATATTAATTTATATTAAACAAACAAGAAACAAGCTAAGATAATAAAAAAAACAGTAGTGCGAGATGCATTTTGAACTGAATAGTGTGTGAAAATTTGATCATTTGCTCCATTTTTTAGTTAACATTGTAGACTCCAGGTGTCATCACCTACCCTGTCCTGATATTTAACAAATCACCCATACTTGTTTCGGATGAGACAATACACTGACATGAGCACACGCGCGCACGTACGCACACACACACACACACACACACACACACACACACACACACACACATATATATATATATATATATA
>CM074949.1:15950489-16008828 GCA_037577455.1 Pangasius macronema
TATATATATATATATATATATATATATATATATATATATATATACACACACACACACACACACACACACACACATATACATAAAGAGCAGGCTGTGTGTTAGTGACTAAAAAAAATAAAATCAGTTTTAATCTAGCCTAAATAAGGATATTAAGGCATTTATTTTTGTTAAGTAGATTAAACGTCTTAGAAAGGCTTTGGAATAGAGCGGTATTATTCTCCTTTCCATATAGCATGGCTAAACAATAACCATTAAAGCACAATATTAATTTTAGCAAGATTATCCGACAAGAGACGAAGAACATAACATTTACTACAATCACCGACACAGAATCGTAGACATATTTAAGCTCGAGTTCATAGATCATTATTTTAACGAGCCATTGTGCCATTATTTGTACCAAACTTACCGTAACAATGCGTGGGCGAAAACATTGTAGTCTGATAAAGGCAAACCATGTTAAGCCACAGAGACAGCAGGATTTATCCCATTAAGCAAAACTTTAAACATGAAGCTCCACCAAAAGTGTACTACATTTCAAAGCGTAATTAATTATTTGGAAATGTTGCAGCTTCGCACTAATCGCGTAGGTAAGAGTCCATTATTTTTCTTGCTTCCGCCAAGCTTTACGAATGCGCTAAAGAGCAGCTCATCTAGCGTGGAGACAGAGATCTGGAGAAGTGTTTAAATATCTCATCTTCACCGGCTCTTTTGGTTTAAAAACACAGGAGGAAAAACTTGTGCGGTGTGGATTTCATTGTGACTTACTTGAGCACCTTCCGCCCGTTGTTCATTAATCAGTGAGTTATGGCTGGAGAAGCCAAAGGTCATCTAAAAGGCTTATGAGTGCTAAATATTTTGGCCAGCTACTCTTTGTGTAGAATCGCTTGTGTCAGTTTTTTTTTTCAACCTGCGTTTTAACATACATTACTGTTGCTTACGCTCTTGTCAAAATGTAAAGTCAGATAAATAAATAAATAAATAAATAAATAAATAAATAAATAAGACAAAATAAGAATATACATATATTTCGTGGCTTTATATTTTCTTGTTACATACACATGAGTCCTTGTTCATCTGTGGGGTGTGTGTGTGTGTGTGTGTGTGTGTGTGTGTGTGTGTGTGTGTGTGTGTGTGTGTGTGTGTGTGTGTGTGTGTGATTTATGTACAAATGCATAACAACAAGAGGGTATGACTGACATAGAAATAGTAACAGTTTTAAGACGCATAGGCCTCTTTGTTAAATAGTCTTTTTATGCAGTCCTCCATAAGACAAAAGTAAAAACACACTTAATACAGCGGCAATCAATAAATTATTTCCATCCTCCAGGTCGTGGACCAAATAATGAGAAGCGCTTGAGGGAAAACAGAAAACAGTGCAATAAAGACTACGGTAAGTAACTTCTTTCTTTAATGAAAACAAACCAAACTGAATATTATTTTAATTCATGACACTTTTAACTTTCATCTAAGATGATAATCTATGCCACGCTAAAGTATTACATTTATAATACTGACAAAAACTGACACAAAGTCACCCCGTAAAGAATCATGTCAGGGCTTGATATGGGAATAGGATATATAAAACTAGCTGGGCTATATATGCTTGAAACATATTCTATCCTAAGAGTTACAGCACTGAGAGTAAGTTTTACACACGGCACTCTGGGCCCACCAAACACAATGCTTCAGTATACATGCCAAACAATATATACCATTTAAAAGGCCTTCGCTTTAAATGTAGCTCTTTTCATCTATGAATAATTGCACGTGAATTTTATAATAAGCAATATATTAACCATATATATCCCAAACGAGAGCAGAGTATACCCGTCTCCAAGCAGTCTTCACGATTTCAATGCATATTTTCCTTATTTCAGTCCAGTATCCTCTTCGTCACATTGTACGACGCCGCATTACTTTATTTCAAGACCGATATGTTACAATGCGTGGACGAGACTGAAGTAGCTGTATTTATACTGACTGCCTGTTTGGGTGTACTAGCAGAGTAAGGCATTCTTTAACCCAGGAATCCTCCTACGCTTGGGGTTTTACACTACAGACCGTTACTCGTCTTTAACTTCACTCCTGTGTTAAACATAACAGATATAGATAACCAGCAATACATTATGTAGGGTTCTACACTGACAGGTGCATTGAAATGTGGAGCTCCACGCCGTCTAATACGGTGTTAAGCTGTGCTGACAGGTTATGAGCCATTCTTTTTGAAAGGATAAAATAGGGAAGGGTAGATAGAGAAAGGGAAAGTCTAGTGTGGCTGACTATAAACCACCCAGATCCTGAGCACTTCAAAGAGCTAAAGTGATCAGATTGCGCCGGCGCATTTACCACGCATTTGTGATGTGATTAACGTAGTTTGGTAGCCCTCCCACCCACCACCACAGTTTCCACAACGGCAGTCACTGCTACAAAACACGAGTCACATACTGCACCTCTCATCAATTATAAGAGCTACATTATAAGGTAAAAAGTCGAACAGAAATAATTTTTAATTGAGTCAAATAGGCCTACACATTCATCAGATTTCAGAAACAGCAATTGCTTACGACAGATGATGGGCTATAAATGATATAAAAATAAAAGATGAAGCACTCCAACAGCTCAACACCAAGACAGCGCGCCTGAGATTTTGACTGATTTTGGCGCTATGATATATATATATATATATATATCACACACACACACACACACACACACACACACACACACACACACACACACACACACTGTGTGTGTGTGTGTGCTCGCGTGTGTTCTTTTTTCTTTTATTCTTTTATATATTATTTTCTTTTAAGCATTGATAACAGCTTAGATGTCCATCGCTCAGGACGAGCGATGAAGTGGTAAAGAAAGGGATATTGTTCTGGGCAAAACTGCTGATTCGCCTTCTGTCATCTTTACGTTTGACTCAGTAGGGAACTTTCACAACAAGTTAAAGTTTAACTCTCTTGTTGCATTCATGGTTAGGCTTCAGAAAATGAAAGGCTTGAAATGTTGCTGAGGAAAGAGAAGCTTTGACTAGTGACCAATTTAAAAGGTCGATCAGGTGCATTATGGCAAATTTACTTATAACACGATGGCTGTTATCGAAAACACAAATCACAAACAAATACCCAAATGTGGAAAAAAATGTGGGAAAAGTGTAAAAATATTTAAAGGTTTATTTATTTATTTATTTTTGGGTGCTTAAGATACTCTGTATGTCTGATTGTGCATAATAAATCAGTTATGTTGCTAAGGATACTGTATAGATCTTGATTAAAATTAATATGAAGAATGAATGAATGAATGAATGAATGAATGAATGAATGAATGAATGAATGACTTTATCCTCAGGCTCAATAGAACATGTAAGCAGAGCTATAACCTGATGAAACTTACACTGACTGAGTTTCTGCCATGTGCTTAAGACATAACGCTGGAGTTCAAGGTTAGGCAGGTTTCAGCTAGGTTAAACTTTTTAACACAGTTTACGTGTGAGCATAGCTAAAATCAATATAATTTGTACTAGTATATATTTTTTTGGTTGCAAAGAGTTTAAACCTAAGAACCATACCATATTATACTTCATATATTTCCATAACCCAAGTTACTTAGTTTATTTATAATTACGTAAATTTAAATGAAGTCTTGCTAAGTACCAAGGAAATGTGTTTTAACATCATATGTAAAAAAAAAAAAAAAAACAACAAAAAAAAAAACCACAGTGTATGTCCATTACTCAAATCAGAAACGATTTTAGCTTCATTTGATCTGATTGGTGAATTTGCTTCTCTCTCTTTTGCAGATCAAAGCTTAAAGAATCTGTGGGAAGTCCCAATTACATGACACAGGAGCCCATGCCACTGGACAAACATACAAAGTAGTAAAAAATCAAAATGCAGAAAGCCACTTATTATGATAACTCTGGACTTTTTGGAGGCTACTCATACTCAAAGTCTGACTCATATGCCTATGGGTCCGCCCATCAGTCCTACCCCACCTCCAGCTTAGAAAATGACTATCAGGGTCCCATCTGTTCCGTACAATCTACAACGGTCCGGCCGCCGGTGCACAAAAACAACGACATCAATGGTAGCTGTATGCGACCAAATGGCAGCCAAGGCAGCCAACCAGAGAGTGTTGGTGACCAACAACAAGCGCCTCCTTTAGCACCCACCTCACCCAACTCAAGCAGCAGCACCACCACCCCGAAAAAGAAATCTCCCAACAACAATGGCTCCAACACTTCCACTTCAGTCATCACCAAACAAATATTCCCATGGATGAAGGAGACGCGTCAGAACTCAAAGCAGAAAAACAACAACTGCACAACTCCAGGTATAGCCTATGTGAACATGTATTACTCCACGTGTGTGCATAATATGGGATGGTTGTTTGGAGTGAGGAAGGGACTGGTCTAGTGCATTAATGACGGTTTCTCAGGTGTCTAAGCAGGTGGTAGCATATATTTACTTGCAGAACGAGTAAAAATAATTCAATTCATTGAACATGTCACTACTACCCCAAGTATTAAAATCACTTCATAGGCTCCAGGGAGTGAATAAAGATGTCAGCATAGTTTGTTTGACGTGTTTCCACTTTTTATACCTTGAAAAACACTGAATTTTAAAACTATCCATTTCAGGAGAGACCTGCGATGACAAAAGTCCCCCCGGTCCGGCCTCCAAGCGGGTGCGCACTGCTTACACCAGCGCCCAGCTCGTGGAGCTCGAGAAAGAATTTCACTTTAATCGCTATTTATGCCGACCACGAAGAGTCGAGATGGCCAATCTGCTCAATCTCACCGAGCGCCAAATAAAGATCTGGTTTCAAAACAGAAGAATGAAGTACAAAAAGGATCAGAAATCCAAGGGAATAATGCACTCTCCCTTAGGACACTCTCCGGACAGAAGCCCGCCGCTAAGTGGACCCAATCACGTTGGATATTCTGGGCAGCTTCCAAATGTAAACAGCCTGAACTATGATGCGCCGTCTCCTCCGGCCTTCGCCAAACCTCAGCAAAATATGTATGGCTTGGCTGCGTACACGGCGCCGTTGGGCGGCTGTATACCACAGCAAAAAAGGTACCCGGGTGCAGAGTATGAGCACCACGGCATGCAAGGGAACGGAAGCTTTGCCAATGCTAATTTGCAAGGCAGTCCTGTGTATGTTGGGGGGAATTTTGTTGATTCGATGCCAGCTTCGGGCCCTATGTTCAACCTCGGTCACCTTCCTCATCCTTCATCTGCCAGTGTGGACTACAGTTGTGCCGCTCAGATTCCGGGCAACCACCATCATGGACCGTGTGACCCTCACCCCACATACACAGACCTCAGCTCTCACCACGCATCTCAGGGAAGGCTGCAGGAAGCGCCGAAACTTACTCATTTGTAAGGATCTCACGTGCGTGTGCCCAAGCGAAGTGTCGCTTTTTATTACCTCATGAGTTAAAAGTAATTTATATAACTACACTTCGAGAGAGAGAGAGAGAGAGAGAGAGAGAGAGAGAGAGAGAGAGAGAGAGAGAGAATGTATTACTCCTGTATTATTATTATTGATAGTACTATTACTGCTATGACTGTAACAATTTTTAAGCTGTGGTCCATATCTCTTGACTGTTGAAGATGCGACAGAGTGTTTGTTGTCAGTCGTTCAGATCTTGAAAGAGCAGTGCGTAATATGAAGGACATTTCATATCTTATTACTTGAAGGTAAGTTCTGTAGATTTTACAATATTAGGCTCCCATCTTTATAGGGATGGAATTTGTAGAAAAAAAATCATTGCCATTGTTAAGTCGTCTGTTAGTCATTGGTACCTATGAATCAGTCCACACTAAAAGTGTCATTATTTATTATTTCATCTGAGATTGTATGGCAGACATTTATCACTATTGTATATTTATTATTTATGACTTTTGTAATGCATATTATTATTTATCTGTTCATGTGGACTATTTATATGGATTATAGTAAAAGTTATGCAACCTAATTGGGAAGCTTGCGTGCGGCTTTATCAACACGAGCAAAACAATAACATGATAACATGTGACTAGTGTATTTCCTGTTTTTTTTTGTTTTTTTTTGTTGTTTTTTTTTGCTGCATCAAATCAAAAGTGGAAGGGTCTATGTGTTGTTGTTGATGATGATTTTTTTTTTCGAAACAAAATCTGGCACATTTTTTATGCTCATATCTTTGCCCTAATCACCCATAACGAATTTTATTTTGTGAGTGAACAGTCCACACGCAAATCGACGAAATGGTAACGATATGGAAATGTTATATTTTATTGTGTTATAGATTTTGTAAATAAAGTGCTTAAACTGAATGACTGAAATCATATTTGTGTAATCATACATTTATTATATTCAAGCTGAACATACAAAACTGTATGTCTATTGGACCTAATGTTGATATTACTTCATTCCCANCTCATCACGTATAAGACCAAGACGCCATTTTGAAATGATATCGACAGTAAACAAAGAAGGCAGGATCATGTTCACGCGCGCCCAGCGCGCATCCCTGGTCGCCATTCAGAAATAATAATATAGCCTAAAGAGTATAAAAATATAAAAGTTTATGATTATATCCATTTTATCATGGAAAATGCACTAATTACTCACTAATTACAAAATATATTTAATGGTTAGTAATGAAAACAATAGTGCAATTAAAAGACATTTGGATGGCCAGGTTAAGGCTGTAGCTTATTTTACGCATTAGATTCTTTAAAAATAACAAAAATAATGGTTGATATTCGCCATATTTATACAACAATTGAGCTAATGCAGGATACAGTTTTTGTAAACATGTCTCAGTATGAAATCAAATACCACAATTTCAGGCTACTCAGCTATATATTATGTCTCTTAAATATCGTCCAAATGGTACTTCTATATTCGTATTTATTTAAATCTACCTTATAACGTGACAATAAATAGCAGCGAGAATAGAAGCATTTCTACACATTGCTAGTTTTATAGGCATGGCAATCCTTCTCTGACTGAATGGCTCTCTCACCCGCCTCCCCCCTAGCGAGGTATTTCAAAGCTCATTAATCAAAAACTCGCCGCTTTCAGCCTCGCCGCTGATTCCACCTCCTTATGAACAAAGCTTTTGCATTCCCAACTCTAGAAACACATTTCAAACTGCGAGAGGCCAAACTTTGTCCCAAGAAAAGGAGTGTGACAGCATGCTTGCGGTGCAATCAGGGCACGGATAAGAGAAGGCTGGAGATGTTAAAGCTACATAGTGGGGATGAGACGCTCACTGGTTTACTCTGCAGAGGGGTAGGTACACCCTATTTACAATTCATAAAGACTGTTTAGGATGCATTTTTAAAAAATATATTTATATAACCAAATATTTATACGAAATAGCTCGATAATGGTTACTGCTCAATACCCAAAGGCTACTGCACAAAAGTGCCTCAGTGGAAATGACCAATTTCAAATGGAATGTTACAGAAAATATTTTAGTCTGAATTTGGGCATTTCTCACAGGTTTTCGTTTTCCCACGGCCCTACCGTTTTGGTCGTTGCACAATAATGGCAGCCATTTTCCTACATCATTATAATGAATTGGTGGTTCTAAATTGCCTTAGCCAGATAGCCCTGGCTATGAAAATTACCCTGCCAGCCTTTTGACATCGGAAGTGATCACAAGGAGTAGTGACAGGCAGGTCTTTCATACAGACAGAGAAAAATAATGTAAAACAAGGCATGTGTAAAATCTGCAGGGGTTCGGGCTATTTTATGGTTAGGCCAGGCGACATATGAGATTATGTTGCTCTATACACTCTGTCCTATAGTCCGAGGTTCCATCTGAAACACTATGGCTTTCCATAATGAGTCGTTTGATCATCTGAAATAAACAAGCAATTGAATAGGAATAAGATTGAATAATTGTGTCACTAAAGTTAGATTTATGATTTTTAAAAAATGAGTTAGTTCGGTATGCCTTATGATTTGACGTTGAAACACTTAAGCCCAATAAAATCGAAACAAATCTTACATAATTGAAGAGTCTCGAGTTTAATAGTAAGAGAGCATGGCTATTACAGTAATAAGAATTCTAATTAGAAAAGGAAAAAACACCTGAAATAGTTTGCTGTCATTTTAAAACCAGAGTAGCTCCTGCCCCTTAAACTGGCCGCACTAGGTGTCCGGGATACAGATTATGACTACGAACCTTTGTATTCAAGTTTTGCTCCACCTTAATTTATCCACACAACCCGTATTACTAGAAAGTACTAATGCACACTCATTGAACTAATGATGCTAATGCATGTAGCATGCTATTTTCCGTAAATAAAAGAGGCATGTTAGCTCTTTCAAAGTCAAAACTACCGTTCCTACATAAAATAGCCTACAGTCCTATTGATGTACATTATTATCATGCATGATAGGCTACAATCATGCATGTTATCATGTTCTATAGAATGAAATTCTAATGTGCTAAAATGCTAAAATGCTAAAAAAAAAAAAAAAGAAGAAGAAGAAGAAGAAGAAGAAGAAGAAGTACTGAAACAGGCTTCATGGAGCTATTGTGTGTGTCATGAAAAAGAAGATTAATAATCTATAGATACACACTGTTGCAGGAAACATCGACCAAAAACTTAAAATATAGACTTGGAAATTAGCATGCACGCCTCAGATTATATACTCAGTGTGCACTTTCTGGAAGGCCAATAAGGTATTAACAAAATGGCAGGTTGAGACAGGACTACTTTAAAGAGAATTAACGACAAATTCTATTTTGCAAAAAAAAAAAAAAAAAGAGTAATAATAATAATAATAATAATAATAATAATAATAATTGTTTGCCTCAAATTTTCACAATTCACAGTCGCAACTGATTAGCTGTCTCAACTCTCATGTAAGCTACCAAACCAGGGCTGTCTTTTCACTCTGTTCATCGTCTGTAAGATAAGACCAAATTTTAACACTTGGAATGTAATAGTGCAACGTTAGTCAAAGAGGTTACAGGAAAACAGTGCAAGACCTACTTGCTTACTACCGCTGTCGACAGTGCTAGGCCTCTTAACAGCTTAACACCAATCACAGATAGTGCGTAATTGGTGTGCGAGGACTAAGCCCAAGGAAAAAAAATGCATTGGTCTGTGCAGTGTGGCCTGAGCTAGCGTGCTGGTAGTGACCGTGCAAAATACCTCTCCTGACAATTTAAGGAAAACATTAACCCATAGATGAATAGCTTATGCGTTTGAGTGGGAACGGTGAAGGCTAGTTTAATCTCACTAGCCTGATTAATGAGCTATTAAAACGTACAGAGAAGCAGGCATGAAAGTCTATGAGAAAACTGCAGTGAGTAATAAAGAAGATTATCCGAAATAAGTAAAAGAAATTTTCTTTTTAAAACTTAATTAAACTGTGTGTGTCATATATTTAGTTTGTGAGTTTAGTTATGAGTAGTAGCCCATATAAAATTCTGAAAAAAAAGAAAAAAGAGTAAAATTTGAAAGAGCAATCTATGAAGGTTGTAGATCAACAGGCTAAATGCTGCAGTTTGGAAACCAGTGCAGAAGGCAGAATACAGATCTGTGGTTTGATTGGCTGGGAAGGCGAGACCACGCCCCTCTAAGTGGTCGGCATTATTTACATGTTAAGCCTCAAAATACAGTAAGACAAGAAGACAAGCTGCGGTGGCCATCGTACACCCTTTGAACTGACCACCTGAGAATTGCAATGTCCTTGTATTCAGACTCAGGCGGAGGCATGTCCGTCAGATCTAAATTCGGTCAGGTGGAGCAGCAGGGAGAGACCCATGGGAGACTAGCGACAGGTATTGTGGATTATGTTCTTCACACATCGGATGCGCAATATAGCTCGAGTGGGTTTGAGGCGCCTCGGCCAAGTGCCTTATTTAGTGATGATAGATCCTGTGGATCCTACGCTGAAGCTGAGGACTGCATTATACACGCTCAGTTTATAAGCTCTGTATACTCAAGAAGCGCGTCGTTCTGCTTTAAGGAGTCTTGCCCCCACAATACAGACGAAGAACTTGCGTACATGCAGAACGGGAAAAGTTTACTCCCGTACGGTAGTTACCAAAGTTTTACTCGGTCTCAGGGGAGTTGCTTAATAACACTTCGGTCTGAGGACACGGGGGGTGCAGCTAACGCTTTCGACTGGATGAAAACAAAAAGAAGCAATTCTAAAAGTAAGTTTTAGACATGATACGTGATAGGCATGGCTTACCTGACAGAACAGAATGCCTATAATGCTTTCAACTATGCCCAGCCTACAGGTCATTTACGGTGTAATATGTTTGCAGGATGTTCACAAGCTTGCGGCTTGACTACTGCACCAGCTCGCACCAGCTTCACTACCGGACAGGTGACTGAACTGGAGAAAGAGTTTCACTTTAATAAGTACATCAGCAGGCACAGAAGAGCCGAGATAGCGAGCGAGCTGCATCTGAGCGAGTCGCAAGTGAAGATCTGGTTCCAGAACAGAAGAATGAAGCAGAAGAAGCGGGAGAAGGAGGAGGGCCTTGTCCCGGTTACGCGCTCTACAGAGCTGCACTCTTCCTCCACAGGCTCCCAGCCTGCTCACTTCCCCTGCTACTCCTGCTATCATAAAAGTGCCTCTACGCGAAAAATCACATAGCCTATCTGTGCCAAATAGCCACATCTGTGCAGGTGTTCAGCTGATTCTTTTGACTGACTATGTCAACTATTTCCTTGCACTATTTATAAGTAAAGTGATTAATAATGATATTTTTACATTTTAATTAATAATCTGTCAAAAGCAGAACCTTATGACTAATTTGCTAAATAATGTCAAATGTAAATTTCAGTGTCTTTAAAAGACTGTTTTCTAATATTCTTCTTTTTCCAAGGACCATGAATGTATTTTTTTTTTGTTATATAATTATGTTCTCACTATAACTGTAACAGATACAGTGTCTTGAGAAAAGCTTGTCTATGTTTAGATTATTAACATGCAATGCATATCTGAACTAACACTACTGAGTATTATTTATATTTGATATGAAGATGACTACCATGTTGTCACGACGAGTATACATAGTGAGAATCCAATCCTGAATGTAACACAGAGAGGTAATGTTTCACACAAAGATAATGTTTCATGTTTCAACACAAAACGGTTTCAGCATTAGGACCTTCATTTTCCATTCATTTAACCTTATGTGCAAAAATTCTCATGTAAAATATAGCAAAAGATAAATCTCTCAGATAACAATCACTGGCAAATGGTCCCGTAAGTGTAAAGGCCGCCTAACACTTATAATTAATAGATGAATCCGATGAACAGTTGATACGAGTTTCTATTCTTCGTCTACTCGTTTAGTCGTCCACTAGGTTTTTGTTACTAAAACGTTTTTAACCTCAAAATACATATATAGTCTACACATGATTACCAACAAAGTGATTAATCGTACCTTGGCTAGACGCATGTTTGAATATATATTAGTCACTGAAAAACAACAAATATAAAAACTTTGGTTTAAAAAAGTCTGTTCTGATTTATTTTAAAATTTTCTTCAGTCCATTTACCCCGAACATATCAGGAATTCTTCAAAGTTTACTAGATAGTTGATTTTGGAAGTTAAGCTCAAAGCTCATATCTATAAAATATTTGTACCTTTTGTTCTTTCAGCTTATGTCATCTTTGGTAATTAGTAAATACCCAGCAAACGTTCATGTTGATACCATGTACATTTGCTCTGTTATTGTAGCCTACTATTTCAATGCTGATGTCACGGAGAAGAGAAATTTTCCACTATACTGAATCTGACATTCCTATCATTTTGTTTCAAGATACACAACACCTTTGGAATGTATTCAGCTCAGCAGTAGTTGATGATTTATACTTATCATTAGAAGATTTAACCTAGCAAACGTCATATGGTTGCTCATTCCTTTTTCAGAGGCTGCTGCCCCATCCCTCGCTTTCCACCCCCTTCAAACTGACAGACAAACTGATCACACAGGAAAGCTGCCATCAATTACTGCAGCAATGTCTATACCACTCCACACACACAAATACCTCACATGCATCCCTCTGTCTCACTCATATCCATATGGACATCCTTTAGAGCATTTTCCCATAGAAATTATGATGGAATAAAACACATCTTCATTCATCTTCACCATGGAATGAGAGACATCTAGTCTCTTTGGGTTTTACAGCACATCATCATATTAGCCCTCCCCCATATAGAGAAATGGATTATTCTGGAGAATGAACATGGCTTTACTATAAATTACCACTATAGATTATGAGAAGTAGCTTATTTTGTTTAAAATAGTCTCTAATACAATTAAGCTTCTAATTTATGTAAAATCAAACGTGTGCCTAACAGTAACAGGGTTTGGAATTTAATCTGTCCACAGGATAAAGAATGATTCCCTGTGCTTTTCATTTGTAATCCCAGACACATTATTCCAGTAAAGTAGCCTATGACCATTAAATATGAAAAATGACTAGCTGACAGCTCAGCCCGTGAGTTTGGGTTTAAAAGTTAACAGTCCGCTTACAAGCATGAGCTTAAAATGAGTAATTAAGCAACTTATCATGAGCCAGCGACATCTTAAGCACGTGAGAGAAGTCCTTTATAAATGCTCACCTGACAATATCTTTATCACAGTCATAGACTTGGCCAGGTAACTGCTAACCTATACCTATACCTGCCAACTCTATAAACCTGCTTGACCTCCAGTCACACTCACACAGTCCAATATACCAACACTTAAAATTACAGAAACTAACTGAAACACATCACCTTAAATATTCAGCGTTACACTTGATATTGGTCATACACTGCTGCACATCAGAACTATACTAGCACTAGACAGTTTCTTCATTTGAATAAAGGATACTGTTTTTGTTCCATTTCTCATGCTAGTACTTTACTAAGATATCTGTGAATTATGGATTTAGTCTTTTTGTTACAATTTAGAAAAATCTGAAGGACTCGCTTTTAAAATAAGCCTAGTAAAGAGAGTTTAGATGTCTAGGGCTAGAGTAATTAAGGATAATTAAGGTTCACAAACAGCATTTGTACCCTATGTGTGTTTGTGAGAGAGATGCTAACTCTCTAAACAGCATATTAACCTAATGGATACTCCAATGCCCACTGAAACTGACAGTTGCTTTTCTAAAGACTATTGATGGGTCTATTAAATACATATGCCTCCAAATTCACATTAAGACTTTCTTGTCCCTTCCAGGTCATATGAGATCATATGACCACACAAGGACTCTATGTTTGGAAAGGGTGGTCATCACAGAGAGAGATAAATGGGCAATTAGTGGTGGCGAGTCCATTATGATCCAATGTTAGGGTCTTACAAAAACGCTGATGGAAAGCTGAATCTCTGTGGACATATACATTCAATAGAAAAGATTTAGTTTTTCTCTTTTGATGCATGTCTAATAAATAATGTGAGTGTCATTTCTGAGTGATCAATGGCTATAATTTATACTGAATGTAAATTTCTAGAGAAAATATTTATTTTGGTCTGAAAAATACTTTCCATAAGATATATGTTTTTCAGACGTATGTCTATCCAGTAACCGTATAGTGACAATTTAATCAACCTTTCAGATTAAAGTGCAAAATAATGGTTTTTGGTGTAGCCTAATGGTTGATTGTGTGGTCAGTTATGTCTTGGAACTTGGTATCCTTGATCCATGGGAAGAACCTGCAGAGACAAGAATGTCACTACATGTGTTTTGCATTCTTTCAGCTGAGAGTAACAGAGTGAAGTCGCCTACCGCTAAAATGATCTGACAAGGAACAGACTGAAGGAAGGTTAAGTTCACTGACCTTTACTTTACTTTTCCGTTTCTCAGTCAGTTTTGACATTCATTATTTCTCTTATGAACTTATGAATCATAAAAAAATGTTTTTGCTAGTTAACTCTTTGAATTGACCTGACATTATTTTTGCATTTTGGACTGATTTACCTTGAATTATGCAAGAATACATATATGTATATCACACACACACACACACACACACACACACACACACACACACACACACACACACCAATCAATATGTGGGGGATGTGTCATAATAACAGTGTGTTTATGACATGGGGTATGATTATGATGAGTTTATGAAGCAGGATATTTGTTAGATAAAATGAAATAGAATGTTAAGTTAAAAGTTAGGAATTCATAAAGAACAAAACTTGATGTAGGTAATAATATACTTGTTCCAGGGTATCAAGTAGTATCTTAATGCTCACATAATTCAATTATACAACAAAATGAATAATCTGAGTTCTCGTAACAGACTACAGGAGTGGTCTAATGCACACAGAACTAAAGCAACATTGATTTTGAACTATATTTAGTGCCCTATATCAGAAACAATTTCTTATGTCATATCTATACTGTAATGATAAATTCACATTGTGCTATAGTGATGAATTCACACAGTTACAGTAGGTTGTATTTTAATCACAGTGTGCACCCACACACACACACACACACACACACACATACAAAAAACACAGACAAAGTCTCTTTGCAGGGTTAAATTATTCTCCTCAGTAGCAGCAGCCATTTGATTTCATTTGTAGTGTGTCTAGTGGGCAGCGGAGGTGAGAACACCTTTGGCTGCAGAGGGACTGGAGCAGCACACATATCTAGTAACTGGAGACACAGAATTGACAATGCATTTATCTTTGAATAATGTAAATGTCGGGAGAATGCAGTGGCTGTGGAGGAGAGAGACGGGTGCAGGACATGGTGGGGTGGGGTGTGGGTGAATGGAGGCCCAGATCTCCTCCTCTTCATCTATGCCCCTGTCATCCATAGCACTTCTCCTATGCTGGTCCTTTGCTCATCCAAGGCCTGCTACATCTTTCCAGAGCTGAATCATTTCTGCCAGAAGCCAACAGGGAATTGATACACAGCACACTGCCAAAACCACTATCCACTTGCAATTTTTATTGGCATTTTTTTCTGCAGTGTCTTCTTCCATAGACTTTATTCTAGCTTGGCTGATCTTTAATGACAAAACATGAATTGCAAATTGCGAAATCTACTTTATATCAAGTTTTGTTGAAATCGAGAGAGATGCATTTGTGGCGTGTTAGTTTTTTCTGTGCATGTTCATTTTTGATATGTTGTCAGTTATTATATGCAAATGTTGACAGTTTCAGAGCCTGCTGGCTTCTGAAACCCTTTAAGCTACTGATTATAGCTTTGCATTTTGTGTCAGTTACAGAGAGATTATATAGTCACAGATCCAACTAGACAAAGTTACTCCTGTCAGTCATAAAAAAAACAATTTGATTCACTGTTTTCCCTTGCCCTGTTAAAAAAATTTAAAAAAATTTACACTATAGTTTGTTGACAGAAACAAGAACCACATCTGTCACAGTTACAAAAACACAAAACCATGTACATATGCAAAATCTAAAGGACATCAAACATATTAATTGAGAAGTGACCTCTAGACAGAGTTTTGAAAATGTTAATTAAACAGTAATTAAAAAAAAGTAAATCAATCCTCATGTTCATAATACAGAACCTGTGCAGTTGCTGTGCAGAATTCCTGATCTTCAAGCCAGTGCTCATCAAACAGCTATGTGTGCAGGTCAAAATTAGTCTAGCTTTTATCTTTTTTTCCAGGCTGAACTGAAATTTGATACCAGTGACATTTATCAGCATATTCATTTAAAATGTAGCCCTGCATTGTGTGTATTGCACCTGTAATATGTTGCCTGCATTGTATGAGTGCTTGTGTATGTGTGTTTGATACTGCATGTAGAGAATAGTAAAATGGATGGCTACTGGCAGGCAGCAGGGCTGCTCATTGAGGCAAAGTGCCAGTAAATTGTTTGTCTTCTGCTGTGCAGCCCTATAATTCTTATGGGAGCAGATGACATTGTGCTTGCCAAAGAGAATAATAATAAATGGGCCATAATCAAATAGGGAAATTTTGAGAGGCAGGCATTGTCTAAATGCATTACCCGGTTGAGCCCTGGTAGCCACAAATCTTTGTTTCTCCTTTAAAGGTATCTGACCTGCCTTTAAACACACTACCCGAGGACACCAACAACAGTGCAAACATTTACATTCCATATCTGTGCCATTAATCTGGATACAGAACAATATGTATTGTTTCCAGACAGGTACAGTAACACTACTGAACACACTGTATTCTGTTCTTCGCCCTCTCTTACAGCAGGAGATGTGCTTGCTGCCTGTATGAGGGTTCACTTTTGCCTCAAAGAGCATACCTCTACTTGAGTGTGCATGAGGAAGGCCATCTGTTTGGTCATGGCAACATGATTCCACCTTGCTGTTGGAAAGAGGGGCTTGAGCGTTGCTTGGCTAGCAGAGGTCTATTGTTAGCCTGAGCAGGATTGATTACACAGTGTGGTAAAAAAATATATATATATTTATGAAAAAAAAATTATTAATAAAGCTTGGATATTAGACCAGACATTAGAATGATTTGACCTGTTTCATCATGTGTCATGTCTTCTCGGAAACACTGACTCAGCGAGCCTTGTCCAGGAAGTTCTCTCATAGAACAGGAGATGCCTTGGGCACTACACACAATAGACTGAATGTACCACTGTAAGCACATAACCACAGACTCTAGATCTAGATAAACACACACCAAGACAGATTACTAAAAATGGTATAACACATAATGCATAATGGCAGTGTACAAAAGAAACACAAACATATTTGAGTTTACAGTAAGGTAATATACAAGATTAAATTATAGACCTTGAAAACTGCATTTAAATACTGTTACTCACACAACTGTCATAAGTTTTGTAATATACTACGAACAAATTTACACATTTCCTTCAAAAACTATAAATCCTTTTGGCTGGATTGACTCTAAATAACTGTACCTCTGACAAAATAATAAGGGAATATAAGCCTGTCATATATTGACTCAGTATTGGTGAAGTCTTAAAGATATAATGAAATATTGCAGAGGAAATCACGGGTGTTTTAAAAACTCTATTACAGCTGATATCTCAGGCCTACAGCTGCTCTTTGTGTATACTGTGAGAATTCTTGCATTATCTGAGGTGTAGGTAGTTTTCACTTATACGACATATACCTATCAAACGAGTAAGGAATAATATATAAAAGTGTTTTTCTGGTTTCTTTACAACTATTTTTAGGTTCCTATACTTTTATTATATATATAAATATAATCAACTACTTCATATGCCCCCTCTGTTACAATGCACTTGTCTGTGAGCTACAGGTGCCAGAGCTGATTATACAATGCTAGACAAATTGTGTGTGTATATGTATGTAGTATTAATATGGGTCTTTCGTGAGTCATTTAGTTAGAGACAAAGACAAGCTCTCATGAGTGAGATGTCAATAACCACACCAAAATTATTATTGTACCAAAATAGAAAAATAGATTAGTTACATTAGATTGACTATATAATGCTGAAGACAAGCAGCAATGATAATACTACTTCACATCACTTTCAAATCTGATTTGGGTATTGTCTTTTTTTCCCCAGAGATCTATGTGCTAGTACCATAAACTGAAATTTCTGTTATAATGAGTTATCACACATTAAATGCAATTGTCACCAGTTACAGTACATATTCTGTAATGCATACCATTGCCTACTCAAAAGAAAGTACTAGTCGTAGCATGTCGAAAGATATCTGCCCTAGAGCTATTATTCATATGATAACTAAATGAAAAGGCTTCTTAAAAACAAACTAAAAACAATCTCCTCTGCTGATTGATAGGCAATTTTAATACAGAACACACACTGACATTGAATACTATTTCAATATTTGATACGGAAATCTAAATGTCATGCACCAAAGCAGCATTCTCCTTATAAACATGTTCCAGCAAATCGCAAACAATATGGTGAATACAGAAAGGCACGATAATAATAATTACCACTTAGTTAGTTCAAAACCCTGGTCCATCAGTTAACAGGATGAAGAAAGTATGACACTATGAAGCATACTTCACTTTGTGTTAGACACATGTATGTGTGAGAATTGTACATGTTTCTTAGTAATCTTTAGTAACAACCTTATGGACTCATTAAATTTAGATATACAGTATTCTTTAGAAGTCATACAGGGAACTCTCTGTCTAAAGTTAAATGGGAGTCTTATAGATTTTTGGAGACAAAGAAGAATGTGCAGTCTTATGTCTCAGTGCAAACAAAGAAAGGGCTGTGTGTCTGGAGCGGAGCTGGAAGCCAGTGGCAATATTGTCTCAGACCTTGTGCTGCTATATAAAAAGTCCTTGGACACAATTTAATTTCTGTCAGGACTGAGGCACTACCACCACAATGGATTTCTTTTATACCATAGCTTCAGCATCTGAGCTGCTTTGTACAGTAGGAGTGCATTACCTCTCTCTCTCTCTCTCTCTCTCTCTCTCTCTATCTCTCTCTCATTGTTTTACTCATACTTTCTCCTCTTTCTCATATCAAATCAGTAAAATTGCCTGTACAAAAAGAGCAAAACATTCCAATGAATTGAGGTGATAGTGGCAATGTAATTGGATAAACATTAAAAAATTGAAACTACACAGTGATGATGCAAACTGCATGTAACACTGGAGTGATATCACGTTTATCTGTCTCTCTCTTTCTCTCCAGATTGTAAGGTAGCAGCCATAAGTGTGAGGACTGTCATAGTTAGCTATGTACAGTAGTTTAATGTACTGTGGAGACTGTGTGGGCTTCAGAGCTGTGTGTGAGCAGCCCCGGCACTTCATCAATCACTCCTGGCATCTTGCACCACAAATCGATCCCACAATTTGTGTCCAAAGCTGTATAATAACAGCCCACATCCCTCCCCTCAAGTCCTGCATGTATTAGAGAACCCAAAAATGCTGTAGTCTAGAAAATGAAAGAGTACAGCTAAAACATAGAGAGAAATACCAGGAATTTCTTAAAAATATGAAATGCCATTTTGTATATTTGGGGTTGATTGGAGAGCAGTAACATTTCAGCTGCAGATGTTATCAGTGAAGACCTTTTTAGTGCCTTCGTTCTAAAAGCTGCACTGTAGCCCACACAACAGCCCTTGATATTGATCTTATTAAAGTCTGATTAAGTAGAGTTTTACTCAGGGGTATTTCTCTGCTTACAGTAAGGTCAGGCTGTCTCTACACCCCCCCTCCCCCCGACCCCAGCCATAAAGGGTATTGCAGGATGAAGCAGCGCCTGGTTTCCATGGTTTTGGTAGGAGTTTAAGGCTTGTTTGGAGCAGGGAGCATATGCTATAAACTCCTGCTGATGACAAGGGGAACAACAGCAATTCTTCTCTACTGAGTAGCAGAGAATAATAGCTAATGATTAAAATGCTTTTGCCAAACACTGGCAGTCCAACCTGAACCTTAGACTATTTTTAAATTTTTTTACTGCCAATGAGAAGAACTTACAATACTTATAACCTAATACAAATGTATACAGGCTACAAACAAACTACGGTAGCATGGTGGCACAGAGGGTAATGTTACCACCTTAGAGCTCTAGGGTCACAGGTTTGATCCTGAGTTCAGGTTTCTATGTTTTACCTGTGTCAATTTGGGTTCTCCAGTTTCCTCCCACCACCTAAAACATGCCAGTAGGTGGATTGGCTAGCCGTCCATAGGTGTGAATATGGGTATGCAAGGTGCTCTAGCACTGCAATAGACTCTGAATATCACACCCAGGGTGTATTCCTGCCTCATGCCCAGTGTTCCAGGGATAGGCTCTGGATCCACTGCAACCCTGAACAGGATAGAACTGAAGATGAATAAATGAATGAACAAATTAGGGCCTTTTAATAATCACAATTAAAGTATCATGGAGTTAAGAGACCCCATTAAAGACACAAAGGAACTAGAGGTACTTAGGGCAATAAAATTTGCTTAAGACCAAACTATAACACAAACAATTTCTGGTTTCTGCGGCACAATGAAGATATGTTTTGCTGACTGTTGGTTTCACCACAAGGGGCCTTTAACCCTGTGGAAACTATATATAGGCAATAAAATTATGATTTCAGATGGCATATTGTTACAACCCCGGATATATGCCAGTGTTTTGTTTTGGTTTTTTTCATGGTTGTGTGGTTTTCTTTTCATTCCTTCCCCCTCTCTATTTAATGTGTGGTTAGGATAATTCAGAAAAGAGTCAGACTCAATGTTGTGACTGACAGTTGGACATCAAGTCAATATACAAAGGCTGTCTGCAACAAGAATGGCAACACTTCTGGCACAACAGATATAGCATCTGGCACCAGTGGTGCAACTAGGATCTTATGGGCCTCCCAGTGCAATCCTCCCAATGGATCCCAAAGAACTCTTAATTTTAATGAATAGCAAATGACAGTATAATTTCCTTGCTATTGTTATATCTCATCCAAGTTGATGCTCTCAAGGCATGCCACTTCACCCTTTCTGAAGCCATGTAGAGCTACAGTGTATGTCTAAGACTTAAAGGTATGGTACTCACTCACTTAGTGAGAAGCAAAATCATCCATGATAGCATTCAAATCCAAATTTCTTGTTCTAGCATATTAATGGTCAGAATAGCTAAACTATTAACTCCACTCCCACACTGCTCCTCAGGTCCTTGGTAAGCATTAAAAAAAAAGTAACAGGTAGGCTAAGTTTCAATACCCTTTACATGCCCATATCAGCTTTCTTTTGGAATCCCTAAAGCCATTTTATTATTCTCTTTGCTTAAGTGAAGTTTGTTGGACAGGTTTGTTGGAGGCAATGAGTGAGGACACGGTGAGGGGTGAGGGAACAAAAGAGCAGAACTTGCCCAGAAAACATTGCAATATGATGCAATTTCATTTCCGTTTCTGAAAAAAAGGCAGACAAAGCTGTTTATAACTGGAAGCCTCAGCAAGATGGCAATAAATATTTTGAAAAAGGAATTTTTGATAGAATTAGCAGGATCATAATAATCATAATAATTATACAGATCCCTTGCTGTGTATATTACATACATATTTTTATGCACTGTTTTAGAGGTGCATGCACAGTTTTAAAGGTATGAATAATTAATATATTATTTTGCAAGTTGTGAAGGATCCATTTGGCTACCATGCAAGAGACGCATTATGTATAAGACAGAGAGATTAAACAGATGTTAAGGCTGTCTATAAAACGTGATGAGGTTTGATAAGCATGCTGTTAAATTATCAGATCCATGTAAATCTGCAATATCAATATAAGGAGCCTATAAATAAAGGTGATAATGGGCCTGATGACCATTTGTATTGTGTACAGTCCAGATCTTTTGTACATTGTAACCAGATTTCAGAATCGTATTTTTATACAGTACTTTGTACTTTTGTCACCAATATATGTAATGAAATATGCCACGTGATTACATAGGTATTGTATTTCCTTCTGTTTTGTTATCTTAGGTTAGACAGTTCTCAGTTAGAGATGCCATTCCATTTTGCCATTCCATTTTTTTTTTTTGATTGCTCATCCTGTAGCCTACTTTCCATCCAAATGTCATGAGAGGATCAACATTTTCAGTGCAGTTTTCCATTTCTTTTACTTTATATTTATGGCCTTCATCTTGCCTGGAGGTTCAACCCTGGCTCAGGTCAAATTGTAACAATATCTTTAGAAACAAATGATAAACTAATTGTTTAACCAGTTGCTCTGCTCAGACATGACATTTCTGATCCTGTGAAGGATGTGTTCTCTACACACACACACACACACACACACACACACACACACACACACAAAACAGTAGTTGTCATATATCTTTTACAGTGAACTCAGGATCATTCTCTCATTGCATCCTTTATGCCCTTCTTGCTTTCTTTCTTTCCTTCTTTTTTGTTTTTTGCTCTGATTCTTTACATTTCAGTGTCTCTCTAAACAAGAATGCATTTGTGTGCGTGTTTGTGTCTGGGCATGTGTGTGTCCATTGTGCTTGGATCAGTGATGCAGATGCAGCTGGAGGTGAATGTTGTCCCTGCATTTGTCTTAATTAATCTTTAATGAACCCCCTTTCTCTCTCCTCTCTCTCATAGCGAGTGTGGCCACATAAATGAAACATGAAGCTCAGCAGTATTAGTCTCAGTGTGTTCATTTGGGGTGAGCAGCACATATATCCTCCACCTCAGCCTGTCACACTCTCTTAGTGCCCTTTTTATTGCTCTGCCACACTCTCCTATTTAATATTTCATAATGTGCTTATTCTCCTAGCTCTCCTAATCAAACACATTCAACAGGACATGTATATTCCTACAGTGTATTCTGCCATATGCACCAGATATATTTTAGGAGGTATAAGGCAATAAAAGCCTCAAATATTGAACTGTTGTTTTGCAGAGTAGTGTCGAAAATAAAGTTTGAGAGTTGCAGAATGTTCTGTCAGCACAGAGAGCAGGTCACCTCCATGCTTAAATAGACCTAATAAAACTATGTTTCTGTGCAGGCAGAAAGTCTCCCAGAGCATGTCTAGCTTCTGGTGACCTATGAGAACATTGCTCAGTGTGCAAGCTCGGGCTCAGCAGAGGCAAAAAGCCTCCGGCACTGCAAAAGTAGCTGAGACACAGCCAAATTCCTTACAATGTACCACATGTTCCCCTGAGCCACTTCCACACAGGTGTTCTTCTGCTCTCCTTTGCTCCCTCTCTTTCTCATCATAACACACTCATTCTGCTTCTCTTTCTTCCATTCTTTACATCCTTTGAGGATGCAAGCCTCTTTCTTGTTCTTGTTTTCTTTCCCCCACTCACTTTCTCTCTTTCGTTCCTTATTTCAAGACTGAGGACCTAAGCCAGTTCTGTCAAGCAGTTCCTGTCATTGTGCCAGACTCAAATCTTATTTGATTCACTGCAACATGCAGACCTAAATCAATCACTCACACTAGTGTAGGGGAGAAAAATCAGTTAGCTCACTAAAAGACACAAGACAGTTACATCACTACAGCAGATATAAATGTATCAGTCCATTTGGTCTAGCAGATTAGGCAACTCTATGTAAAGAAAATGTAAACAATTGTCATGTTACTATTGTTGGGTAAAGAAATTGTTATTTTGCTAAGTTTATTAAGTTTTAAACAAAGAAATAAAAGCATGGGACATTTGCTCTAAGGATTTAAATTTCTTAATGTGTTTGCGCAACACAATTATATTCATCAGCTGAACAAGCAGTTTAAAGTTGATTCAATTTTAGCTACAGTTCAATCTAAATTTCTTATCTATGCCATTGTTTTTAGGTAGTTTTTGAGGTAGTCACTAGCAGTATATAGCAGTAAAAAAAAAAAAAGTGCTATTGTAATATTGGAGTTACTTCTGCAGTGCACAACTCTACATCCTGTAGGGCCCCTGGAGGACTAGTGGTTATGTCTCTGTGCTCTTGCCATCCCGGTCGGGGTTCAATTCCCGGCCAGGGAACCGACCCCAGCCACTGGGGTTGTACAAGACAGTGCTCTCCCAATGCCATTCCCAAGCTCAGATAAAAATTGGGAAGGTTGTGTCAGAAAGAGCATCTGGTTTAAAAACTGTGCCAAATCAAACATGCAGACCAATGATCTGCTATGGTGACCCTTAACAGGAGCAGCCAAAAGAACAACAACAAATGTACATACTGTAAGCACTATCCCAAAGTAAAACAAACTAGAACCCTACTTGTTTCAAAGTAAGTGATCTAGGTAGTTGATGCACTTAATTTAAAACGGGTCTAGTGGCCATGTGTGCACTTTTAATGGCCATTATGTAAACTGGAGAAACACAAACGCCGCTAAATAAAATGACTTTCTGTGACATCCATGATGGATTAATTATAAGTAAGTTACTTATTTCGGTATCAGTATCAGGTATTGGTATCAATGGGTACTCAAAATGAATACTTGTTCTTGTACTGATGAAAAAAGGAGTTGATGCATCCCTAGTTTTAATAGATCCGTATCCCATTTTAGTAAAAGCTACCTAATGTAGTATGAGATATTCTAATAGTGTGAGACAGTTAGAGCTGGGCAGTACATGTTGAACATGTTGGTGATTTATAGCATTCTCTGTAGAATGTAATCTGTCTCACAGTTTGTAGTCAGTGTGTTGTATCATGTGAAGTTGCAGGTTCAGATGTGTCGTATGGAGAAGAGGTAGAAGGAGAGAGAAGCCCTGCCATGAATCTGCAGAATGCTTTGGTCAGAGTGGGTCAGATGATGAAGTCAGAGGCCCTACATTAGGTGAAGCAGAGGACACATCTCCAGTCCTCTCTGCTCTTTGATAGCACTGTCAGGGGCCGTTCTATGTATTTGGGCTGTGACACAAAGGCAGAGGCAGGGCAAAGAGGCTCTATTTCAGCTCTGAAAAAGCTGCAGGGAAGGGGAGAGGACAAAGAAAGGCAGAAAGTGAGAGATTAAAGGTCGAGAAATTGAGAGAGATTGATAGAAATATAGAAAGAGGAATTGTATTGAAGAATATAGTTCAGTTATATACATTGACTGTAAGGAGAACCTCAGTTCATCTTTACAAAGGAGAGAAATGCAGAGGAATAAGATGATTCAAGTACAGAATTATCAGACAGACGCAAGGTAGCAAAGGAAGCTATGGAGGAATAACAAATATATGAAACTGTTTGCTCAGAGGCCTGACTTTGTTTACACTGTGCTAGAACACTAGAGAGGAAGTAAAACATCCACTCTTAGCTTATATGTGCTAATTATTTAAATTGAAATTCCTTTTCAGACATTATTAGCTCTAAGGTATTTTGTTTGCCAAACCTTGATTCAAACATTGTTATTGTACCAGCAACCTGCACACACAGACACTCGCTCACGCTGTGTGTACGCTCTCTCGCAGTCTGAGTGCACACACAGGGGGAAATTATAATTAATCTGTTAATGACAGTTGGATCTGTCATTAGCTGGGGGAGTGTATAATAAATTGCGGTAATAAAAATTAAGATTGCATGCATCATTGAGGCCTTCTGAGGGTTTGTTTAATGTAGTTACAAAAATGCCAGTAGCTGAAGTGGCCTCCACCACTGCACCAGTATGCTCCGCTCCGTAACCTCTTTTTGCTACTGTATTTGCTTCTGTAAGCTGCATCAGTGACTGAACTCTCATTCTTACAGAAGTAACAACTCTTACAGACACAACTGCACTTAAAACAGATGTTGAACAAATTAGAGACTGATTATACTGAAATGGACAGACTCATATATACTTTCCTCCCCTCTATTCTGTTTTTCCCCCAGCCAAACTGATCTGTAGTGAGTTGGGCTAGCTTTGGGTTCCCTGGAATTTGTCAATGATACTGCATATGTTACATGAAGATGGAGAGTGAAAGACTCAAGTGAAACCCTCATGTTCCAATCTCCAGAAGTCATATGAGGGTCAGCCATTACTACAACCAACAGGCCTGGAGCGCTGACTGATTGGATACCATCATCTAAAAGTGCTTCAACACAGACAAATGAGTATGAACTGAGCTGGGGTTAAAGGAGCACAGTATACATTGTCTCCTTTTCCGCTTTCAGATTAGCAGAGGGGCCTAGCCATGCTCAGGCAGTGCAGTGGGGAAGTCTAGGAACTTCCTTTGCTTTGATGTAGCACAACTAATCTTGTGTCGGGTACTCTATGAAAAAAATACACTCACTTAGAAACACAGTCTTCCACTCCAGACCCTCAGCTACACTGTGCATTAACACCTTGTTCATGTTATAATGTTGGACTTTTCTAGTGTATCATATAGCAAGCTCATTGTTACTTGATTTCTCACAATGGCACAGCTTTGACATTGTAAGTGGATGAACATTAGCATGTGAGCCTCTGTTGCTAGTGATCAGGGCTCCTTATCTCCATCTCTGGGAGGGTATTTGGGACACAGAGCTCTGAGTTCAGAGTTTGGAGTTCAGGTCTAGCCTACAGGCAAGGCTGTTGCACATGTATCCTGACACTACTTAACCCTGGAGGCTCCAGCAGGTCATGCTGCCACAACATTGCCCTCCGTGTGACACCAGCCAGAGCTGCCCACAGGACAAAGCCTGGCCTGTAGGTCTCAGAGAGCCTACTCACACAATTGGCTCAATTACCAATTGCTCATATTTACCCATAAGCTGTGAAGTCATTACAGAGTCTGACTGACCACAGCCTCAACCCTGCAGAGGTCACTCGCTGGGCCCGACAAAGGGGTCAGAGCAAAACCCAACGATGACTGGCCACAATGGCTCCCATCAATCGTCAGTCTGATGGCCTTAGCCAATCAAAACAGGACAGAGGCAATGGATGAAGAAAGATTATGATGAATTTGAACAAGGTGAAGTGTGTGTTTATGTAATAGTCCATAACAGCTTGCATAATATTAAGAAAACAATAAGAGAACCCAACACCATACACATACTGCTAAATGCAAGCCAAATGAAAAATATGGGAAAAGCTCAGGGCAAAACAAACCATTACAGATAGCCAGGAACACTAATTTATGTTTACTATAAATATGTTCTATATAAAAAGTGCTTTGTTGTGCTATAACTCTGTCTCTTTATATGTGCGTGAGGGTTTAAATGGGCAATAAAAGATAAGAAAGGGCTATGTGAGTGTAGTGGTGTGTAATGAACTCTCAGAGGACACACGGAGACAGAAACATGGGGGAAGGAGCAAGACCTTGAGATATTCCAGTTAGGTTTCAGACTCTTTTCCTCTTCATTCCATCTTTCTTTTAGATTCAGGTTCCATGGAATCCACAACAATTATCTCCCATTTGTCAGCCAGTTGTGTTGCTCTATTCAGGTTTGTTTGCTATCCTTTACTCACTGTATTAATCATAACGGGGACAGGTATTTATCACTTGCCAGTCCAAAGGTGATCAAACACAAATAATTAAGTATTACACACACACACACACACACACACACACACACACANACACACACACCAGCATTTCCCTAATTCATATGCCGTAGGTAGGTGTTATGTTAATTAATATTGCTTCATATCTATGTAATAGCTATGGGATACTGATGACAAATTTTAGTTTACTTTTTGCAAAAACCAAACAAATAAATAGACCATAATTTAAGCCTAACCAAGGTGCCACCAGAGTGAATCCTTCTTTTTTCACTTTTACACATTTAGATAAAAAAACATAATTATTCTTTTTAATTAGTGCTTCCAGCCACTCTATTAAAATTCTAATTTTCTGCCTGTGCTTCAATTGATCTGGCCAGGCTGCTTTTTAATATTGTGGGTGCTGTGGCATGTGTGTGTGTGCTGTGGTGCATGGCTCTTGCATTGCGGTTGCGGTGTGTGGTTTTGTGGTTTGCTGTGTGGAGCAGGCTCTGGAACTGATGAGGTGAGGAGCATGGTTCCCCAGCACCGCTCCGGTAATCACACCACTGTAGAAACTCATACATCACACAGATACACTTCTAGCAGTGCCACTCACACACCGCCACCTCACACTCCGCACCGGACAAATGACGGCCAGACGCTTGCCTGTCTACACACAGATGGCTGTGCATCTTTATGCAGAAAGAGCTGAGTGCGCCACTTTCACACTCCCTCTCACACCTTCTCCTCTGCCACCCCCTCATTTATTTTTCCCCTTTCATTCCCTCTCTCCATCAGTCCTCTCCTCCCAGGCTGCTTGTCTTGCCCTTCTCCTGTATAGTAGGTGGAATAATGGGTGTGTTGGTAATAGTGCAAGGGAAAATGACTGGAGTTATTTGTTGGGTGGTTGACACATGTGGAGCATTGTCCTTGCAATAATCATCAGCCCACTGCTGGGTTTCACGAAGAGAGCTGTCATAGCCACTTTGCGTCTCACCAAGGGAAAGAGAGAGAACGCTTTTGCAGCTATTTCTATACATAATTGCATGTGTGTGTATATATATACACACACACACACACACACACACATGCATGTTTTCAATGCAAACCTGCACTTTTGAATGAGAAGCCTGCAATAGCTCAGTGTATAATAGCTGTGAGTAGCTCAGTGAGTAATAGCTCAGTGCACCATTAAAAGTACTGCACATCCACATTGGGATAATTGTCAAATGGCCATCATGGGGCACAAAACAAAACAGTGACCTTGTTAGCAGCTTACCAAGAGAATATTTACTACATGTGGTAGAAATCTCCTGTACACCTGATGTCAGTTGTATGTTGCATGCTTTTCTTAACCATGGTGAAAGTAAGACAAATTGTCAACGTCTGAACACGCACACACCATGGTGAACTGATAGCATAATTGACACAAATATACAGTGTATTGTAAAAAAAAAACAGTGTACTTTAACTGAAACTAGAAAAAATGGACTGTTACAGGTATGGAAATTATTCTAATAATATAGGCAAAGCCTATAAATTGTATACATTCCACAAACTATCTGCAAACTATAATAGCTAAACCTCATATGTTCTTTAAGTGCTTTGTTGACTGTTTGATTACTCGTTACCTGAGTCTGACAGGTAATTTCTGAAACTCTCAAATAACAGATATCTTCAAGAGTGGGTCCCTGTCAGTCAATAAACATACATACATACACGCGCACACACACACACACACACCAATTGACAGCATTGCCTCTGGCATCACATTAACAACTCACTCAAGCTGTCAACACAAAGATATACAGTCTACACAATCATTCAAACCATCACAAAGCATTATTCATATAATAAACTTAAACATTTTATTCAGCTGAATGCTATAGTGGCACCATAAAATAAACATACAAAAATAAAGCACTGCACTTGCCAAATCAACCCATAAGAACGGCAGTTCAGTTACATGCTTGGCTAAAATTTCCAAATCAGTAATTTGATTAATTAGGCTGCATTTCATAACCCCTCAGGTGTTGCGTTCCATTTGATCACATTTCCCAGTTCAAAACAATTTCAGTGACACACGAGCTCACATCATGCTAAGTAGTGGGGAAAAAAAACATACAAATACAATTTGGGGGCATTTGGATATCATAACAAATATCCAAATAAGAAAAAAGTATGCAATACTCTATGGTAGAAAAATAACCATAAATGTGATCAAGCAAGGCTGATATGTTTGCTACACTTAAAAGAACTGCCTGTGTGTTTAGTTTTGTTTACCCTTGTGAAGGTTCACTGCTGCCGCCACAGGTAAAGCTTATTTCAGCTGGTCAGCAGCCCATGAAATGATACAGTGATGGTGTTCTAATTAGACAGTTTAATAATATGAGGTACTGGGTTTGAGCATGGCTGGATATGTAAAGTACCACAGGAATGCAGCCATGAATATACACAAAGCATAGGATCAGAAGAGCTCTGGATCAGGAGAGGACAGCCATAGGCAGAGAATATGCTACAGAACATGTAGGAATCACCTATATAGCTAATTATGTCATCATCATTTCTTTAGAATACAAAAATTCAACATGCAGCAATTACAGACAGTAAAGTGAAAAAATGGTGAAAAAGGAAAAGTTTAGAAACTACTTTTTAATTTCCTTGTTTTTAAAATAAATAAACTGTGAAAGGAAAATGAACCAGATTTCAGAGTGTAAGAGTACAGTTGCTGCCAGTATAAATAATTATCATAAATATGTGAGGTTTGCCACGGTAGGAAGTGTGGAGCACGACAGGCTGAATGCATGAAAGGAAACTGAGCAGCATGTATGCTTCAGATAAACATTATCGATGACAACAGAGGCACCGTGTCCAGATACCTAGAGATACTGTCATGCAGCCAGGCAAGTGGCAACAACACATACAGGCACCATGTTCCCAGATCGAGCTACTCCATAATTCCTGCACTACAAAGAAAGAGGAGCTCCATATTTCAAACCTTCACTAACGCCCTAGTTATAAAAATCACTTTCACACTCCACTGTTCTTTTCACATCATGTACATATTAATCACATTATCTCAGCATTTACATACATGGCTCTCAGCTCTTTATTATAATACTTTTGTCTCTCTCTCTCTCTCTCTCTTACACACACACACACACAAACACACACACACTCACAGTCTCCAGGCCTGGCTGGAGTAAAGAGTGTGAAATGGTGAGTTAAGAAAGCCCCTCAGAGTAGAGGAAGTGAAGGGCAGTAAGTTAGCAGCATGGCAGGCCAGTTCCTTCGAGCACTATAATTAATGTATGCCTCCCAACCATGCAGCAATACACACCTCTCTACAGCTGAGAAACAAGCTCCTCTGTGACTTCTGTAACTGTGGTGCTGTAACATAGGCTTATTTTTAGGTCACACACATATTTCAACATCACCTAACAGCTTAGGCAGAGTTTAGAGCCATAAGAATTAGTAAAAAAGAGTTCCACTGAACTTAACTGAAAACAAAGCAGAGTTAATAAACTATTTTCTTGGGTTTTTTTTCTTGTTTATCATTTGACTGCACAAAGCAGTCTTCTCTATCCATCCTTTAAACTCATCCCTCAGACTGGCAGGAGCCGGAGGAGCAGAAATTTTCCTGACTGCTTTTAAGATTGATCACAACCATTTATTTAGAGCAACGTTACTATATGCATTTTTTGATGTGCCCTCTAAAGCTTCCTTGGAGTTTTCCTCATGAATCAGCAGAAGAAAAAGTGCCATGGCGATCGTGGGCGGCAGAATGACATAAATCATGTAATTATGGTGTCAGTGTGGCGTTTATCCTCCTCTATGTTAGTGCATGATGAGAGAGATAAAACCCCTTTTCATCTTTGTACTTAGCTCAGAGTGTTTACACAAGGAGATTCTTCACCCAGACACACATACATACCTGTCTGTCAGCATAACACTCCTTGCTATGTTACTGTAATTTGGGGCATGAACTGCCAGCATTTCAGTGTAGAAAAACACACAGGATCATGGTCAAGTGTGAAAGTTTAAGCCTGTGCATATTAAAGTGATTTTATGCAAGAGCCTATGAATTTGAGGACAGCATGGTTGGATTTTGTTTGATGAATGTCAGAAAAGTTACAAATGCTAACCCTATTATATAAATTTAATATATATATAAATTTACATGGACAAGAATAACAAAACTTTGAATAATACTGACAAATAAACCTGTATAGTATACTAAAAACTCACTTATAATGGACTGGCAATTGCTGAGACAGTATACAATATACATTCACCATTCATTCTTTCATTCATCTTTAGTAACCACAATTTAGAGTAACCAGTCTACTTACGTGCATGTTCATGGGAGCTGGGAGGAAACCAGAGAACCCAGAGTAAACCCACATAGACATTGGGAGAACATGAGAAACTCCACACAGACAGTGCAAAAATANCTTAGGGTTATGCTTTACTAGTGTAGCCCTATAAACAGGAAGTGTGTTTTGGTTTGTACCTGAAATCACAAAAATGGAAATCAGAAAACCTTTATGGAGGTGTAAGTAATTGATTTTTTTTATTGATATTTTTTATTATTATTATTACACTGTATTGCTCCAGTGATGGAACGTTGGGTAAAACTTCATTAGAATAAACTTTGTCTCTCTCATTTATGTCTCATCCCTAAGGATTTGTTGTTAGAGGGCAAATGTTGTAGGTTTGTGTTTTAGTTTCTAAGCACAGGGAAGTTTGCCAAAACTCAACACGATACAGATGCAGTGGATAGAGATTAGGCTGAAAAGTGTTCTTTTTTTACCTTTTAAACTTTGAACCTAAAAATTAAATAATGAAAATTGTTATGAATTTGAGTTACAGCCAAGGTTGGGACCATGTTGGAGTGTATGTGTTTGTCAGCTCCCTATTCATGAATGACTGAATTTAAATGTGAGTATGTGTATGTGTATATGTGAACATCTATGTCTCTGGACAAAATGTCTCAGTACGTGTGAGTCAGTCAGACATAGATACATCTGAGAGGCAGCAAGAACATAAATTCAATAAAAGTGCCTTTGAAAAGCCAGTGTGCAGTGTATCCAGTTCTACTGTACACACTACAGTAGACGTCCCCAATGTCATACACATCAACAAATACAGCAACACACCTGCACAAACAGAGGGATCTGGAGAGAAAGAAGGTCTAATGTAGACACTTCAGAGCATGGGTTCTCAAACGTTTTGAAGCCAGGCACCACTTACAGTAAACTGTAAAATTTCACAGACCACCTTGGTATAGTTTTGTGAACATTCTCCAACTATACAAGTGTGTAAATGTGTACAATATTACTCTGGCTATTTATTGGACCCAACGAGTTTTTTATTCCTGAATGTTCCATGGACAGAATACATTATATGGCCAATAGTATATGGACACCTGACCTTCACACTCATATGTGGGCTTTCCCCAAACTGTTGCCACAAATTTGGAAGCAAACAAATGTATAGGATGTCTTCATATGCTGTGGCATTACAGTTTCCCTTCAATAAACTAAGGAGCCCAAATCTGTTCCAGCATGGCAATACCCCTGTGCACAAAGTGAGTATTGGCCAAATCCCCATAGCCATGCTCAAAATCAAGGGGAAAGCCTTCCCAGAAGAGTAGAGGTTATTATAACAGCAAAGTTGGGACTAAATGTAGAATGGGATGTTCAAAAAGCATATGGATGTGATGTTCAGGTATCCACAAACCTTTGGCCATATAGTGTACATTAGGTCTAAGTGGACATTATTTTTAGGCCTGCTTGTTTTTAAGTTTGAGGTTTAGATTAAAATCCAATTCAAGTGACCATTCAAATATTCTAATATCTATAAGAACTAAATAGTAATGTGCTATGCTTCACAGGCCCCTGGAGGTCTCCGCAACCAATTTTGAGACCCATTGCTCTACAGACAGTCAAAAATATTGGTAAGAATTTATTTTAAATAACACATATTGAGGTTCATTTTTATATACTTTCAACAACCTGCCAGATAACTATCATTAACCTGCCTATTTTAAACAATATGTCAACAGCTGCTGTTTAGATAATTTATACAAACTCTATAGGCAACACTTTATTTGAATGGTACAGTTTGTAGTTTCTGATGTTTAGTAGATATACTATAGATATCAGCTTGTCTTTAGTCTTTTTTGCATTTTGAATTCAGTTATTGTGGACTGTATTTACACATATAATGACATGTTGAAAGATAGGTAAAGGTCAGTTGACATTCTTGTAGAGAATCAGTTGATAGCCTACTCCATGACAGTCTCCAGATGGTTTGTACGTTGTCTATACTGGACAGTCCAAATAAATTGTTACCAAAAAGGGTAAGAAAAATAGTGAAAAAGAACAGACTAATAGGCAGGTGGTGACGAGCTAAAGGAACACTAGGTGAAGAGTGTGGGAGGAAGGGCGGGACCAGTAGTGAAAGTGTATGAGCAGGTGACCCCCTGCAGAACATCATCTCTAAGGTGCAAGAAGAAGAGGGAAATGCTGTAATGAAGATGGATCATGGCAATGTCTTTAGTCTTCATTCTGTTAACAGCCAGCATATGGTTATATTACCACTAGAGCTCACCTCACCCCTCCCCCTACCTGCAGCACACACACACACACACACACACACACACACACACACACACACACACACACACACACTATTTGCCTTGTTTGTCTGCCTGGTTAATATATGCTGGGGAAAATGTGCCAGTGTAGTAGTTCTGCCCTAACAGCCATCCCCTCTGGGACACAAACATAGAAGCCCAACCCTACCCACTTCCACACAATCGAGATATCGTGAGTGTGTGCGTTATGCAGAGCTGAGGGTCTCCAGTGACGTGATGTCCTCTATGAGGAGGAATGTCATTCTGTATGCTTACTGTTGTTCCTTATTCTGTGAGTGCACACACACACACACACACACACACACACATACACACAGAGAGAGAGAGAGAGAGAGAGAGAGAGAGAGAGAGAGAGAGAGAGAGAGAAGGTCCTTTTACTGTTCCCTCTTAATCTGTTCTTTCCTTGTCTATGCTGCTATTATCTGCATGGTGAAATCCAATGGTGAGATGCAGATATATAATGCATCTCAAGGGGAGTCATTCCCCTTCTCTTTATTTGTGACCTGTATACTACATTCATCTTAAGTACTATTTGATTTCCTCTTAATATGAGGAATCATATTATAACAAAGCTTCTATTTAAAACCCTTAAGTGTTCAATTTATTATTCAGTTATTCATTTTAAATGATTCGGTCTGGATATATTGTTGAAACCTGGGTGTTTAATGGAATAATAGCATTAAATTTAGTAACATTTAAACATTATTTAATGCATTTTGGAATTAACTGCATATATGAATTGTAAATATTATTCATAAAGCACATATTAGACAATGTTGTTCTTTGAAATACTCCAAAGTACTATCATAGCTGCATTACCACATGGTCAAGGTTACTGCAGTCCACAAGGTGTTGTTTTGAAGGTAGCCAAGAGATGAGCTGTAGTCAAGAGGATGCTTAGTGGCCTATCAGAGTAAAAGGAATGTGTGCGGGTCTTGTCACAGTGATCCGAAAGTCATCCATCTGAGTCGTCCATCTGATTGAAGTCCCACTGGCTTTTCTGCACCAGCTGTTGTTGTGGGTTTGGTGACATCAGCCATTGGCCTTCACACCAAAGGCCTGGTCTGGGGCTAAAAATAGCTAAGTGGCTATGTAAGCTAGGCCATGTGTTAACTCCTGTACCAGCTGAGACCTACTCCAAACTGATTGGTGTTAATACCAAACAGCATGTTAATCTGCGTATCAGCTCATCCTGGTCAGGATCATTAAATATGACTTCCTTTACTGATTCTGGAAGTTTAATGATAATAATGTATTTATCATTAGGCCTGTTACTACTGTTTGGGCCCTGAGTGGCAGGCAGTGAGTGAGGCAGATGAGCACTTACTGATGGAGTCATAGAGAAGGAAAGAGGTCGACTCCATGACCTGGGTATGTCTGAGGTTCAACAGAGTGACTGCAGCCCCAGGCTGACAGGTTCACCCTTTCTTCACCTCAAAGTATTACACACCCACACAGACCTGGCTGAACTCTGAAAATAATAAACACCACCATTACCTACTACAAATATGTAGGATCGGCACACTATGCAGTTTGTTACAGACACAAAATAAAATAGTACCTTATTATCCTGATGGCTTAGAGGTAGATGTTGTTTTGGGTTTCAAAAGGGGTTTCTAAAAGCAGGCTGGTTTTGGCAATTGCTGGTTTTGGCAATTTGTTAATCCGTCACCTGAATGTTTCTTGCATGGTTTCTTCTATGAGATTACATATGTCAGTATGAGAGCATAACTCAACACATGGCCTCATCTCTTCATGCTGTTGGATCCTCTCATTCTGAATGGGCATAATCAACAGCACATAAAAAACATACAGACAGATGGAAAGAAAGAAAGATGCAGAGATCTGCATCCTCATTACTTATCCTTAATATGCCTATGTATAATCTCAAAATTTTGCAATTTAATATAAACACTGGAAAACAATAATGCATTATGGAGAAAACGTGATTAAGAAATATAAGTAATACTCCCGTAAATAACTGTTATATCAGCAATTATTAAAAAATAATAATAACAATAGATTTGACTGTTGATACTTTTTATGCATGAATGCAGTGTTTTAAGGTGAGACAAAATTATGTTTAGCTGTTTAATATATTCTTGTACAAAACTAAATATGTCTTAATGCTTGTAGACCACTTGTTTTGTTTCGATGCTATGTATTGTGAACAGTAACAAACCTTGTGAACTGTTTAAATTCAATAGAATTTCAATTCCTAATTTCTAATGATGAATCAATTTGTACAGTCCTCTAAAATTCAAAAACCAGCTTCCAATAACAAGCCAAACCTGAGCATTACAATGCATTAGGGTACATATGGGAAAGCAAGGGTTAACAGCGTGCTGAATGGAGCTGAACGGCCTGCGGGTCATGGCACCAGGCGGCTCCCTCAGTGCAGAGCGCTGCTTCACGAGACGAATAATGGCAGGAAGAGCAAGCATCCACTAAATCATGCCAGCCAGGGAGGAGGGGGCCAGGAACTTGACCATTTGCCCATGATGTGCAAGCTCCTGTTTCCTCCCTTCTCCCCCATCCATCCCCAGTGGAGCAGAGAGAAGAGAAGTGCAGCAGGCTGCAGGAGAGGTGTTATGGCCCAGTGATCTGCCTGGTGTCAGCTGGTGAAAGAAAAACCTAATTCAACACAGATTTTACACAGAATCACAACCTTGAAATAAAATATACAAAAGTAGATACAGTGTGATTCACATTTACAAGTGGGAAAAGACTGAGAAAGCCAGATGTTTAAAAAAAAATTCTCACTAGACAGAAGTTATCATCTTGGTCCTTTCACCACTTGACCTAGTTTTAAGTGATTTTTTTGGCCACTGATGGTTGAACTTGGACATCCTTCTCTTGAGTGTGAGTAGTTGGAACAAGAGAGAAAATAGTTTGCCAGAGTGTGTTTCCTGTGCTGGCCGAAGGAACCTTTAATACGCAACCCAGAATGTTTTGATACAGTGGTAAACTAGGAAAAACTGAGCAGGCCATCTAGAGGTGAACTTGTTTCCACAGACATGTGCCCCACACTCATTGATCTAGATTTTAATTATTTATTTTCAAGGTTTTCCTCATTTAAAGCTCATTATTAAGGGCAGATTATTTGACAATGAATGCATTGGCATGTGGTATAGTGTAATTGTTTGTCTTTTTCCTCATTATTTCACAGTGGGTAGGAGGTGGGACACACAGATAGTTGGCCTAGATTAGATAAAGTGATGGTGAGTGGATGTATGTGAGTGTCTCTTCATCTTTCCAGTCTTAGACAAATCCATAGCATTGGGTAAAATGGAGGCTGCTCTTTCTGGCATGCAGCGATGGGAGCTGATGACCTTTTACTGTCAGTGTGCAACATGACAAACGAGCAGTGCTGGCTGACCATGTTGTTCACGAGCGTGTGAGAGTTCAGCGGCTGGTCAGTGAGGGCAGCACGCAGCACAGCACCCTACGCAGGACGCACACACACTTTAATTGATAGATAATGGTCAGAGATATATGGATACAGAGCTGCAGATATGGTCTGTAGTAATGTGATAGCTGGGGGAGACTTTCAGGGTCGTGTGTGTCTGGGTCTGTGAACAGCAGCACATGGATTCTGTTACATTTTAGATGAGAACTGTGAGAATAGCAGACAGTGTGTGTGTGTGTGTGTGTGTGTGTGTGTGTGTGTGTGTGTGTGTGTGTGTGTGTGTGTGTGTGTGTGGACACAGGAAGTTTAAAGCAGTGCTGGTTCTGATTTGGCCTCAGGCTGGACACACTGTCTGATTCTTAGAGTCAGCTCTGAAATCAATCATTTGTCATTTCAGGCCATGGCCACAGCACCCCTGAGAGCTCTGTGTGTGTATGTATCCTGTGATCCACTCTTGGCTCTGTTCCTAATTGTAACGTCACTGCCTAGTCTGAATGAAAGGCCACTCGTAATTAAATCTGGACTTAGTGAGCAAATTGTTCTTTGTCAAAATTTGCTTTCTTAGTCCCTCCCTCAAACAGATTGAATAACTCAGCTCTTATAGCCAGAGACCCTTTCCTGTGTTAAAAGAATTTCCACAGTCTACACATGATTACAGCTCAGACTTTTTATGAACATAGACTTTTTATTCCTGAATGTCCCAGCCACAAACACCACACAAATTTAACATTGTGTCAACATGTAGAATCAAAATGTACATCATTTTAACAGCACTTTTCCTAGTTTGCAGTCACATTCATCAAAAACATATTAGTGTGTCTGGTATTTTTAAACGCATTCAATTAAAGTGACCAGTTAATTGGGATTATAACTATGATAACTAAATAGAAACTATAATAATTATAACAGCTTTGATGGTAGTTACTCTCTACCAAATGTCAAAATAATAAATCACATGGCTGGATACACATCATGGACCATGTAAATTCACATTAGATACATGAAGATATATAGAAATATACTTCTTTTACATCTAGAGAAGAAGGCATTGATGGTTTCATGTGTGAAGAGAAAGTCTGAGATCATTCTGCACTGAATTAATTGTGTCTGAGTGTAGCCATTAGCATAGCTATGTGTAGAAAGTTGTGCTTGTTTATGCTTTCCACTGGCAGATTCACTAACCTGAAGTGACTCTGTCCTCTGCTCATTTTGGCTGTGCACATGATTGAACATATGGCTAATACAGACAGAAGCCTGTGAGCAAATCATGAACCAGAACAAAATCTACCATACAGGCTCTATATGCAGCTTAATTCATGCTCCACTGCTGTACTCCAGTGGAGATATGTAATAAATCAATAAAACTTCAGATATTCACATTAAAAGGCTGCACTTAGTTAATCTGATGTTATCATGCGCATGTATAATATGTTAAATCCTACCATTAAAGCATGTGTTTAGATATATAGTTTTGTATGTAAGTGTATAGCAGAATTTCTGTGTACATGTGTATGTATCAACATGCATACCTAAGCATACACACACAAACAGGTGCACAAATACATTTTCATCCAGCAGGATTAAACAGGAAAAAATAAACTGTGCATCATGTTACACTTAGCTTCTCAAAAAGGAAATGTCATATGGAATTGGTCAGGATGGTGTTTGCTAATATAGCAAACTGACACTTATTGTTGTCTTTTGTCAAGCAAGCTTTAGACCAACCCTACATAACTACACAAGAGGGACTCCTAAAGCAAATGTTTTGACAATAATGGACTCAAGCCTATGACCATAAAGACTCAAGAGTGCAAGATCATCGCACTTCAATACCAATCAGCCCTCTCAGAAGTAAATGTGATATATTGTCATATTTCTTTTGCCATAATAGCTTAACTATTTAATACAAAAGCTTTAATGTTGGCATTAAAATCATGAACACGGCATTAATCAGCAGAAATGACCTCAGTAGTGGTGCTTATATTCTCCAAGTCTGAGAGTAGGATGATATGCTGGATTTGGCTGCATATAGGCTACCATCTTGAGCATGTGTGTGTGTGTGTGTGTGTGTGTGTGTGTGTGTGCACGCACTGAAGATAAATACCTTGTGTCTCAGTACTTGAATGTACATTTCTGCACACCACTTAACCCTGCTAAGCCGCAGAATTTGTGAGGATTGGACTGTAAGTACTGTATTCCCTCTAAAGAGCCCTGCATAGTGCAGCATGGTTTAAGGCTTACTCACAGCCACAAGTGTGTTTGCACTGCCAAACCTGAGGAGAACAGAAACAGCATGATCTATAGACTCTGGTATTACCAAAAATTAAACATGCTGCAAATTAAACACCTTTGGATTTTCTAGGATGAAACAAGTACTGGTAATTTATGGGCAAACAAACAATTATGGATAATTTTAAAAGGTGTCCAAAAAGATTATGGTCCAGGCTGAAATATGCAGAGGTTACGTCCTAGGAAAAAATGAATTTATAGTGCTGACAGATAAATATAAAAGGCTTGTTTCACACTGTGCCTAATTGGACTAAGAAATGAGCAGAGACTCCCTCCAATGGAGAGCAGAGAAACTGCAGCACATCCCCCTACACCCACACAAAGGCCCTCACAGAGACAGCAGCCTCCTATAGCCTGCTAGCCTGCCCTCTTACAAAGGGTTGTGCATCATATACCAGAAAATAAACACTATGCACAGAGATTAAGCTAGAAAATATTGTAAAGAAAAGGAATTACGCAAACACTGCAATACATCTGCTTATATATAGACAGTAGAAATGCAGGTGATGAGCAGCTATATATATATACAAACAGCATAAGCAAAATCAATATGAATCCATGCTATTCCCACATACAACCTGAACCTTCCAACCAACTCTAATACACAATCCCTCATACACTACAAGCTTTAAGGACAATGACCAAATGTCTATTTAATTATATTGCAGCTGACAACACATGATTCTCCAGTGTTATGTGTGTTATGCATTAAAGGATAATGCACTAATGAATTACTAGGAACCCAGTGCTAAATTATTAACTTTTATAATTATATTATATTCTTTATAATAAGGAAACATGGATATATTAACATATTAATATTATGAAATATTAAAAGGTGAATTTGAAATTAAACTTTGTTTTATATAACTGACATTATTTCTTAACCTAGTTCATAAAATTACTGTGTGTGCATGTGTGTTACCTGACTGGTTGTCTGGTCTGATAGCAGTGGAATGTGAGCAGTCCCATGGCATTGATGTAAAGCAGAGAGAAGCAGAAGCATTCATCCCTAATGACAATAAAGATAAGAGAATTCCTCACTGCATACAGCCACAGGCAATAAGAGAGAGAGAGAGAGAGAGAGAGAGAGAGAGAGAGAGAGAGAGAGCGCAACAAAAACAGTAACAGGTAGCTCATAAAGCTGCTTATGCCCTTTAACCATCAGACTGGAGACTTTCAGTTCTTTAAGTATTTGCTTAAAAAAATAGCAAATGTGCGTGCATAACTGCTGTAAACTGAAAACCCTGTCACTACAGTAGATTTATAATACTGTTCCTGGTTTCTGACCTGGGGGAGAATTAGCATGTGTTGCTCCTTTTCCACTGACATGGTCCTGGTTTTGTTCAGAGAGCCAGCAAACCAATTCAAGAACTGGCTCATATTTCTACAGTTGAAGAAACAAATTGTGGGAGTTTCTTAAAGCATGATGTAAACATAATAACTATTTATTCATTTATTCTGTGTGTGCAGTTGCCTGGATAAAGACTGTTAGCATTTAGCAATGTAACTACCTATTTAATTTGTTTGCAATTGGCAGTAAAACAGTAATTTCCTTCTTGGGCCACTGATTCATTTGTGAAATATTTAACCAATTCATTTAATTTGTAGCAGTCATGAAAAGAACTTGGGTTGCTGGAGTTGTTGTCATGGCTACAAAATAACACAGCCTTCAACCTCTGACATCACTGGTACTTTGTTTCAGACCAGAAACATTCTGCTCCTAGAACTGAAGAGTTGTTTTGCTGACTGAGAACCAGCTATTTTGGAATGGAAAGATTTGTAACATTTATTAATTTGGCAGATCTCTTTATCAAAAGTGACTAGTAATTGATATAAATACAATCCAACCAAGTGGGGGCTAAAAGGCAAACAGTGGCTCTCTGGTAGCATTGGATTCAAACTCACAATCATCCAATTATTCTACCACTGGCACAGAAAGTACGGTTCACCAGCTGTTGGCTGTGGAAAAAGGTTATTTTGTTTGGTTGTATTGGGGAACCAAGTAGGCCAATGGTGATGGAAATACATGNAGAGAGAGAGAGAGAGGGGAAAAAGGGAGGAAAGAGTACCAATAGCAGGAAATCATGCCAAATGAACACTTCCAGAGCAGCACCACTTGCAGCTGTTACTGAGAGTATCTTTCACTTTACAAAACTATCCATTACACACACACACTAAAAATGATCCAGTCATCACTCATCAGTTAGTGCAGGTAAACACAGAACAATGGATGAGGTTGTTGTAGTGATGCCCCCCATGGGTTGGTGAATAAGAGGATGGCAAGAGAGGTGTGTGAGGGGGGGGTAGCACTGTGCCTGTGGGATCTGGCAGGACGTGGGCATCTTTTAACACTCTGACCCTCTGATCTGAAACTACAAAGAGTTGCTCTCATTACTCTTTCTCTCATACAAGCACATATGCACACACTGTACAGACACATATTATGGTCAAAAAGAAAAAACATCATGCTGTCATCAGATAAAAACAGTGCATGATAAGTGAGCTATTAGGATCTTTTTAGCTGCTATGTACTGCTTTGTCAAGCCTCAAATTCCACAATGAGTTATCACACTTCACACACACACACACACACAAACATTTCTTCTCCATTTTCCCAAGCCTGCCAACTGCTATAGAGTGCCTGGACCTGCCATTCTGACTATGTCATGACACTGAAGGGAGCAGAAGAGAGATAGAATGAGTGTTACTCTAATCCAGTGTTACATAAGTTTCTCAGACATTAATATTTACCAGAAGAGTCTCCTTTTCAACATTTCCATCAACATACATTGTAAACCTTAACACGCATATATATACACATATACAAACACACAAATCTATTTATTAACCCAGAAACAATTGACAATTCATTTGACCCACTTCTTTTCCTGTTCCTGCACTCCATACCAGTAGCAATGAACAGCTGTCATTCAAACATACCAAACAATCCCAAAGAAACTAGGTCGCCACCAAAATATCTTCACATTAGTTCTGGAAATTTAACGTTGCAGTTTTTGGTTCATACTTGTGTCCCCTAATTGTGTAACCTACTTGCTGCATTGTTCAATTTATGTGAAAGGTATTAAATATTTATATTGCAAGGCATTTTCACAGTAAAAAAAAAATCTATTTTGTTTTGAAAACAACGTGCCAGCAAGACAACTGTGACACATTTCATTTGGTAATATTTATTTATTTATTTTTAGTCACTGTTTTTTTTTATCTACGAAAAAAAATTATATAAGTGGAGTTACCTCTTGCTAATGACACTGTTGTTGGTCAGTACTGATACCTGACAAAATCCATGTTATATAAAAAAATATATATATTGTAATGTATCACAATGTAATATATATCAATATCATATCATCGTTGCCCATTTGCTTTCCTTTAAAACTCAGGTTTACTACAGTGTTGCCTTATTTCCTGGTAGAGTATTGTATCATTCTCACTGAGCTGTTCTTGGTCTGAGTGCAATATGATTTATCAGTCTGTGGTCAATGCAGATCACTCGCGGTAATCAAATCCAGTCTCTTTATTCAGTGTGTGTATACGCGTGTGCGCGTGTGTGTGTAAGAGAGAGAGAGAGAGAGGGAGAGAGAGGGAGAGAGAGGGAGGATAGTGTGTTTGTGTGTTTTGGGGAAGATGATCACTGGCAGTCTGCACAATGGCTCTGATTTATGAAATATGACGATACTGCAGCATTCATGAGTATTGATTGGTATTGTTAGCAGCAATAAAGCAGCCATATGTCTTCATCTGCAGAAAGACACACATTAAACTAATAAGCTGAGAGCATGGAGACCAGAGATGGAGAGGAAGAGAAGCAGAGAGGAGAGACAAGGAGACACACTGCTGTTTTTGGGAGGAGTAGTGGTGTAGGACACTGAGGAAAAAGATTATCGAACTGAACTCATTAGTCCTCAGAACAATTAAACATAACCAAGTATCCGATATTAGGTTCTCCGTTTCCTTCTTTGTTAAAAACCCAACAAATCATATTTTAAATTCAGGAATAATCTACCTTTCCATAAAGCAGCAATATAAATAATATAATAAATTATTATTTGATTCCAAACTCCTGTGTCTAGGTAAAAGCCATTTAACTTCAGGGCAAAGGTTTAGAGCTGTGCAGTACTGCTGTAGCATTTCTAGCTAGGTTAATATACAATATTAATGTGCTTGCTAATAATAATCTATTGCTGTCATAATTTATTTATCAAATGAATTTCATACAGTAGATCATTTATTGCTATACCAGAGACTGTCTTTTGTAGGATTAGAACCAATTAGTTTTTTTTCAAAGCCTTCACATGATAGCAAGCAGTCTCAGTCTATAACCATCAGTAATCACTAGTGATTCAGGGCCCTAATTCAGGTCCATCAATATTCAAACTCAATATTTACAGCAGGACTGAAACCCAAAGGTTAGGTATTTTGAAAATAAAAGAGAAACAAATTGGGAAAAAAAAAATCTAATTTTGTACATCATGCAAAGTGAGTAATTTTAATATACATTGAAAGCATATAAATATAGAATAAGTATATGCTGCTGTGAGGTATAGTGCTAATATTCAAAAAGATTGAAGTGATGTAGGTGTACATGCCCAGAACAACTACTGTCCCCATTCGACTCTATGTTCATGCTCTATGTCACTGTTTACTCTATTACTGACAACTCCCTGGCACAGCACCACTCTGTACTGTCTGTTCTTCTTTAACCAGCTGGTCCCCCTCTCTGTGGTTCAGGAGTTCATCCTCTCCTCCAGGGTCTCATCACATTCACACCACATCTCTCTCTTCAAAGCCAGTGTCCAGAGCACTGCTGTCAGCAGAGATAGCACAGAAGAGCCCTGACACACAGCAGAGAGAGAAGGAGGGACAAGAAGACAGAACCAGACATCTCTACTCTTCAAGCCTAGAGCCTCTGGCCACCTAGAGAGGTTTCTAGACTGAGTAATAAAAGAGCAAAGCCCTGTAGGGTAGAGGAGAATGAGAAGAAATTGATTATTCTGGAAACTGATGAGGGTTCAGGCACAATTACATTGCGGGGCAGACCTAAGAGGTGCATAGCTCTGCTATGTCTGACAGAAATTGCGTGTGTGTGTGTGTGTGTGTGTGTGTGTGTGTGTGTGTGTGTGTGTGTGAGAGAGAGAGAGAGAGAGAGAGAGAGAGAGAAGAGTATGCAGGGGATAGATGTTGAGTGATGGCAAAATCATAACTGTAGTGTATTAAGTACAGCAGGTTAAGCAGTGGGTTATGGTAAGCAGGAAAAAAACAGACAGTTATTAGATTGTAACGAGAAGCCTTCCAGGATGTGAGGTGTGGGAGAATAGCCAAGCAGATAAGTGCGTGTGTGTGTGTGTGTGTGTGTGTATGCGTTTAAATCACAGGTAGATTCTGTCAGCAGCATTGATAGAGTGCTGGGCAGTGGAGGTCATGAGGTCATCAATGAGGTCTGAATCTCTTTCTATGCCCCCTCTCTTCTTTCTCTCTCCGAGGCTGGAAACTATTCATCCTCCATCATTCATGTTCAAAGCATTCTAGTGGAGTTTCTTCACGTGCTATGTTTCCTGTAGGCTGTAACAGTGTATTTATGAGCACTCAGTGCAAGTAATGCACAAAAGCTGCTCTTTCCTCTCTCCTTTAAAAAGAAACATCAAGCATCTTTCCATGCTATAGTAACACAGGAGTTGCAGACAGCTTCTGGATATCACTCTGCCTTAATTTGACATTCAGAGTGCAAGTGTGTGGGTGTATGCGTGTCGAGATGGGATTGGCAAGGTGAATGAGTCGAGAGGTGTATCGGTGTTGTAGGACCTGTACACATTTATCTCCATTTCAGGCTCCCAGGCTGCAGTAGCACTGCAGTAACACTGAATGCAGTAGACATGCGCTTTATTAGGGGGATGACCACACATCGCTCAGCACTGCAGAAAGCACAGCTCACATTACAATAGTGTTAGATTTCCACACCAAACTCAGAAGGATCAGCCAATTAAGATAAGTCTCTATCATCCAGATCAGGATGTGCCAGGAAGGCATACAGGATCCACATTGAAGATTCTCTTCTTTGCTAGTCTCAGGTTTATTTACTACCTATTGTTTGAGAGCAGCTATAGAGAGGAGCTTTAACCCCCTAGTGGTCAGCAGCAGTACTGAGGTTCTGATAACATTCCAATAATGATGCAATATATAGCAGNCCTCTTATAGTATACCTGAAAACGTTATTTTAACCATTAAACATATATTTAATGTTTTCTAAAAACTAAAACTACTACAATGTTGTAGGAGCATCTCTACATCTTTACATTTATTTAAATGGCAGGACACCCCCATGTCCTCCTGCCATACCAGAAAATTAGCCAGCTGGCTAAATGCTAGTAAACTCTCTCACACTTGTCACAGGTAGGTACAGTTGGAATTGTAGTACTGAAGTCTCCGTTTGTGCTGTCATAGTCTCAGTGATGAATCAGGACTCAAACCTGTCAAAAACCATAACTTCGATTTTGTTTATCACTTACATTAGTTACTTAGCTAGATAGCTTAGCATGTAGATTCTGTGACTAAATGTTTAAACATTTCTTTGAAAATTGTTTATTTACCATAACGCCATCCTATAAATGCACAAATAAGATTGCAGACTGTATCTTTGTTCACAGTTTTTAGGGTAGCTGTGTGATGGTATGGTGTCCCATCTAGGGTAGGGAGGTATCCTGCCTCACACCTAGTGTTCTTGGCATAGGATCCACCACAAACCTAATCATGATAAAGCTGTTACTGAATGTGAGTGAGTGAGTGAATTGTTAAGATAGCAATTTATTATATATGTTTATGTGTCATGATGTTGCAGTTTTTATTTGTGGGACTTAACTAATTTAAAAATGTTAATTAAAGCTAGAGTGTGTAGGATTTTTTGTTAATAAAACATGACTGAGGAGAGTAAGGCATACTTCATAAAAAGATATTTCTGGGCTACTGTGAGTTGCTCTGACAATCCTGCAATAGCATTTCTGTCACCATTCTGCCAAGGGTGTCGGGTCAGATTTGACAGGAAATTTGTACACATTCTTCATATGCCAGCTAATCTGGACTTCAGATGAGTCCAGATTAACAGTGATTAGCAGGAGCTGCAGCCAATCAGAAGAAAGCAGAGAGCGTGAGAGTGTAAACATTCTGAACAGGAATGAGAGAGGGAAAGTGTTAGATATTATACTATAAAAGGAAAATGACTTAAGGATAGAGTTTGGCCTTTTTTTCTTGCTGAACAAGTAAGGCATTTATTTGTTCTCTAATTAGATGGGAAGTTAGTGAATGGTAACAAGCCGATTTATCCTCAGGTTTATATCAGAACCTAGCTGAGAAGTTGTTGAGCTATAGAACCCATGATAGCCGGTAGTGACTAACAAGAAATGTTTGTGTACTTCGAATACTTGGCCTGAGACCCAAAACGCATGCTACTGTAATAACTGGTAGTACAGTACTTTAGAGATTCACATGTAAATGTGTGCACTCACAGCTTTGAGATTAATGCATGCAGAGGAGAAAGGGTGCAACACAACCCATGTTACAAAATGTTCTTCCACAAGTAGCTTACAATAGTATTTTTCTATCATAAAGACAAAATTCCAAAATTTACTCCAAAAGCTACTAAATTTACATTCTGTAGCTTTAACTGATGAGCTAAACCATGGGTTTGGGCGTGGCAGGACGTGGGCATCTTTTAACACTCTGACCCTCTGATCTGAAACTATAAAGAGCTGTCAGTCCATGCCAGTCCATCACAGCACACCATGTACACACACATTCACACCTATTAGAGGAAATTTAGCATAGCCAATCCTTCATGCTTTTGAAAGGTGGTAGGACAGAACCCGGAAGAAACCCACATGGACATGGGTAGAACATGTGAAACTCCACACAGACATGAAAAAGGAGCTTGCATTAGCAAATACAAATGTCTAGCCAAGACGGTTGAGTTTAAGCTTACAGTTGTGGAGTTTATATATATGATCATTGTACATATATGCAAGTATACGGAATGATGAAAAATGCTCAAAATGCACATACAACAAAGCTGCAATAAAAAAATCACCATTTAGCAAACAAACATGTAACAAACTAGTATAGAATATGCATCTTACAATAATACCAGTTAATCAGTAGACTAATAAAACCATGTACTATAATGTATATGTGACAAATTAAGTCGTTCTTTCTTTCTTCTACTAATTATTTAAAACCATTACTATTTTTAATGGTGCACCAAATTCAGGTTGCAACAGTTCTTTTAAATAGTTTGAAATCTTTATCAGATGTCTGTCTTGAACACCCCCCCAACACACACACACACCCACACCCACACACCCACACACACACACACACACACACACAATTATTGCTATGATGTAAAAAACAGCAGCCTTAAAGGACTTATAAAGCATACACAAGGAATTGAGGCCATATCTTTATTACGGCAACAAGAAAAGGTTATAAAAATAAAAAGATTAAAAGTTTGCCATGCCTATAAACTCCATGGCAGTAAACAATAACTATTTCCTCAGATTCTGACTGGGGAGAGAGATGCTTTATGTCTCTCTGTACCGCTGAGGCTTCCGCTTGCCTCTTTAGCACTCACAGTTTGACTCGTCTGCAGCTTGCATAACTTCGGGAACATTTGGAACACTGTCTTTTTTTAGACTCCACTGAGGGCAACTTGATTCTCACAATTAGACCAGAACAATGACTGTTTCTCCAGCTTGCATCAGACCTTTAAGATAAGTCAAAGAGGGATGCTGTTGTTCTGTCAAAAGCTGTACTGAAAGTACGGAGTGTGAATTTCACAATGCTCTATTTTGTTTCTTAAAATGAAACTAGGGACCTTGAAAGATGTTTAAATTAGAATCTGTGAACCTCTTATCAAACATTTNAACATTTTTTTCAGTTTCTCTTTTGGGAGTAAAGCAATGTTTTATTGACACTGTTTCTGAATAATGTTTAATACAGCGAGCCAAATCGAAGACGCACTCTGTTCCTTGTATATGCTGCAAGGTCTCAGATTACTACAAAATAGACCATGCAGTCTTATATAAAGTAGTTTTGGTATTGCACTTTAAAAACATTCCACAAACAAAACTGAAATTTTACAACTATATTTATCATCTGGTGCACTGAAGATGGTAGCACAAAAATGAAAGATTTATAGCAATTTAGGAGACAGTCAACATTTGTTCTAAATTTACAGAATTAACCTAAAATATCAAATAAAACAAAGTATATAATTTATAGTATATAGTTTAGCTGTACATTTAAAAAATGATCTAATAAAGCTTTATTAATCCAAAAGGAGTTATTATTCGGTGATATAATGGAGCCTCATTTTAACGTCACGTCAAACAATGCACACATTCACATACACTGTCAAAATGATTATTTAAATGATCTCATTATAAATACCCTAAAATTTCAAAGCCTAATAAAGGCATAGGTGTAACTGAATACAGAATAGACATTATTAAACGTTTTAGTCAATGACGATATATTAGAAATTACCATTTTATTGGAACAATAATCTAATTTAATTTAATCTAATCAGAAAGAGTCAACTCTATTACTCTAATTAGGCAAACCACATAATTATGCTGTAGTTAATACTAACACTGTCTTTGAGTATTTTATCTATAGGCTTATCAGATTTATCTCCAAATGTACCTGTCTTTAGTAAAGCAATCATAGAGATGGATCTGAAAGCAAGCAGCTAATAAGTTCTATAAAGATTTAGGCTTTGTTATTTAGTCATTTTGTTTGGTCTGTGGTGTTAATAGTGACTAAGCTGTAATACAATGGCAGTGTGTGTTGTGTATGCACTCAGGCACACACACACAAGCACATACTTCTGGTCCTCTGATGCTAATTTACAACCATCTCAATTGACGATTAATCAATTTCAAATATCTCTCTTGTAATACAGACTTTTGTCATTAAGTGCATTTTTTTATCGCAAATGATCTTAGTAATGCAAGCCAAAGGCTCCTGTGTATGTGCTGCCAACATGCAAGAAATAAATGCTTTTCTAAAAAATATCATATGTCTAGCACAGCAGGACAAGCTTTTAACACTTGTGTTTATTATGGTAACTTAATTGCTTGATAAATTGTAAAATTCATAAATTCATTTTAGTTTTTTTTTTTTAGAAAACATTCATGGCAAGCAGCCCCAGAAAAAAAATGAAACTCCTGTCAGACTACCCTATTCTGCACAGAACAAATATAGCACATCAGCAATAAAACATAAAAAAATAAAACTAAAGGATGTCACATTTTCAACATAGTAGCGTTCCAGTCCACCTGCCTGCATATTGATAGCTTCATGTTTCCACAAGGACAGGTTTATACGTCTTTGTGGACTCCGTTTTGGAATGGACATTCAGATCCCTAGGCTGCCATTATGACTGGCTGGGGAGAAATTCAGCGGTGATGAGTTTCTCACAGAAAGGATGTTTCATTTCTGTCTGGTCTAGGATCAGATTAAAGAAGAATGGTTAAATAAAGACAAAAGGTTAGAGATGTAGAAGAAAACACAAGACAAATGGGAATATACTGTACACCAGGGTAGTGGACAAACACAAGTGTTTCATCACTTCACGTGTGACCCAAAAAAAAAAAAAAAAAAAAAAAAAAACAGGCTACTTGTGAGACATCAGTAGCTAGACATCAGTAGCTAGTACAGAAAGAAAGACACAAAATTCCTTCTCTTCCTTACGATCCAGAACACACACACACACACAACTCCCAATCAAAATGTCAGACATCCCCATGAAATAATCACACTACAAAATATATACACAAAGAACAAAGATACACAAATCTAGTTGCCAAAGTGGAACAGCAAATATCAAAACTCAAAAACAAATGCAGGATTCACTAGCAATCAGATCAGTCAGAATTTTAACAAGCACAGCAGTAACGTAAAGACAATGTAAAGGGCATTAAGCTAAGCAGGGTAAATTGCCAACTACTTAAATACCCTGGCAGCGATGACATCACAGGGGAATCTGCAAAGTGTGGAATGGAGCGGAGGAGTAAACTGCAACAGACTGCTGGACCTCTGGAAAACCTGATATGGATTTAACACCTACAACACAGAGAGAATAAACATTCAACAAACATATAGGATAATTCTCATGTACTATCTATCTATCTATCTATCTATATATATATATATATAATTCTCTCATTTTAAATATAAGTCTAGAAAGGGACAAGTCTAGGAAGGGACAAAACTACAGAGTATAAGTAATAGTAAGTGTAAGTAATGTGTGTAAGTAATAGCACTGCAGATTAATAAAAAGAGCAATTTACTAGTGTTACTGCCTACACTTGACATCAACAGCACAGTTGTCTGTACTCTAAAGAATGATGAGATTAAGGCAACAGCAGGCAGTCTGAGCCATGGTCCTCCCTTTCTAGTTAGCTTAAGTCTGACTATTACATGTGGCCAGCATGAATTCTGCACTTTGACCTTTAAGATGACCTCTGATCAGTGAGCAAGTTCACAGCAGGGTCAGAAAATCCTCCCTCTACCTGATCTGAGTGGAGGATGCACACACACATACTCATTACTCATTCTTGAATTTGAATGTCAGACTATGGTATATTTGTTTCTAGTGTTTGTTCATATTATCTCTGGTTTTGAGATTCAGTTTATTGGGCTGTGTGTGTGTGTGTGTGTGTGTGTGTGTGTGTTGCTGAGGTTAGGGTTAGGCTTACACTGAAGTGTAGACATAGCATTAATTAGCTGCATTAATAATTTTGTCAATGGAAGGTACATCTGGTAGCTGTTAGAAAGCTGATGATAAATACACCTAAATCCACACACACACACACACACACACACACACACACACACATACTGTGATTAGTGGAGAAGTTTTTCTTTCTGTTTCTTTAATGTGCTGTGACCACAGCTGTGGCAAAACAACTGTTCATAGCAGCTATAATGTAAGTAATAGGAACTAACTTGTTTCATAGATATTCCACCACATGAAACATACATATAACTGGTTAAAAATTAAGATATGTCATTCATTAATATATTTTTTAAAATGTAATCATTGGCAAATTGTTGTGTTATAAGCAGTTATAAGAGTACAAACACTGATAAGTAAAACTGTAGTAATAATTCACTCGAGTAAATGTAAATCTAGTGATCAATAAAATTATTACGAAAATGTTCTATGTCTGAGAAATACATTTTTGAACAATTATGTTAACTAACCATGTGAGCTATGCTGAAGTGAACACCACCTCAGTTATCAGCAGTGTATAAAGTAAGGTAATGTTGGCTGGCTAGCCAAATGCTGTTGGGCTTTTAAGAGCTTGCTAGGTTTGTTAGCTAGCTAGCTCATTTTAATTCATCCATGTTTCTAGCTACATAGTTAGCCATCTACTAAAAATGCCCCATACACATTATTCTGAATGTTATGTATATATTATCAGAACAGGTAAGTTTAATACAGAGCATTCATACTGTAAAAGATAATAAAAATCTCAACACTAGTCTAGCTCACTCAGCTAGCTAATGGAGTATCTGTACATGTTTCTGTAGGGTGGATATTTTGGCCTGATTGGGCCAGGGATTCTCATTTGTCTCCACTGTCTCAGACGTTTCTGCTGCTGAATGATTGGATCTGAAAATTATAAAATTGAATTCTTTAAAATTTGCACATACTGTCTTTTATTTGGCTTTCAGTCTTCCAGGGTTAAATATATTTTTTATCTGCAGTGGTGATCAAGTTGAATATTTTCAAATATTTTGAATATTTTAAAATGTACTGTTACAGGGAGTACGTATACTCAGGAACTTTAACAAGTTTACATGTAGTTTGTTACTTTCCACCCCTTGTTATAAGGGAAATAAAACACTTTGATATGTGCTGTTATAGGACAATAATCAACTTTGGAGTGGTAACAGCATCCAACCACCCCATTGTAGATGATTTTCCAATAACAGCACAACCCATTGTGTTTTATTTCTTACATGAAATACAATATTTTGTATTTTAAAAATACAAAAATACACAATGTAAAGGGGATATGATATCAGTAGTGCTACTTGGAAGTGTTGGAATTCCACCTTCACAACCCTCACTACTAGTCTGCAATAAAATGTTAGATCCCTGGAGGACTATTGGTTCCGGCCAGGGAACCAACCCCAGCCACTGGGGTTGCACATGACAGTGCACTCCCAGTGCCAGTCCCAAGCCAGGATAAAATTGGGGAGGGTTGCATCAGGAAATGCATCCGGAATAAAACCGTGCCAAATCAACTATGCATACCAGTGATTCACTTTTGGAGACCCATAATGGGAGCAGCTGAAAGAAGAACTACTACTGTAAGTATATACTATTTGGATCCCTCAGGCACCAAATCCAGTTCTAATCAGGGTACAATTCTCAACTCAGCTTGCATGGACCTGTCTGGAGAATAACAGGATCACACTACAGATACACAGGATTGATTATTCTATTGATGAGAACAAGACTAACATAAACAAGATTACTTAATCAAACAGGTATGACCAAATTTATCAATGTTTATGAGCTTGAAAGCACACTTTTTAGGACACATATAAAATTGGGTAGCTTGTTATCTTTGTTGTTATTGTTGTTGATTACCTAGATAGCTAAGTTAAGAGGATGATCAGTAGTGATAGTATTATAGGTGCTTATAGGAGTATTCTTGTTGAATTAATGTGATAAAGTAGTGAATTAAGAAATAGGTAATGCTTTCAACAGAGCATGACAACTGACTTCAGTTATGGTTTAGCATAATAGCTAACATCAAAAAATATGAAATAACAACAGTGGTGACAAGCATCATTATTCAGATTACAGCAAACACCCAAACCAAGCTATTTAATTCAATTTTATATAGGCTACTGTATGCCTGTTAATATTAACTAGCTAGTCAGATTTCCCGAAACACATTGAACAAAAAGTCTTCTCTCTACCCAGAGAAGACTTGCTTTTTTTTTTAATTATTGTTTTACAGTTAAGTAATGTTTACTGGGCCTTACTTACAAGACTTGTTTAGAAACAGATAAGCAAAAACTCTGTTATGGCAAGCCCTGTACAAGGCATGTAAATTTTAATTTTATGGAATAAAGTAGATGCACAATAAAATGAACTTTCCACAGTTGGTTTTCCTCAGTGTGACAGTGTATTTAGCTACTTTTTCTTAGTAGCTTGTAGTGTAGCTATCTATTTTATTAAAAAAAAGTGTGTAACACTTAGGACTCTGGAAATGTGTGGGGATCCATGGTGCATGAGGATTATTAACAGAACAAACATAGTCCATGGTCATATACAAAATCTACAGATTATCAAGAGCCAAAGCGGTAAATTATACATACAGTATACATATAGGAACCCATGAGATCTCCTTGGGACTGTAGCCCTTCCAATCAATCCAGCTACGGAAGTTGGACAAGGTACACTGGACCTCTCTCAATCTCCTTTAATGGTGGTGGTCCAGCTTGGGTCACCTGGCTGTGGGAAATACAAGATGGCAATACAGGTTTTAGTAATGACATATGAAAAGAGGGAGTAATTCCATATACAGTAGCAATTCTAGATGGTACAAAACAGGATTGATTTATCCTGAAAACTTTAAAAGGACCTATGAAGCAGGGATTTAATTTTCATAAAGATACCGTGGACTTCAGGTTTCAGGTGGAGAACCAAACCAAACTGTGCCCTGGACACAGCTGTGAGTGAGAACAACAATGTTTTTTACCTGGATCTTGTGCCAAGTTATTGCTCCTAGGAGAATAACAAGAGTCACCCTGCAGGTCTACTCACTTCTTTTCATCAATTTATCAACAGTTCTATGGGTTCTCCGGTTCACAGAAACAGGGGTGGTTGGTAATCAAGGACACATTGGAAATGTGCTACTTCAGTGAATGAGTGAGTCAGTGAGCACTGGGCATACTTTGCCCATGGGAGATAACTCCATTCATGCTAGCTGCTGCTGCAGTAGGACCTTAAGAATCTTCCTTGGAAATAAACCTACAAGTCGGACCGGTAACGTTACCCTTAGTTACAAATCAACGATGGTTTTACAAAAGGTTTGGTTTGAAGTGAACTGGACTCCTCTATCTGACACAATGTCTTCTGGAAGACCTGTAGTGTCTGAAGACCTCGCTGAAGATAATCTTGGCTATTTCCACAACTGTAGGAACATTTGGCTGGTGGATTATATGACATGACTTGGAAAAGTGATCAATAATTACAAAAATATAAAATTCTATAAAATAAAATAAAATAAGGAGAAACAAGGATCTGGCATATAATCGATAGAGATGTGTGACCATGGATGATGTGGAAAGGGCAGGAGTTCCAGCAGACCTGTAGATAGGTTGTGCACAGAATGGACAGTAGATTGTGCACAGACTGGACAGGCTTTGGCATGTTGAGTTCTGAACTTTTCCGGTGGTCTTAAAAGATGGTCGAAATACCACGTAACTTAACGTCCTACGGGTCAGAACTCGTTACTCAGAACCCACTGTGTGAGTTGTACTCTCATGGCATGAAGAACAGAGGTATTTCCAGAGGGCGTGGGTTCATCCTGTTGTGTCCTCAAGATGTCGTCCTTTATCTCCCATCCAGTTGAAGGTACAATGCAGGATTGTGGAAGGATGATTTATGTAACAGGGGCAGAGTATCATCTTTCATGTTTTTTTTATCTAGGTGTGTATGTTAGTGTGCCCTGAACTGGCTGAAGAACATTGTCTAGTAAGCTTGACAAGGGTTTAATCTTTTAGCTGACTTCACATATCCAAGACTTCTGTTGTTGGCAAGAATCAGGAATGGTTGCTCAGCTCCCTATAACCAATGCCTCCATTTCTAAAATGCTGCATTAATGGCCAAGAGTTCTCTGTTCCCAATATTATAGTTGGTCCCAACATCATAGTATGCACAAGGATGCAGCTTGGAAGGATTATAAAAGCACTGCTCCTACTCCGATTTCAGATACATCTACTTCCACAGTGAAAGGCAGTGATGGATGGTGGAGTATAGGGGCACTGATAAAATTATTTTTGAGCTTTTGAAAGGCTAGGACACCCTCTTTATTCCATTAGAGCCACTTTTACCTTGTAGACAGTTTACCTTTAAAAGGAGGTAAAAGGAGCTGACACAGAGCTGAATCTCCTGATAAATCTAATAAATCTTTGTAGCTCCTTGGTGGTACTAGGTTGTGGCCATATCACAGCTTTCACGTTGGTCTTTTCCATCTCCATCTTTTCATCTAGAAAATAAACCTCATAAACTTTACTGAAGACTGGTGAAATTTGCACTTCTTGACCTTGACACAGAGATGATTATCCAGGACTTTCTTTAGCACTTGGTGCAAATGGCTGGCATGTTTTTCTTCTGAGGGAGAAAAGATCAAGATGTTGTCTATGTGCACAATTACAAGTTGCTTGTAACTTGTAATAACTTCATTTATATAAAAATAATTAAAAATAAAAACGAATGGAGAATTTACCAGTCCATAAGACATGACAAATAATTTATACTGTTCCAATATGGTTATGAGTGCAGACTTCCATTCATCACCTTGTCAATGAGAATACGGTTGTATGAAATATGCACATCTGATTTTGTGAAGATCTTTGTTCCTCTCACCTCTTCTGGACTTCCATGTTCACCTTCGTCCAGGTACACAAACTACCAGTGTCGTAAGTCCGGGGACATTTGTTACATCGGCCAAAGGACTGTGACAAATGAAGAAGAGTGGGCCCTCTGATGCTGTGGTGTTGGATTGTTTCTGATGGATATGACAGGTAGCATAGCTATTTTAAAATACCAGTTGCTTGTAGCTTGACAAATTATAATTGCAAAGTAACAAGTAACACTGGTGATAACAATCATGGTTTTTGCTGGATGGAAATGTGCCAGTGAAGCATTTGGAAGATGCTGCACTGTTTTTGAATAGTTCACCAACAGAAAATGCACGGAAACAATTCACAAACAACGACGTCTGTTAAAGATCGGTATCTTTTCGAGACCACATTCGTAAATGATATAAAAGATAAGTATATTTTCATACAAATTACATAACAATGTTTTGTAGGGTCATCAAATATATATTTTTTTAAAAATCAAATATTATCTCCATATATTATATAAAATTATTTTCAGTTATTTCAAATATGCCCTGTATGCTTATATCCTTTGTATGGTGGGACCTTATTGTAGTTTTCTCCAGTAAAAGAAATAATAACTTTTGCATGAATCCCAGATTTACTACTCTACTATATAATAAACCTCTGCATCCAAAACGATTACCTTCAGGCTTTGCTCATGGGAAGACAGGTTTGGATGTTTGTATGTGAAATCTCATGGCACAAGTCATAAGTTTTTGTACCTGACAGGATTCAGCATGTTGCTGAGAACTGCTTTTAATGAAACAATGTGGTGCCATTTTTGTGCCTACACTGTGTTCTTCAGCTGTGAAGAATTTAACAGAGTAATCTGAGATGACACTGTAGATGTATGGGGAAAAAATGGATGGCAAGAATGAAAGAAAGAAAAATGGGCCCTAGAGTTGCGTTAGTGTACCTGCTGAGCGTATCTCATATCAGAGCGCATGTGTGTGTGCGTGACCCCTGGATGAACTCCGAGATGAAAAATTCACTCAACTCAGGAGTGTGTGTGTGGGGGGGGGAGATTGATGTGAACTGTGCAACTCCTGAGTAATGATGTCAACAGCTATCTCAGCAGTATGTATTACTGCCATTACATCCATGCAAACAGACAGACCAAGAGGATGCACTGTAATATACAGATATTTGGGTAATATTTCATCATTAAGTATGCAACCATATAAACAAGTAGTATTTTAATATCCATTTAAGCTCTTAAATTGCCCATGTAACACATTTACAGTGTAGAATCTTGCAGCTGTCATTACTGTAATAGCTGTGCCAAGTGTGAGTTAGACGTGTTATCACTAGTTTGCACTTTCTGTATGTCTAGCAAGTTTTCTTACGTCATGTGTCATTATGAAACCTGCCCTCACTGAACCCTTTAATCTAATCTTAAAGCACAGTATACAATTACTATGAATTACAGTGGATATAAAAAGTCTACACACCCCTGTGAAAATGCAAGATTTTATGATGAAAAAAATGAAACCAAGATAAATCATGTCAGAACTTTTTCCACCCTCAATGTGAAATTACAACATATAAAAATTAAGTGAAAAACAATAAGAAACATTTTAGGAAAAAATAGGAAAAATAAAAAAGTTACAATATCCTAGCTGCATAGGTGTGCACACCCTTTTATAATTGGGGATGTGGCTGTGTTCACAATGAATCTCTTGTTCAAAGTAATTATCATGCAGCTGTCATCAATAAAATTATGCTGATTAACCCCAAATAAAGACCAGCTGTTTCTGTAGGATCTTCTTGGTTTCTTCTTACTGCTGAAGCCATGGTCCGCAAAGAGCGTACAAAGTATGTACAGTATGTCACCTGTTGAAAGATATCAATGTCACCTGTTGAAAGATATCGATCAGGGTATAAGAGGGATATAAAAGAATTTCCAAAACATTAGATGTATCATGGAGCACCGTGAAGGCCATCATCAATAAGTGGAGAAAATGAGGCACCACAGTGACATTACCAAGAACAGGACACCCCTCCAAAATTTATAAAAGGACAAGACAAATATTTACCAGGGAGGCTGCCAAGATACTTACGGCAACATTAGGTGCTGCAGGAATATCTGACAAGCACAGATTACTCTCTGCATGTGCCAACAACATGTCTGATCTATGGGGTAGGGTGGCTGGATGGAGGCCCTTTCTTAGAAAAAGAAACATCCAAGCACAAATAAAACACCCCAAACCATGTGGCAAAATGTGTTATGGTCTGATGAGACCAATTCCAAAAGGTATAATAATTCCAGAATACCAAAAGGTGTGTGGTGCACCATACCCACGGTGAAGCATGGTGGTGGCAGCATCATGCTTTAGGGCTGCTTTTCTTAAGCCAGAATTGGGGCTTTTATCAAGTTGGAGGAAATCATGAATAGCTACAAATACCAGTCAATTTTAGTGCAAAATCTTCAGGTGTCTGCTAGTAAGCTGAAAATTAAAAGGAATTTCAACTTTCAGCACAACAGTGACCCAA